>JAMPIV010013914.1:0-20000 GCA_024509875.1 Oreohelix idahoensis | reverse complement strand
TTATATTGTAACTTTCGTTCCACGCACTTGGTTGATACAATCTGACCAGGTTCCAATCATAAGTGTTATTTATAACATCCAGAATTGTCCAGCCAATTGTATTAAGTCATGCGTGTTATGATTGGGTTTATCCAAACAAGTTCCTCCGCGTATTTTAAATATTGTTTTAAAATTTAAACACGTGACCTCGGTTTCCATATATTCTTCCGTTCTCTTAAGTAACCTAACCTTTCAAATTACGATTTTTAATATCGCCTGCAGATAGTGTCATCGCTAATTTGTCTACCCAGACGGGTTAATCTGTAAAATTACGGAGATAATGTCTGGACGCAGGCGATTATGCGATTATTACCCGTACTTGAATTCGTTCACTAGACGGATAATTGCTAACATATCGCTTGCCCAGACTTTTCCTCACAGACAATATTTGCCCTTTTTTGTAGTCTGATTCGGTATTGTCGCTAAATGCATTCAACGCTACTGTAGCGAAAGGTTTTTATAAGTATTGATGCTAGTATCTCTCAGACAAAGAAGTCAGTATGAAAGAGTATAGTCCAGTGTCAGAAATGAGCACTGGTATCTGCTTCAGAAAGTACGAGTATTCAGAGTAAAGTCAGACCCTAAGTTGCCACCTTTGCTATGTAACTAACCTATGATATTAGTTACTGACTCAATAAAACTCAAACTTCAACAATATAAAATTAATAAGTCAGCTGAGTACAATTACTGAATTTATTATTTACATCTATCTTTTGATATTCTTCTTGTGAAATATGATTGTTGGAAAATGATGAAGTAAACGAAATACAAAATTAATTTTACACTTATATGCATATAAAAGTTAATAGGTAAGTATCAATTTTAGACCAACAGTCCTTGTTGAAAACTTCACTTAAATAAACTGTTTCTTCAAGTTTCTTTAAAGTCACTTGTGAAATCTTCATCTAACAGTTATCATCATGACACTTCTATGGTTCTTAGCTCTTTTGATTTGAATCTTCTTCTTCGTCCTGAAAAGGACGTTGGTTGCGTTGTGTCTGTTTACAGCGCAACTGCAATATTTGCGCCTTTCAGCCGACACATCCGATTTCAGCATGGCATTTTTGGGACCGGGTTAGCCTTCCCTCTTCGATCCCTAGTCACTCAGCCAGACTGCAGTGATGCAGCCTGTTTCCAGGACCACCACTTGCAGGTGGAGAAGGGTCTTGGTCAGCTCTGGTTCGCTGACCCTGACGCAAGCAGTCAAGCTATGAGTCGCTGACTGCATTCCTCACTGATGACGCATCTTAGGTCAGATTTGAGTCTGACAGTTGTTGTAGCATATGAACAGTTAGTTTACTCAGCTTGTGTGTATGGTACAGCACTTCTGGTCTATACTTGTGGTATATGCAGCATTGTCTTTGGATCCTGCACCGGACTAACCCACACCTGAGGGAGTCAGTGCGTGAACATAATCACACCAAGGTGCTCCTTAATGTAGCAATAAGTCACGAGTGGATTCAAATTTCCTGCTGTTTAACCAAAACAGTAACCCTTTTAGGATGGTTCAGAAGTTCAACTTTGAATGAGGAATTGGTGGATATATACTACTCGTCAAAAGTCAAGGGCCACCCTATTATTTTCAATACACTTTTATATAAGAAAATAGAATGATTAAATGAAGGAAGTTTTTAGTAAATATGGGTGCAATATCTTCCTCTGACAGTCCTCTATGTACGTTAAGCATAAAAACAATTCACCGACAACCATGGTGATCACGTGCAATTTGGTTTGCTGACCATAAATTCACATTTTTAATCTGTTTTTTCAAACTTCCGTACAACCAAACAGGTGAAGTAATCGTGCTGATTGACATTCCACGTGCAATGGCGACTTTTCGTGAACAGAGTTCACTCTTAATTTGTTTTACAATCAGCAGACTTAGGGTAGTTTCATCACTTGCAAAAACCATGCCACCGAGATGAAGTCTTGACACCTTACAAAGAATGAGGGCTATAGCGTGGGTTGAAAGTGGTTTATCTGTCCGTGAGGTTGCTAGACGGCTTGCAGTGTCACACTCTACTATCCAAAGAATTTTGGAGAGATTTCAGGCCACAGGAAGTGTGGAGGATCGCCTCCGGCCAGGTCGCAATAGATGCACCAATAGACATGATGACCGGTACCTCTTGTTGTCAGCTCTGCGCCATCGAGCAGTGACTTGTTCCACTCTAAGATGTCAGCTGAGACAAACTGTAAACGTTAATGTCAGTCAAAGCACCATTCGCAGACGTTTACATGAATTTGGACTGCCTGCTCGACGTCCTGCAGTCAGAATCCCTCTTACTCCTGCTCATCGCAGAGCCCGTGTTGCTTGGTGTCGCGAGCACATCCGATGGACAAGGCACCAATGGAGTCAAGTTCTCTTCACTGATGAATCTCGCTTCACCGTGTCATTCAATGATGGCAGGATTCGAGTTTGGAGACGATCAGGAGGAGAGCGATTTACTGATGACACAATTCGAGAGGTGGATCGTTATGGTAGAGGTTCTGTCATGGCCTGGGGAGGCTTCTACAGACACGGCAGGACCCCACTCTACATCATCCAAGGCAACTTGACCGGCCCAAGATACCAGAACGAAATCTTGAGACCAATTGTTCAGCCTGCTCTGGAGGCCATAGGTGGTAATGCCATCCTCCAAGATGATAACGCTCGACTCCATCGAGCTCGTGTGGTGAATGAGTTTATTCAGCAACATGGGACCATCAGGATGGCGTGGCCAGCTCATTCACCTGACCTTTCTCCAATTGAGCACCTCTGCGATGTCCTTGATCGAAGATTGTCAACAAATCACCCCCTGCCAATGGATGTTGCACAGCTGACTGCATTTCTGCTTCAGGAATGGCAAGCTGTTTCTCAGGATACTCTTCGGACCCTTGTAGACTCGATGCGTCTACGCTGTCTTGAATGCCTTGTTGCAAAAGGTGGTCATACCCGATTTTGAAATGTCTATTTGTCCAATATCTATTGTGTGACTTTTGAAAAGGTGGGTGACACACTTCACAACTTCATTGCGTTTGGATGTGTGTTTCCATTTCTTTACGTGACATGTCAATTTGGTATTCAATAAATGCCGTTTTGACTGATACCAATTACGTTTATATCAGATTTGTTTTATGGTTTCAACTAGTGCCCTGTATTTCTATATAGAGTGACGTCAACTGAGTCAGAATCGAAAACGAGGCTGAACGACGTGGACGCCATTTTTTGTCGACAATACCTGCCTGGGTTAGTAGCGGGAATAAGCGTCGAGTAAGATTTTTTTTTTTTAAATTAATGAAGAAAAATATCCCGTTCAACCTCTGATGTGTTATAATTAGGATATATATTGTTTTCAATTCCAAATAATATGAACAACTGCCGATGAGAAAGTGGCATCACATTTGTCAGATCATTGTAAATAGGGACAATCACAATTATGCTAATACGTTAAAATAAATAAACAAAACAAAAACAAACAAAATCAAGAAGAAACTCTGAACAAGAATTATATTAAAATGGAGGGGTGTAAAGGCCTGGTGGTTCCAGTTATATAAGTGACTTTAACAGATATTTAATTGACTTTCATCTGTTAAAAGTCATATGCATTGGAAGAACAGCATCAGACCTTCACATTCCCAGACACTAATATTAACATTTGTTAGTGATAAATATTGTTTGACTATATTATGCAGTTCCCTATGTCTGTCTATTCTTAACACCTCTTCTATATTTATAAGATTGAATTAAACAGACGAACCTTGGTATGTATATTCAATGATCGTAATTTCCAAATGTTAGATAATCTATTGAAGGCGCTAGCTGCCAAAGCAATTCTAGTATGGATTTCTCTTGTTGTGTCACCATCCTACTGTTATTTTACTGCCTAAATAATTGAAACTTTCAACTTTCTGTAGTTTTTCCCCGTTCAAGATGATATCAAAGGTCTCGTTAGAAAAGTTCATAGCTTTAGTTTTAGAGGCATATATATATATATATATATGCCTCTAAAACTAAAGCTATGAACTTTTCTAACGAGACCTTTGATATCATCTTGAACGGGGAAAAACTACAGAAAGTTGAAAGTTTCAATTATTTAGGCAGTAAAATGACAGTAGGATGGTGACACAACAAGAGAAATCCATACTAGAATTGCTTTGGCAGCTAGCGCATTCAATTGATTATCTAACATTTGGAAATTACGATCATTGAATATACATACCAAGGTTCGTCTGTTTAATTCAAATGTTATCTCAGTGTTAACATACGGCTGTGAGAGTTGGAAAATAACAAAATCATTGGAGAACAAGCTGAATACATTCGAGAACAAATGTCTTAGAAAACTCATGAACATCAGTTGGAAAGAATTCAAGACTAATCGACAAATAAGAGAAGACTCTAGGCAGAAATATGTCTCCGACTATATAAGGAAAAGACGATGGTCATATATCGGTCATGTCCTACGAATGCAAAACAACAGAATACCACTACAGGCGCTCACTTGGGTTCCTGAGGGTAAGAGGAAAAAAGGAAGACCAAAAGAAACACTCAGAAGAAGAATAATAAGAGAAGGAAGAACGTTGGGCCTAAATAATGTGCAAGAGCTAAGAGGAGTGGCGTCACAACGAACAACCTGGAGAGCACTGATTTCTGCCTTATGCGCCGTGTTTGGTGCTTAAAGAATTTATTATTATTATTATTATAATAAATAAATAAATATATATATATATATATATATATATATATATATATATATATATATATATATATATATATATATATATATATATATATATATATATATATATATAACATATAATTGTACATTTATATATTATATATATAGTTTATATAATTTATATAATTTTAAATTATATAATATAATTTATATAATTGTATAATTATAATATATAAAATATCAAATTTATATAATAAAAATTATATAATATAATACAATTTTATATTGTTATATTTTATTAATATTTATTAATTATAATAACATGATAACAAAATTATATAATAAATTATATAATATTATTATTATATAATAATAAAAATTATATATATATATATATATATATATATATATATATATATATATATATATATATATATATATATATATATATATATATATATATATATATATTTTTTTTTTTTTTTTTTTTTTTTTTTTCTTAACCAGCGGCACTTGGGCTTTCAGCCCTTCGGCCCAATGACATATCATTGCGAGGCTGGGGAACCTGAGGACTTTCCTTCCAACCCGGTCAGGAGCTTCGCTCCTTCCCATCCACAGAGGGTTTATCACAGGAGCCGTTCAGGCTATTCAGTCAAATTTCCGGCAGTAAACATTTCTTCAAATGCCGACGCCCGGGTTTGAACCATGAAAACCTGGTCGCCAGTACAACGCCGAAGCCATTACACCAGCGCGGCTCCCGTATATATATATATATATATATATATATATATATATATATATATATATATATATATATATATATATATATATATATATAAAATTATATAATATAATTATGTAATAAAACTATAATAAAATCTTTGTTGCTAAATAGTGGAATTCTAACGGAATATAAAATTCAACGGAGTATGTGTTAAAAATCCACGCTACTGATTCTTTTCAATAAACCGGTAAGTAAACTAGTTTTCTTCTTTTTGTTTTGTTACTTGAAATACAAATAATAGAACAAATATGTGCTACTGTATTTCCATCTAATTTTATTTCAAATTATTAGCTAACCTAAACGAAAATGCAAATTGGGTCCGAAACTCATGATCGGGTCCATTTTCCTGCAATACGGGTACGACCAAAAATGGCGGCCAAATATTAGTTGTCGTCACTCTATATATCAAGGGCACTAGTTTCAACCAAGGTTTTTCTAAGTGGCCCTTGACTTTTGACGAGTAGTATATATACGGCCCGGCACGCAGATGGAATAATAGCTTTCTCGGCACGCTGCTCTCACTCCTCTAATAGTCCGTCTGCCTTCTGATTTATATTTTGCGCTCTGCACGTTTTGAAAAAAAAACACCCTTGACTTTTATAGTTTGAGCGCGAACGTCTGAGGGAGTACGGTACGGGAGTGCAGTCTGAAAATTAGCTTTTCTCGCAGATATGGGGCATCTGTGCTTATCCCGGTCGATAACCTGTGCTCATTCTGATCATCCAGACAATGGATTTGCTGTCATCTCCGTTCTCTTATAATCCATCTAAGTCTACGTTCTTCAATGCACACTATCTACATTTGTTTATTTCGCCATTATGAGCCTGCTCGACGCAAGCGAGCGTGTGCGGTTTCTGATTGGCCAAGACACTTCCCCTCTTTTTCATTCATAACAAGGCATAGTTTATCATGCTACAGATATCTGTGTCAACAATCATTTTTACGCTGACCGCATGAAGTCAAATCTGGTTCAACAACTTCAGCGATTATAATTAATCCTTAAGGATGGTCAATTAGCCGTGAAATAACACTATTGCAGTATGAAAAGAGGTCAATAAATCTAAGGCGCGGCGATGAGGCAGATCTATGTGCCTAAAATGAAAAAATAAATGGATAGAGAGAAAGTGTGACAGAATGGGGCGACCGCTCTCAATCTCTGTTTCACTCCGGCAGTAATCGGTGCATTTGTGGTACTGATTTTATTGCGTGCTTTCAATTATCGCACTTTCTTTCTTTCTTTCTATACTATGTAGCTGATAGTTTATATTTTCTAGTATTCTTTCACTACTTTCAGTATATTAGGTCATGTCTGTTATCTGACACTCCCTGTGGATGATAAACACCTCACATTTGCAAGGAGATGTAGAGATAATATTGCGAGAGGCAGGATGGTAAAATTCCCCTGTACCAAGCTTGGCCGCTACGGATTAACACGTACATCGTCAGCGCTATCTGCTAATCACCGATAAGATGGGTGTGCGCATCACCAAAGCTTGGAATACGGGGAGACAACGTATGGACAGACACCGATAAGAGATTACTCTCTGATAAAGTAATGCATTGTTTCTTTTGGAACACGTTGTCATATGAGATTAACGACATGTTGGCGAGTCTGTACGCAAGGCACCGTATGTCTTATTGCCATATATGGTGATACGTGTCCTTTTGCTTTACGCACCTTATTTCACGTGGAATATTTTGAAAATACCACACCTTAACCCGCCTGTTTGAAAATGATTGGAGCGTTTATTTATATAACAAACAGATGCGTGGGAGACCGGGAATATAACCTGACACGTTTCAGTGTTGTTCTACTGTGAAGATCGCTTGCCAAGATACCAGACCTTGGTAGAGTGAAGCCTAGAATTCAGAATTCCTTCTTAACATTCCGTACACCTCTTATTGGATAATTTTGGACGGACTTTCATAGCCCAGGAAATCTTTTTCATATTAAATAAGGAAACCGGGACTGAGGAAACTGAAGGACAACACACGAAGTCAGAGAGGGAACGTATTAAATTAACGACACCGCAGACGCGTGTAAGAGGCCGATTCAAGTTTCTTTTATTCATCTGAGCAAAACGTCTGTGAGCCAGGATTGGCGTAAGTTGTCATTTTACATTCTATATTTTCATTACTAACATGTGAACTAACATATATATGTATATTAATTACCATGTGAAGATTAATGTGTGAAAATCGCTAGTGTATGTCGAAGTCATTTGAGGCTGGCAACCTCAGCGTATAGAATGATGATTTATGAACCACCACTGCACGGGCTGGCGATTGCTTTATTGCGAGTTTATTATTAAAAGCAACAGGTAATCTCTGGTTCATATGGAGCAGGGAGGGAAAGATGAAAGAAATGATGTACATTCTAAGTATAAATACTTACAGTTTCAAAGCAGTGTAGATGTCCATATAAACATATTCACTTTAAAATTAATGTAAGTTTTCAAGCTTTAAACCAGTGTAAATGTCTGTAAAATTATTCATTTTTAAATTAATGGAAGTTTCCAACTTTTCAAATCAGTGCAAACATAAATGAAAACAAATTCAATTTATATTGTGAACACTTTTCAATCAGTGGAGATATAAATGTAAACAGACTTTATCTGTATTATTAACCTTTTCATTTAAATATAATGTAAAGCTAAAGCTATTCAATTTAAATGTAAAGAAAGTTTATCCCGTGGGATTAAATGTAATTCTGATCGAGAGTAAATTCTGAGATAAATGGGATGGTAGAATAGAAAGGAGGGGGGGGGGGTGATGGGTGGGGGGGTCTCATAGTATGTGTCGGGAAACGCAATACCGAGGTGAGCGTTTCGTTTCTATTCTTTATCATAGTTATTGGTGGTACCAGCAGAAAGTACTATCTCTGGAACAAGAAGGACAAGTGGTCTACGCTGTAAGACGAGCAACCAACTTCCGCAGGCTCTCCTTGACAATTCTGGGAAACGAGCTACAACCTGCAACCTTAACCAGCGACGAGCGAAAGCAGTGTACACAGAACCCATCAGCTGGAGCAAAAACTACTATTGGCAGCTAAGTGAAAAAAAAAAGCTGCCAAAGTGAACTTTTCCCCCATCAACTCTACTATAAATCAATGATGAAACTTTTCTTCTAAACTGTTCAATTTATTTTCAAACTGTTAAAACCTAAAGTGATTATTAAATTTTGTTATTTGTAATGTTACAAATTTAACTTCGATTTAATCATTTTAAAGTTACTGCATGTTTGTCTCAGTCAATTTACTACACACACTCTAATCAGACAAGACAGGCAGAAAATGCAGCACTGAGAAATGAACAAAGCACAGTATACAAAATAACTAAAATCTGTGGAAAACGAGGTGTAAACAATATTACATTAGTAAGAGATAAGCAAGGAAATCTCATCACGACAGCAGAGGGACAGGAAACAAGATGGGCAGAGCATTTCAGAGAAACTCTGAACAAGGAACCACCAGAGACACAGTTGAATGTTCCTGAGGCTGAAAACGATCTAGATGTTAATTCAGACATTCCAAGAAAAGAAGAAATCATCACATCAATCAAAGGGTTAAAGAATTGAAAAGCACCTGGCCATGATAACTTAAATGCAGAGCTATTTAAGACAGACCCTGAGCTAGCAGCAGAACTATTAGAACCACTATTTGCACAAGTCTGGAAAACAGGGACAATACCAACGGAGTGGAACAAAGAAATAAATTTTTAAACTGCCCAAGAAGGGAGATCTTGCAGACTGCAATAATTGGAGAGGAATCACTCTTCTCTCAGTTCCCAGCAAAATACTAGGCAGAATAATTATACAGAGAATTTCAAAAGCAGTAGACCACAAACTGAGGAAAGAACAAGCAGGATTTAGAAAGAACAGAAGATGTGTAGATCATATATTTACCCGCAGGAACATTATAGAGCAGTGCTCAGAATGGCAAAGACAGCTGTACATTAATTTCGTCTATTTTGAAAAGGCTTTTGACAGTATACAAAGAGACAGTTTATGAAAAATACTGAGGGCTTATGGAATTCCAAGCTGCATAGCGTCAATCATAAAAAGCCTCTATGCCAACTTTACGTGTAGCGTTGGGCAGAGCAACCTAACCTTTGAGGTGAAGACAGGAGTACGACAGGGATGTCCCTTATCAACCACTCTATTTTTAACAGTCATAGACTGGGTGATGCGCCAGACAACAGAGGGCAGTCCAAGAGGAATAAGATGGACTACATTTTCTGCATTACAAGATCTGGAATATGCCGATGGCATTGCACTACTAGCACGTTCACATCAACACATCCAGGAAAAAACGGATAGACTTACTAAGTAAGAGGGCTTGTGGCAGCATCAGTGTATTATCTATTGAAACTGTTGGGGCTGAGGGGACAGTCGAGAACAAGGTCACTGAAGAGGCTTAGTGAAACTGCCGAAAAGGCATCAGGCTGGCTGTGGAACAACCGCAATGGGCAATGGAAATCTTGACAATAAACGCTGCGGTACAGAAAACACCAGGAATTTTTCTTAGTCCACAATACGCTGAGTTTTTGGTAAATTAATATTAGACAAACATAAAGGTATGTTTTCAGGCTTAGGTGCCCATTGTAAACTTCCGGTGTTGTCTTGTGTTTCGCACTAATGACCGGTCAGTAAAGCATCTTTTTGGGGGGATGCCTAGCTGGCCGGGAGGATAGTGTGATTCGCTTGTATGGCTAGGCGGTGTTGTCGTACGGAAGGTACGGGGTTCGAACCCTGGGTAAGGCACTCGCGTCTGTTGTTTTTCTGTTGTCTGGTGTTCTACTTCTTTATTTCTTACGAGCGCCTGAAAACATACCTTTATGTTTGTCTAATATTAATTTACTGTTTACAGGCCTCGGGTTTCCCTTCCTTATGTGTCATTAATGTTTATACAATACCAGAAACCTACCCTCTGTTCTATACTGCTGTCCTTTAGTCCTCTATCATTTACTGGACACTGTAGTGGTGTTGATGGTATTGTATGATGGTGTTCTTACTACATGTAAATTGTATGAGGCCAGCTGTGAAGGCTCCTGAGATAAAATGTATTTGAGAATTGTCAGAAGGCCTTTCTTGCTACCACTACGACCTCACACTTACTTTTTTTTTTTCTTAATGAATGTGGCTACGTAAAGTGTCTAGGGTAATGATGTGTAATGTGGTGTGTTAGTTATAAATACACCCACAGACATTTAAGAAGACTAATAAGATTAACAAGTGTTAAAATACACTGAACTAACTCACGTGTATAAGGTTTTTGATATAATTATATTACATTTATTTGTTCTGGATCAAGTTTTATTTTGACCAGAACTTGTTTTAAAAGAAGGATTTAAAATTTATGAAAATTATGCATGGAATGTTACATAATAAATACAAAAGTGTACATATTTAAGTACTAGAATAGTTAGTTTTATTCAAATGTTCTGGTAGTCAGCTACTAGGGAGGATATTTATTGTCTGTGCTGTTGGGGTGGTCTCATCACACCTGTCTATATTGACTACACCGTGTCCAGAAACTGGTGGGAATTTTTATGGGGATATTAGTCACTACCAATAGTTGGTGAATGTCCAGCAGACCAGAGGCTCACTCATCTTTTTGTAGCTCTGGTGCTGAAAACTTGCGGTCCCACCTCTCCGTGCTGGCGGGCAATAATGGTGGTCTCTGTCACAAGAACTGCACAGATACACTCGAGTAAAGTCACCCACCGAATAGACTCTGCTTTGTTGTAGATAGAAAACTCACAGCTCTGCAATCAAAGTATGGGTTATGTGTCAAAATCTATTCTATACCCACGTCTGGACACCACACTGACACAACAACCACATCATACAGACAGGTCAGATCTCTCTGACCAAACAGCACAGTTACCATGGTGGGTTTACATCCGATAGATCCTCCCAGACTATAGATTCTGAAAAATAATTATTAGTTGTCGGCCCTAAAAGAAGATAGGTAATCTGTTTCAACGCTTGATCTATCGTGCATAATCCTTGCTGTAGTTTATGTACCTTGTTGGTCCCTAGACCCTGACTTGGGCGGGGGGTCTAGAGCAAAATCCCTACTTGTTTGTAATGCTAGATTTAATATGGCAGTATCAAATCACTCGAACATGAAACAATATTCAAAATATATAAAGAAATAATTTCAATCTTACCAGATTATGAATAATTAACACAGAAGTGCTAGCAAAACTCAGCTGAGCTGCTGGCTATAGGATGGCGTCCCTAAATTTACTTCACTTGCTTTCATATGGGAAAACACCACACTTTAAAATCTGTGTCTAACACTGAACAATTATTGAAGAATGACCCCAAATGCGCTCTGAGCGCTAATGATATGCTTGTCTGTGGCCAATCACTGCCTAGTTGTACTTTAAATTTCAAATTTCTACACTAAAGTCATTTCAGTCATGCTTCAGTCAAGTATGGATGGTTATCTGTTAGTCTGTCCGTCTCTACTTGTGTTTCTAAAAAAAAATGTGCTTGATTTTTGAAGCAACCTTTCTCTCCCCTTAAAATATTGTCGTAAAAAGTTATATTTAGACACAGCTACCGCTCAAAAACCCTCTCCTCCATAATAAGTAACTTTGAACACTTGCGTCCCCAAGGTCGTGTTTTTGTGTGCAAATTGTGACACTTTTAGATTCAATATAGTCTAGCGATGATGTGAACTACACTGTCTTTTGTCATTATCTTCAATATTATCTATCCGTTTGTAAAATTAAGAACATATTAGTTCATTGCTCAGAATAGGCCATCCGGCCAGCTAATTTTTATATTCCTAACATTAATATTAAGAAAAATTTACTTTTTAATTTTTTGTAATTTTCCTACCATCCGCGTTCTGCCGCTCAATTCAAATCAAAATCTTAGTATCGCAAAAGCGTCCATTTCCGTACCTCGTGTCAATTTGGGGGACGTGAATTTTTTACTTTCCGCCATCCCCCCCAATTGCGTCTCCTTAGCCTTGCTACGCAATCTTTCCAGTCATATTTTTTCCTTTTTGATCCTCCGTTCCCCTCCTGTCTAGCAAGTCAATTTTATGGAGGGTGATGACCCGCGGTCTAGGCGATCATGTACATCAGCAGCCTACGCATTATGTTTTTATCCTTAAATGTTATCTTTTGAGTATTTTACCGTTGTATCTCTGTCAATTTCACTACACATCTCCCCACTTGAAAACATGCCTATGGCAAGTTCCAAAACCAGCGATACACATAGGTAAAATTACTCCTCACGTCTGCCACTACTCTAATTTTGATCACAGGGGTGCCGACTGAGGAAATCTGCACCGACATTCAATTTGCCTGGGATATATTGGATACTGAACTGATACGGTTGAAGCAATAAAGACCACCTCAGCAATCTTGCGTTTTCATGCTTAGCCTGAGACAAGAACACGAGAGGCTGATGATCCGTCTCCACCACAAAATTCCTACCATACAGATAGATTTGAAACTTCTTTATTGCCCAGATTAATGCTAAACATTCTTTTTCGCTTGTGGAGTATCCTTGTTCCGCCTTATTCAATTTGCGGCTTGCATAAGCGACTGGTTTAAGTTCCCCATCAGGTGCAGCTGATCTTTGCAACAAAGCCCCTCCAAGTCCTACATTACTTGCATCGGTTCTTAAGACAAAGTCCTGTGTCAAATCAGGCAGTTTGAGAATAGGCTTGCTAGTGAGTTTTTCCTTTAACTCTTGGAACGCTAGTTCACATTGTGCAGTCCAAATAATTTTATCTGGAAGTCCCTTGCGAGTCAGATCAGTCAGAGGAGCACAAATAGCGTTAAAATTTTTGATGTATTTCTGATAAAATCCGCATAACGACACAAATGATCGCACGTCCTTTTTTGTTTGCGGCCTAGGTGCTCTCTGCAGTTTTTCCAAGTTCTTAGGATCAGGGGTCATATTACCCTGATATACAGTGTGCCCCAAGAATTCCAACTCTTTGCATCCAATACAACATTTTGTTGGCCTAGCAGTTAAGTTCGCCTCCCGAAGTCTATCAAACAACATCTCCAGAGCTTCAATGTGTTCTTCAAATGTCTCTGTGGCGACGAGTATATCATCCATGAAATTCGTGATACATGGGTTATTCAGGGGGTCCAACAATTTTCGCATCATCCTTGAAAACACACTCGGAGCATTTTTCAGTCCGAATGGTAGCATATTGAATTCATAATGTCCATCCGAAGTGCTAAAAGCCAAATAAGGTCTCACTTCAGGCTTCACTGGGATCTGGTAATAGCCTTTACTAAGATCCACCTTTGAAAAGTATTTTGCCTTGTTCAGTCTGGCAAATAGCTGTTTTGTGTCTGGTAATGGATCCACTTGTCCTTCTGTGACAGCATTCAGTTTCCTGTAATCTATGCACAGTCTGTGTTCCCCAGACGGTTTCCTCAACAAAACGACACTAGAACTAAAAGATGATTCACTGTGCGAAATAATCCCCTCCTTCAATAAATAATCTATTTCTTCCTTTAATGCCTTCTCCTTCGCGAACGGAATAGAATAGGCTCTCATACAGATTGGGTTTGAGTCTACCAGTTTCATGTCATACTGTAGCAAATTTGTATGGCCTGGTTTATCTGTTAATACATCTGTATGTTCCTCCAGAACCTTTTGAACTCTCTCCCTCTGGTTTTTAGTCAGGTGCTTACTGACTTTTACCTGTGCTGCCGTTTCACAAGGATGTAATGGGTATTCATGTGAGGTGAGTGGTTCCTTTTGCATCTGGGTTGCAATAGCTAAGGTCAATAAGGGGGTGCTTTCCTGGAGTGGTCTGTCCAGATACTTCTTTAACAGGTTTACATGATAAACTTTTTCCTTCCCCTTTTTGTCAATTTTATAGTTTGTTCTAGACACCTTCTCTAGAACCGTATATGGACCTTGCCAACCAATTTGTAATTTATTCTGGCTTCCGGGTAGTAAAAGCAGCACCTTCTCTCCGACTGCCAGTTCCCTGTCCTTTGCCTTCCTATTAAAATATGCTGCATGTTTCTTCCTGGCTTGTTTCAAATTATCATTTGCCAGTTTCCATCCAGCTTTCAAACGAGTGGTCAGTTCGTTCACATATTGATAAGATGAGGTAACAGTCTCTTCCGCCTTCTCATCTGTCCAGGTCCTTAATAGGGCCTCTAATGGACCTTTTATTGGCCTCCCAAATAGCAGAGTTGCGGGAGCCATCCCGGTTGAACTATGTGGTACCTCCCGGTACGCAAACAATGCGGCGGGCAGGAATTGATCCCACAGATCCGGTTTTTCGTGTGCCAGCTTTCTCAGGATAGAAATGAGAGTCCCATTGAACCTCTCTACTTGGCCGTTCCCTTGTGGATGGTACGGACTACAATGAAAGTGCCTGGCTTGAAATAGCTTAAAAACTTCTTCCGTTAGTTTCCCCTTGAACTGAGAACCATTATCCGTCAAGATTTGATGCGGGAATCCTAATCGGGTAAATATTGTAAGTAGTGCCTCTGCTACATGTTTTGAATCAATTGATGGCAGGGCTACCGCCTCTCCCCACATAGAACAAGTGTCCACCAGAGTAAGGATGTAACTGTTCCTCCTCTTGGTCCGAGTGAGAGGTCCTACAATATCCACTGCAACCCTCTCAAAAGGTGTTCCCACTATGGGCATTTCCCCTAGAGTTGCAGGGGCAGTCCAGTGCTTTGGAGCTACCCTTTGACATTCTGGGCAGGATTTGACATATCTTTTTATATCCTCCGTTATCCCTGGCCAGAAGTAATGACAAGCTATACGCTGTCCTGTGGCGCTGATCCCCATGTGACCACTGAAGGGGATTGCATGTCCGAGTTCCATCACTTTCTCTCTATATGCAATGGGAAGAACCAGCTGGTTGTGACCATTTGTTCCAGTTCCGGCCTTCCTGTATAAGAGTTTGTTCTTCATGAAATATTCCCCCTTGCTCGGAGGTGTGTGGCATTTGGGTAATTTTTTAAAACAGGGCTGGAGTGTCCTATCCTCAGCCTGCGCCTTCCTCATCTCCTCTGGATGAGCGTTTATAGGTTCACCTTCTTCCTCCTTCTTCTGTGACCTGGTCTGCACTGTCGCCATGATCACAGGTTTCTCGGGATTCCCCAAGAAGACGTATCTACACCCCAATATCAGAGGGTAGATTGGTTCATCTATCACTGCTGCTCTGATTTCTCCTTCCACATAGCGAGTTTTCACCGTTATCCTTGCGATGGGAAGTGTCATGAGTGGTATGTCCTTAGTCGCCCCTTGTATTTCCACTGTTTCTGTGGTATACTGACTTGGGTCCACTAGGCTAGACTTCACAACTGAATCATAATCCAAACCTGTATCATAAAGGCACCTTATGGTGACCCCATTACAAATAACATCCTCACAAACTGGGGGGTGATAAGGTTCCTGTTGTCCCTTAGGATTAACCTTTAATCTTTGCGTCCCCGACTTCATTGCAGCAATGTTTGAAGGTTTCCTTCTACAAAATTCGGTGTTATGGTTATCCTTCTTGCACCATTTGCACCATCTTTTTCCTTGGTTCAACGGTTTTCTTTCATTGAACTTTTGGTCATTGAACTGTGAGTTTCTGTCGCGATAGTCATTTCTTGGCCGCTCAAAATTTGTCCTACCTTTATTTCCCTGCTCTCTATTATCAAATTTATTAAATTGCTGTGGAGCTTTAAAATTGTCTATGTGCTTCTTTTTAGCACCACTTACCTCTGCCTGGGCTGCCTGATACCTCTCAGCAACATTTAAAATTTCCCCCAACTTCTCTGCACCCTGTTCCATGAGAAATTTTCTCATGTCTGGAGCCATGGACTCTCTCAATTGCTCAATCATGATCATTTCTTTAAGATCTTGGGTCTTCCCCAGAGCCGTCCATTTCTCCAAATAGGTTTCTATTCTGGCAGAAAATTGGTGGTATGTCTCCCCAGACAACAGTTTGGCATTTCTGAATTTCTTACGATAAAATTCACCATTCTTTTCGTACCTTAATAACAAAGCCTGCTTTAACATGTCATAATTGTCTTGGTCTTCCCTGTTCATTTTGGCAAATACTTCGTAAGAAGTACCCCTCAATCCCTGTGATAGCTTTAAGCTCCACCTCTCTCTCTCTAACCCATATGTAGTAGCTAATAACTCAAAACGTCCTAGGTACCCTTCTATGTCATCGTCTTTCTCAACAAAATGGTCTAAATGAAACCCCATAGCTGAGTTTGAGGCTCCCATACTGGGCGTAGCATCTGAGGCAAAAGGGCTGGCACCATTTTCAGGAGCCGGGCCTTGTAATTCCAGCTCCCTTAGTCGTAATTCATGCTCCCTCTGCAACCTTCTATCTTCTGCTTCCCTTTCGGCCTTTTTATCTTCTGCCTCCCTTTCGGCAGTCAACCTTTTTTCGTCTGCCTCCCTTTGCTGTCGTTTTTCTTCTGCCTCAATCTGCAGCCTCTTAATTTCTCTATCAGCCTCAATTTGTAATCTCTTTTCTTCCGCTACCTTTCTATCTTCCCTTTCAATATATTTATCACATTCAGTCGTTACGTATTGAATTAAAATTTGACCATCCATCCCCATCTCCTTCGCAGTGAGCACAGCAGCTGATCTAAACTTTGCTAGCTCTGCCATACTTTTTGGACAATATAATAATATACAAGATAAATCTCTAACCAGTAAATACACTAAGTACTTCTAATTACTATATGACTATAGTCTAACTAATTCTAACTAACCAGTTAACTAATTAATTATTACTGGCTGTGAAGATTCACCAACTTTTATCTGCAGGGACACTTTTAATTTTAAAGGAAATTTTACAATTTATTTCCCTACTTTTATTTCTCCCACCAGGAGATCCTAATTTTTTCTGTTGGGCTAATTATCCCTGGACAAGACCCCAATTTATGTAGTGGTGTTGATGGTATTGTATGATGGTGTTCTTACTACATGTAAATTGTATGAGGCCAGCTGTGAAGGCTCCTGAGATAAAATGTATTTGAGAATTGTCAGAAGGCCTTTCTTGCTACCACTACGACCTCACACTTACTTTTTTTTTTTCTTAATGAATGTGGCTACGTAAAGTGTCTAGGGTAATGATGTGTAATGTGGTGTGTTAGTTATAAATACACCCACAGACATTTAAGAAGACTAATAAGATTAACAAGTGTTAAAATACACTGAACTAACTCACGTGTATAAGGTTTTTGATATAATTATATTACATTTATTTGTTCTGGATCAAGTTTTATTTTGACCAGAACTTGTTTTAAAAGAAGGATTTAAAATTTATGAAAATTATGCATGGAATGTTACATAATAAATACAAAAGTGTACATATTTAAGTACTAGAATAGTTAGTTTTATTCAAATGTTCTGGTAGTCAGCTACTAGGGAGGATATTTATTGTCTGTGCTGTTGGGGTGGTCTCATCACACCTGTCTATATTGACTACACCGTGTCCAGAAACTGGTGGGAATTTTTATGGGGATATTAGTCACTACCAATAGTTGGTGAATGTCCAGCAGACCAGAGGCTCACTCATCTTTTTGTAGCTCTGGTGCTGAAAACTTGCGGTCCCACCTCTCCGTGCTGGCGGGCAATAATGGTGGTCTCTGTCACAAGAACTGCACAGATACACTCGAGTAAAGTCACCCACCGAATAGACTCTGCTTTGTTGTAGATAGAAAACTCACAGCTCTGCAATCAAAGTATGGGCTATGTGTCAAAATCTATTCTATACCCACGTCTGGACACCACACTGACACAACAACCACATCATACAGACAGGTCAGATCTCTCTGACCAAACAGCACAGTTACCATGGTGGGTTTACATCCGATAGATCCTCCCAGACTATAGATTCTGAAAAATAATTATTAGTTGTCGGCCCTAAAAGAAGATAGGTAATCTGTTTCAACGCTTGATCTATCGTGCATAATCCTTGCTGTAGTTTATGTACCTTGTTGGTCCCTAGACCCTGACTTGGGCGGGGGGTCTAGAGCAAAATCCCTACTTGTTTGTAATGCTAGATTTAATATGGCAGTATCAAATCACTCGAACATGAAACAATATTCAAAATATATAAAGAAATAATTTCAATCTTACCAGATTATGAATAATTAACACAGAAGTGCTAGCAAAACTCAGCTGAGCTGCTGGCTATAGGATGGCGTCCCTAAATTTACTTCACTTGCTTTCATATGGGAAAACACCACACTTTAAAATCTGTGTCTAACACTGAACAATTATTGAAGAATGACCCCAAATGCGCTCTGAGCGCTAATGATATGCTTGTCTGTGGCCAATCACTGCCTAGTTGTACTTTAAATTTCAAATTTCTACACTAAAGTCATTTCAGTCATGCTTCAGTCAAGTATGGATGGTTATTTGTTAGTCTGTCCGTCTCTACTTGTGTTTCTAAAAAAAAATGTGCTTGATTTTTGAAGCAACCTTTCTCTCCCCTTAAAATATTGTCGTAAAAAGTTATATTTAGACACAGCTACCGCTCAAAAACCCTCTCCTCCATAATAAGTAACTTTGAACACTTGCGTCCCCAAGGTCGTGTTTTTGTGTGCAAATTGTGACACTTTTAGATTCAATATAGTCTAGCGATGATGTGAACTACACTGTCTTTTGTCATTATCTTCAATATTATCTATCCGTTTGTAAAATTAAGAACATATTAGTTCATTGCTCAGAATAGGCCATCCGGCCAGCTAATTTTTATATTCCTAACATTAATATTAAGAAAAATTTACTTTTTAATTTTTTGTAATTTTCCTACCATCCGCGTTCTGCCGCTCAATTCAAATCAAAATCTTAGTATCGCAAAAGCGTCCATTTCCGTACCTCGTGTCAATTTGGGGGACGTGAATTTTTTACTTTCCGCCATCCCCCCCAATTGCGTCTCCTTAGCCTTGCTACGCAATCTTTCCAGTCATATTTTTTCCTTTTTGATCCTCCGTTCCCCTCCTGTCTAGCAAGTCAATTTTATGGAGGGTGATGACCCGCGGTCTAGGCGATCATGTACATCAGCAGCCTACGCATTATGTTTTTATCCATAAATGTTATCTTTTGAGTATTTTACCGTTGTATCTCTGTCAATTTCACTACAGACACAGTATCAAGGTCTTTGTCTTGTGTGGACTGACACGTACTGTAGAGTAGGGGAACAACAGAAGTGATTGCGTCATTAATAGGCTGCGGTGCCCATTGTAAACTTCCGGTGTTGTCTTGTGTTTCGCACTAATGACTGGTCAGTAAATCATCTTTTTTTGGGAATGCCTAGCTGGCCGGGAGGATAGTGTGATTCGCTTGTATGGCTAGGCGGTGTTGTCGTGTTCTACTTCTTTATTTCTTACAGAGCGCTGATAATTTGCCTTTATGTTTGTCTAATATTAATTTACTGTTTACAGGCCTTGGGTTTCCCTTCCTTATGTGTCATTAATGTTTATACAATACCAGAAACCTACCCTCTGTTCTATACTACTGTTCTTAAGTCTTCTATCATTTACTGGACACAG
>JAMPIV010013913.1:27500-365381 GCA_024509875.1 Oreohelix idahoensis | reverse complement strand
TGCATAGTTTTTCTTATCATCACTCTCATCTTTAGGTTATGCCTTTTGTAAAAGTAGAAAATGAATTTTAAAAGCTGAAGCTCTATATCTGGTATCAAAATTATTTTTTTTATATTGCATCGTATACATCCTGTGTAGTTCCTGATGGTCTCTGAGGAGACAACAACAAAATTAGGACAACTGTTCTCTCAGACATGTTGTAAAAGGTGATTAATATGAGGTTGTTCATGGAGCTGGCAACCTCATGATGTAAAATAGATTGCTACAGAAACCACTAATGTAGGAGCAGGTGCTCTGATGCAGGCGTCATGCAAAGGGACCAGCTGCAGTTATGGTTCTTTGTGCCATAAGAAATGAACAAGGAGATGTATAATGTCATGGATCACTGTTTCTTATTTAATATTTGTCCACTGTGTATTTCCTGTTGTATGAAACTACTGATATAAACAGTGGTCAATACATTTAACATTATAAACATTATGTGGATAAAACTGTTTTAATTTAATGTTTATCTTTGAATTCATGTCTATTTTTTCTATTGTGAATGTTTCCAGCTATCTTTTAGAAACTTACTGCTAAATCTGTACGTATTGAATCCTGATATTTTTTTTTTTTTTACAAACTCATTAAACAGAAACTCAAAGGATGAGTCGAGCAGGCATACGCTGGTTCCTGGCCTACACCCTCATTAACAACCCACAGTTATGTAAAACTCCGCAAACAAAAACTGATCAGGGAAAAAAATTCTGACAGAGAACCTACTATTGCCAGCGAGGAAGAAAAAAGTTGTAACAGAACACAAACTGAAGATGTTCCGCTGTTAGTGGATATTGACAGTTTCAGCTTCATGTTCCTCTGTAGTGAATGGATCAGATAAAAGTGTCTTGCTCACAAATGTACTGGATGACCCTGTTTCAGGCTCATTTGCATAAAAAACTTTTATTTAGATGTAACGAGTTAATCGCTTTTGTTGTAATGTAGGTAAAGATGTTATTGTTATGTAAATAATTGTAATCTGTGGACATTTACACATCATGACTATTAATGATTCTGTTTATAAATAATAGCAGTTGTCATTTGAATTATCTTTGTACGAACAGAGAATATATAATTTTTTTACATTAGTTATTATATAGCTAATGTTCACAGTGCCACTTAAAATCTAAAGTGTAAAAGCTCCTCTTTGGTTTATTAAATATTTTGTTAAATAAATAAATTTGCAAAATGTTTATTACACTTTAGATTTTCAGCGTCATAAAAATTGTGAAAGAACATAATGATTTTAGGCTGAAAGATGTTATGTACATCTCTGAAGAAAATAGTATGTGAATGAAGTAAGCAAAAAAATGAAGAATTTTGAAAGAGAAAATAAACACTTTTAACTTGTGCAGGAAAATGGTCTGAAGTGAAGGCAAAGTTAAATACCTGTTTCATGATGGTACAAAAAATTATTATATAAGTTATCTAAAACAAATGTGATCATTATTCAAGCATAAAAACAGTGAATAAATGCAATGTCACTGATTTACAAGAACATATTTGTGTTTACATATTTCTATTTACATTATATACTTGGGGATAAAAATGGTGTCATAGATCTGGCATTCATCCCTAGTTGCTGCCACCACCATGGCTCGTTGGGATGTATTAGATGCACAGGAAAGTGATCACCTACCTTGCATCATACTCATTGCAAAGGGTAGGACCACAAGACACAGGAAACCTAAACAGATCTTCAAGTATCCTACAGGCCCACTCAACCCTTTACACACCTTGCATCAAAATGCCAAACAAAAGACAGTGAGAACACCTTTCACCCAGCCTCCCTGGTAGAATAAGACAGTGGATGAAGCATGGATAGAAAAGGAAAGAGTAACAAAGGAATGGCTTAAAGCACGAAACAGAAGAATGATGAATGAGGGAGAGGTTGAAGAGATGAAGGAGAAAAATAGCTGTTAATAGATTCAAGAGCTTGGCAAGGGAGGCCAAGGATAAACTAAAGGGCCAGATATACTTCGATCTCATTTCTGAAGAGGACGTGGTGTATGCATTGAAAACCAGCAGAAACACTGCTCCGGGGCCTGATGATGTACAATACCATCACATTAAATGGCTCAACGACACAGCCATTATAAACATGGTGAGCGATTTCAATACCAGCATACAGAATGCTGAGGTGCCGGAAGACTGGCTACACAGTTACCTTCGGCCACTTCCTAAACCCGGCAAAGACCCCACACTGCTCAACAGCTATTGAATTATCACACTACAGAATGTCTATGGTAAATTACTTGAAAAGATAGTTGCAAGACAAGTAATGAGCCACCTCAAAAATGCACACATCTTTCCTGATACCCTGGGTTGCTAAAGGCCTATGAAAACAATATGACATAACTCTGGAACGTTTGCCTACGATGTGTATGAGGGATTCCAGGGTAAAAGAGAAACGGTGGCTGTCGCAATTGACCTAGAGGATGCTTATAGCAGTGTGGATTTTGCAACCCTAATAGACTGTATAATGGCATGTGGTGTAAACCCTAGAATAACAAGGTGGATAGCAGCTGCCTTAATGGAGAGATCAGTTACATTTCGCTTGGGAACTTGGACATCAGAACCAATGCGCATTTGCCCGGGACTACCCCAGGGTTCCCCACTATCACCACTGCTGTTTAACATCTACACAGCAAAAGTAGCAACCATTCAACCAACAGGACTGGGACGAACATTAACTTTTGCAGATGACATACTTATGTACAGAACTTGCTCAGACAGACAGGAAATGGTCCGAGGCATACAAGAGACACTACACTTTCTAAATGGTGTGAGGAAAGCGGATCAAAGGTCAGTCCCAACAAGGCATGTGTGATGTGGTGCTCATTGAACAACTCCATAGTGAAAGCAGACCTTCCAGACATCTCTTTTAATGGGCAGAACATTGAAAGGCAAGACAGGCTAAGTATTTGGGAGTAACTTTTGATCTCGGGCTATCATTCAAGTATCATGTCGAGCTGATCATACAGAAGTGCAAACGAGGACTGGCAGCCTTAAAAACAATGGCTGCTGCGCACTTGGAGCAGAGACTATTGTTTCTCCTGTATCATCAGCTCGTGATTTCAGTAATTGAGTCAGTGTCACAATGTGAACAACTGGAACGCATTCACAATGAAGGAATGTGACTAGTTTTGGGCTGTACGCATGATACCCCCATTGTGACAATGAGATACATGCTCGGATTGCTGTCCATTAGATTCACATAAGCGATGGCCCAGGCAAAAGCGTATATGCAGGTGACCACTGACAAAAGACACCCCCTACATGAGAATGTAGCTGACATAAAAGAAACAAGAATCATAAGAGGGGAATGTCATGGATGGCACAGGCAGAGGCTACAATTGGTCAGGTGACCAGGGTTGAAAAAAGCATTCAAAGGGGAAAAGTGGAGTAAGTAATGAGAGAACTGCATCAACTATCAGCAGGTCATCATTAGCCTTGGCAGAGAGTGCAGATCTTGGGGCAATGGAAAAGCAGAGCTGGAGATTAATCAGCTGAAAAGTGATCATGCTGGGGGTGATGACGCCATTGTGTACACTGATGGGTCTGTAGTGCATGGTGAGAAATCAGGATGGGGCTTCTCTGCGAGAAAAAAGGGCAGGATCGTAGCTGAACAGAGTGGAGCCAACATGGCAACAACCTCCAGCATGAGAATGGAGGTAGAGGCAGTTACTGCAGCACTGAGGTGGCTGTCTGAAACTCCATCAACCAGGGCAGTTATAGTCAGACTCTCAAGCCATGCTTTGGAAATTTCAAAATGGATGGCTGCGGCAGGAATGGAAAACATCAATAGAATCCTCAAGTCTTCAAGAACTGGTGTGGATCTACTGTCCTGGTCATGCAGGGGTACGTGGCAATGAGAGAGCTGACAGACTGGCCTCAAGAGTACCCATTATGGGGACACTGGACATGGATAAGGGAGAGATACTAAGGGCTATTAATAGTATTAATAACCACCTGCTGGATAATGACACTGCAATGGATGAATCAACAAGGCTGTTTGGCATAAAACGTGGGACCAGCAGAAATGGACGTGAGAGAGGATGCATCCGTCGTATGTACAAATGTACAACCAGCATGCTACAGGTACAATTAGCATTCATACTTTTTGACATTTGCTTAGGGAGGACTGAGCACCTATGGGTTTGCCTGGAGTGCGGTGAGGTCGATTCTGATTAACATTATTAACATTAACATTATATACCTGCTGAGCCACATTATATAACCACAAAAGATGCAAGCCAAATGTGAATTTTTGAAATTTTGTAAATGTGTAGAAAATAATCCCAATTTTTGGAACTCTGGTCACATTGGTACCACAGATAATGCCTTTAACTTTAGTGGTACACAACTTTAATTTTAAATATTAGATATCAAGGAAAAAACCTGTACTTTTATTCTGACATATTGTACTATTGTACAAAACTACTTGCTTATTTTAAATAGTTGTGGGGAAAAAATATCAGTGATAAAAGTTTTTTCTCCACATGTATGATAAATGGTGAATGAAGTTTCATATGAGAAAGTGAATAGAGAAAGTGGAGTAAAAACATCTAGGTAAAAAAAAAAAAAAAATCAAACTTGTCAAAATATAACAGATCAGGTTATAGGTTAAGGAGGTCATGAAATGGACCATAGTGACATTAATGTGCTATCTGTGACTCTCTTTGTAGGTACCAGGGATCCCTGAGGAGACACAGAAAGAATAGGACTACTGTGACCTCAGGTAGTCATACAAGGCACCTACTATGAGGTTGTGCAAGGGGCTAGCAGCCTCATTACGTCAAATATATTGTTACAGAGACTACCATTACAAGAGTGCTTTAGTACAGGCTTCCAGCTGCAGTGCTGGCTCTGTGTTACATAAGGAGTAAATGGTGATGATAATGTGACTCCTTGAATCCTTAGTAATCATCTGCAACTATTGAATGCAGGTCCTCTGAGCTCTCAGGCCATTTCACATTGTTCAGCACCCTTATTGTTTAGGAAGGGCAAAAAGTGAAGGATCATGCAACCTTGACCTTGGCTGATGTGAGGGTCATGAAATGACACCCAGAACAAATGGATCTGCTGGTCCCCCAAATATAGGGCCTGATTGAATGTCTCAGTTAACAGACTGTTTAAGTCTTTGCTGTTTGATGACAAAAGTTCTGACAGTCATAGTTAAACAAATAGATGATTGAAGCAGCCAGTTGATATCACAATTTTTGTTAATTAATGAAGAGTTCAGTGTAGTCTATGCAAACGTGAGACATCTGACACTGTTTAAAGTAAAAATGTAGAATCATTAATGCTGTCTGAAGTAATGGAGATTGAAGATAATAATTTTGAAATATCTGATAAAAGCATGAGTGTTTTAAAACTGACAAATTTTTTAAGGGATTCTGTGACAAGCAGAATTAGTGACCAGTATTAACATCATAATGTACAGTCATTTTATTTAAATAATAATGTGTTAATTTGAAACTTTTTTATCATTCATCATTTTTTTGTTCCATTTGCAACATAGGATTGCATTTGTTTTTCATGTCCAGTGGATTATAATTTTAACATAAGTAAAATACTTTGCTTCTGTATTAGCCTTTGAAATTTTGCTTTGTTTAATCTTATGATCTAATTTGTGTTACAGTCCAAAAAAATTTGATAGATTTCAACATTATGGTAATGATCAAATCTATTATATTTTTGGACTATTACACTTGTTAGATTGAATGATCATAAAAGCGAAATTGTAAAGGCAAATTTAGAAGTTGTGTAAACAAAGACTATAAAAACTGGTATGCATAAGCAAGATCATTTACACAGAAAGTTAAGTGCATAATTAATTTTAAACAATTTACATCACAACATTATTAATGAGTAATATAATTTGCAAAAAAAAACAAACAAACAAACACAATCTGAAGTGTAATGAATAAAAAAAGATAATGTGCACAAAAAGTTTAGCATAGTGCAACATATTGTTATTCTTTAAAGCACATGACTTTTTCACATATAGTTAAATATCTTCACTTACTTACTTACTTACTTAGTCGTTCCCCTTCTACCGTGAGGTGTAGAGGTTTGGAAGAGAGAGCGCCAGGCTATCCTATCGGCTGTCTTCCTCCTGGCCTGGTTCCATTCTAGTCCTCAGTCCTTCAAAGATTGTCTAATGTTGTCCTCCCAGCGGACTCTGGGTCATCCTGGGGGTCTGGATCCTTGGCTCTTTGTTTCCCATGCTTGTCGTGGTAGCCGATCTTCTGCCATTCTGCAGACATGGCCAAACCATCTTAATTGGGACTGTTCTACTTGTGTATGCAGGGGGTAGGATTTAAGGCCTTGACGTATCGTCTGGTTGCGTACCATGTCTCTTCTTGTTACTTCAACCACTTTCCTCAGATACCTCATTTCTGAGGTTTGGATCTGGCTTTTGTGGGTTGTAGTCATTGCCCATGACTCGCATCCATATGTCAAGACTGGGACATAGGTGGAGCGGTATACAGCCATCTTCGTTTTCTTACCACCCTCTCTCTTGCTGAGGAATCCTCGATTTATGGCCTGAAAAAGTCTCCCAGCTGCTGCTTTTCGAGTGGCCAACTCTTCTTTGATGCCTCCCTTTCGGTCTATAATAGCTCCGAGATATTTAAAGTGGTCGACCTGCTTTAGGACCCATTCTCCCAGCTTAATCTGATGTCTCCTTTCTTCTCGTGATATCACCATGGATTTTGTTTTAGAGCTGCTTATGACCATCCCTCTCTTCTCCAATACCTCTGCTGTAATTTATTGATTGTCAAGTTTGACGTAAAGAATATTGTTCCCAATATCTTTGCTGGAATTGATTGATTGTCAAGTTTGCTTTAAAGAATGTTTTTCTTTATTTTATGCTTCCTCTAGAATCGCTCAAAGTTCTGTTTGCCAAGTCCGATGCCATTCTGTGTGTCATTAATGCCATGAAATCATTTCCGGATAAAGATGAATTTGCAACTTAATGCCTGCATCTCTCTTTTTAAAATGGCATCGGCATCTGGTGAGTAAATGTATAAACATTACTTTCATATATTTTTATGTGTTAACATTAATACGTTATAATGGAATCTCCGATAAATTTGTAAGCATTTTCAAGAATTCTGCCACAAGATCTGTTTGTTGTGTTGAACAGAATCGATATCATTACACTCCGGACAAACCCCACAGGTGCTCAGTCTCCCTCAGAATATGTCGAAGAGTGTGAATGCTAACTGTTCCTGTAGCTCGCTGGTTGCATACACGATGGATGCATCCTCTTCTACGTCCATCTCTGCTAGCCTGACGTTTGATGCCAAAATTCCAACAGTCTTAACTTTGATGATTCATCTATTGCAGTTTCGTTCTCTTACAGGTGATCATTAATTGTTCTCAGTATCTCTCCCTTATCCATATCCAGTGTCCCCACTATGGGTGCTATTGATGCTAGTCTGTCAGCTCTTTCATTACCACATACCCCAGCATGACCAGGACAGTATATCCACACCAGCTCCTGCAGATTCGAAGCTTCTATAGAGATTTTCCATTCATGCCTTAGCCAACCATTTTGAACCTTTCGAAGCATGGACTTAAAATGTGACACAATGACTGCCTTTGTTACTGATGTTTTAGTTAGCCACCTTAATGCTGCAGTAGCTGCCTCTACCTCCATTCTCATGCTGGAAGTTGTTATCTTGTACGCCCCGCTATGTTCGGCGACGATTCTGCCCTTTACACTAGCAGAGAAGGCCCAACCTGATTTCTCACCACGAATCACAGACCCATCAGTATACACAATGGCAAAATTATCCCGGCATTATCAAGTATCGGTTGATTAATTTCCATGTCCGCTTTCCCATTGCCCCAAGTTCTACACTCTCTGCCAAGGCTGATAATGACTTGCTGGTAGTTAACCCAGTTCTCATCTTACTTACTCCACTCTTCCTCTTTGAATATATTTTCAACTGTTGTCATCTGCTTGGTCGTTGTTTCCGCCTGTGCCATCCATGACATCCCCCTCTTTATTCTTGCTCCCTTGACGTCAGCTATGTTTCCATGCAGGGGGTGCCGTTTGTCTGTGGTTACTCGCATTTAGGCTTTCGCCTGGGCCATCGCAAATATGGATCTAATCAACATCACTCAAAGTATGTACCTCATTGTCAGTATTACGCGTACCGTACATCTCAAGACTATACGCATCCCTTCATTTTGAATGCATTATAGTCGTTGACATTGTGTTACTGACAACTTTATTATTCCCAGCCCATACTCAATGACTGATATGACGAGCCGATGATAAAGAAGAAATAGCAATCTTTGCTCCAGATACTCATTATTTTCAGAGCTGTCAGACCTCTCCTGCATTTCTGTATGATGTGATCAACATGGTGCTTATACGATAGCCCGCTATAGAATATAATTCCAAGGTAGTTCAGCTTTTCTTGCCTTTCAATTTCATGCCCATTTAGAGTTATATCTGGAAGATCTGTTTTCTCACGACCTCATATAATATAGAAATGGACCAGATCAGATCATCTGGTCTATCTGACCATCTTCCTCCTGGCCATCGTCTTCTTGTTAGGACACATAAATAAATAAATAAAGAAACGGATATAGATAAATAACATGCACTACTTAAGAAGGAGGGTACTAGACAACAGAAAAGAAACATAAATGACAGACCCACCGGGGAGACAACTTGAACCCGCCGAGAGAGTGAATCATGAAAGCACACACAGCCAACTAAACACGTAAAAAGTGCCATATTAGCCGTAGTTATTTCACAACACTATTCGCAATATGGAAAATATGATCGGGAAACGACCCAGGAATTTGGATGGTCCTTGAAAAGATGTCCCGGTGAATCTTATCGCGTGCGTTTTATTTCTGTTGTCTAGTGTTCTTCTTCTCTTTTATGAGTGTCTGTTATTTACCTGTATTAGTTCGTTTATTTATTACTCACTGGCATGGGGTTTCCTTCAAAGTTTATTTCTGTTAGCACAAAAAAGACAAACAACAGAATGTATCTGCTTTGATTTTGATTCAAGAGATGACCTGCTGTATCTTTTATCACACAGCCAGACAAGCAGAAAATGACAGTAAACAACAAACACTTAATTACACATCAATCACTCATGTAGCGGGAGGTTAATTAAATTATGTACCTATGTGAGAATCCAGGTATCTCATATGCTACCAGGATAGTATGCCAGTAAGAGTTCTGGTCTTACAAGTAATACCCCAGCCTTAGAAATAAGCACTGGTGTATGGCTATCATAAAAATAGTCAGACTGTGAAAACCCTGGCCAGTTGGTAAGAAGTTGTACCAGGATTTAAGGCGTCTCCTCCCTGTGACTATCTTATGATTACTTATATTCTAGGGGATAATTAAAATGAACATTCACTGTGACCACAAATGCAAGAAGTGAATAATTCCTCAGGTACAGTTAAAATATTTTAATAATTACACTAATATTCTATTTCTACTAGTTGGAGAAGAGCATAAAAAGATATATATATAAAATTATTCACACAATTACTATTATTGTCTGTTAGACTTCAAGATCTTGAGTAATAAAGTTACTGAAAACTACAATCACTGGATCACTGTCCTTAGTCCTTTGCATTTACAAATAACTATCATCAATTGACTGAACTTCTTTATGGTTAACTACTGTTTTCATCTATTAGCTGTTTCTTATATATTGTGGTGGTCAGTGTCTTAAATGACACTTTCAACTTGACAATGCTGACACTGAACTGTCCTTTGTAGATATCAGACTTGGTAGACCCAACTATAGGGATGCCAATGGCCAGTTGAAGTTCACTCGTTGGGGTCCTGCACTTTTGTGGGATTGCCTCTGATGAACAACACAGGCTTCTGATACTGGACAGTCCGGTTTGAGTTATTTCATGGAACCCTCAGACTCCAGACACTGACTGAAACTTCTGGCGATCCGCTCACACTTCAGATGGATTTAGCGTAGTAGCGATCTCTGCCGTCAGTCTGTCTCAAACCTCTTTCGTTGTGTGTGTCTCCAGTTTTCCGATACGCTATTTATAAGCCTAACGCGGCCGTATCGGAGAGCAGTGACGTCACAGTTTAAGCCAATGCTGAAAATCTCTTTTCGAAGCAGCGATTTCACTCGATCTGTGCGTTGCCTGAAACTTTCCCTTTCTCATTCTCGGCTTATATATTATCCATACTGTTCCATCTTATCTTGTTTTATACAGCCGAGATCTCTCTATATTCCTATCCATGTAATTTTCCCAAAACTGTTATTCGTTGATTATAATATGTAGAACAGAAGTGGGTTTACAGGCTTACAGCGTAACTGTGGGCAGCCGTAATACGCATATATCTCCGTAAATGATAACTTCCTACCGTTTCTTCTTATATACAGTTATACACAATCCTTTCCTGGACTGAAAGGTGAAATCCTTTTCTCAATGATTCCCTTATGCTTTTATTTATCATTGCCAATTGCCCTGTCTAATCAACATTTTGCCGATACACCGCCATTTTGAAAGTGGTCGCCTTGTGACAATCGATCGGCGAATGGTTTGTAAATTTCCATGAACCCGTTTGCAATGAATTGAAACCAATTTTGCGACAACTCAATACCCTTTAGCTCCCCGAGGAGCATAATTCATTCATTAATTCATAACCCTCCACTCCCAAAGGAGCATAGGCCTTCAACAAACACATGCCAAGTCCTCCTGTCACGTGCCATCATCTCAAGTTCTTTCCACGTTCTCCTTATCATTTTCACCTCTGTTTCGAGCTCTCTTCTCCATGTGCTTCTTGGTCTACCTCTGCTTCTCTTGCCCTGGGAGGTCCAGAACAAGGACTGCCTTGTAATGCTATCAACAGGTTTCCTCAGTGTGTGTCTTATCCATCGCCATCATCTTTTCTCATCTCTTGTTCCACTGGCACTTGTCTAGTTCTTGTCATCAGTTCCACGTTGGTAACCTTGTCATACCATTTTAATCCCTCTATTCTACGCAAGCACCCATTTATGAAAGTCCGTAGCTTTTTGGTAGTTGTCTTTGTTGTTCTCCATGTCTCAGAGCCATACAATAGGACTGAATTCACATTTGAGTTTAAGATTCTTATTTTCGTGTTGGATCCGATTTCTCTTCATCGCCATATATTTCCCAATGCAATGAAAGCTCCTCTTGCTTTTTGTATTCTTATTTTGATATCACTGTCTGTCCCTCCAACTTTGTCTATATTGCTGCCAAGATATGTGTACGATTCTACATCTTGTATTGGTGCTTCTTCAAGTTCAACCCTGTTATCATTACCTGCATTTATTCTCATTATCTTTGTCTTTTCCCTGTGTATTTTCAGACCCAATTGCTGTGACCTCTCATCGAGTGTTTTGTCCTGCATCTGATTACGATTATGGGACAGAAGAGCTAAGTCATCAGCAAAATCCAGATCATCCAACTGCTTAGTCAGATTCCACTGGATTCCATTTCTGTTGTGTGTTGTCGATGTTCTCGTAACCCAGTCTATTGCTAGTAAGAAAAGAAATGGAGACAAGAGGAATCCCTGTCGCACTCCTGTTCTTATCCCAAACGGTTCTGTAAGCTGTCCTTCATGAAGAACTCTGCATGTCATGTCTTCATATGTTTTCTTTATTAAATTAATGATCTTCAGGGGAACTCCATAATGCCTCATCAATTTCCAAAGTGATTCTCTGTCTACACTGTCAAATGCCTTTTCGTAGTCCACAAATCCGATGTTTAGTGGTGAATTCCATTCCAGACTTTGTTCAACTATTATTCTCAAAGTGGCTATCTGGTCTGTACAGGATCTGTTTTGTCGAAAACCTGCTTGTTCATCTCTCAGTTTCTTGTCTATGGACGCTTTTAATCTTTCAAGGATAATCCTGTTTAATACCTTTCCTGGCACTGAAAGTAACATTATTCCTCTATACTTTGTGCACTCTTGTAAATTTCCCTTCTTAGGCAACTTAACCAGATATCCTTCCTTCCATTCTGCTGGTATCTCTTCCTTTTCCCAGACTTTACCAAGTAATTTATATAACATCTCTGTAGCCGTGTCGATATCTCTTTGATGGCCTCTGCTGGAATGCCATCAGGTCCAGACTCTTTTCCATCTCTTAGAAGCTTTATGGCTTTCTTTATTTCTTCCTTCGTTGGTCTTTCACCGTTAATTTGTAGCTCTTCTTCTGCTGTCTGGATGTCCGGGGGGTTTTGTGGAGCTGGTCTATTGAGAAGGTCCTCAAAATATTCTGTCCACCTCTTCATTTGCTCTTGTATATTGCTGAGCAGTTTTCCATTCTTGTCTTTTATGAAGCAACTTGTTTGCTTGTATTTCCCCGTTAGCTTCTTTGCGCTGTTATACAGTTCTCTCATATTCCCTTTGGCTGCAGCATCTTCTGCCTCTCTTGCCAACTCCTCAATATACTTCCTCTTGTCTCTTTTGATACTTCTTTTTACTTCTTTGTTTGGTTCTGTGTACACTTCTTGAGCCTTGGCTTTAGAACTTCTGGTTTTGCTTGTGTTTAAATCTGCTTTCTTGTTTTTCCTGTCTTTTATCTTATTGATGGTTTCTGTTTTTATCCATGCTTTTTGTTGTCGTTCCCTTTTCCCCAGTATTTCTTCACATGTCTCATTCCATACCGTTTTGATTTGCTGCCGTAGTCTTCTGTATTCTCTGCATCTTCCAGCTGTTGGAGCACCTGGAATTTGTTGGATATTGTGACCGCAAATTTGTCTCTTGTTTCTTGATTTCTTAGATGTCCTACATTAAATTGTTGTCTATAATTTTGCATTGCTGCATATCTCTTGAGTTTCATTTTTACTTTGGCTATCAGAAGGTGGTGGTCTGATTCCACATCTGCTCCTCTATATACCTTTACATCCTGCAATGATGATCTAAACTTCTTGTTTATGCATATATGATCAATCTGATTTTCTGTTCTATGGTCTGGTGATATCCATGTTGCCTTGTGTATTCTCTTATGTGGAAACATGCTTCCTCCTATAGCCAGTTGATTTGAAGCACAGAAGTTTGAGAATAGTTCCTCATTTTCACTCATTATTCCTAGCCCTGTTTTCCCATGACTTCTTCAAAGCCGGTGTTGACTGTACCTATCTTTGCATTCATGTCACCCATCAAAATTGTGATGTCTCTTCTTTTTACTTTTTCCATAATTTCCTATAGTCTAGTATAAAATGCTTCTTTCACAGACTCTTCTTTGTCATTAGTTGGTGCATAACATTGGATGACATTTATATTTATTTTCTTTTTAGCTGTTTTAAAAGTAGCTGTTATTATTCTGGGTCCAACGGCTTCATATTCAATGAGTGCTTTCTGTGCTTCTTTAGATAACATAAGAGCTACCCCTTTACTGTGGTGTGAACTTTCGTCTTCATGTCCTGAGGACAGCACCAATTCACCTGTGATGAGTTTCTTCCTGTCTACCCCCCTTCCACTTTGTTTCACACAGTCCCAGAACCTCGATTTTATATTCCCTCATCTCTGCTGCTACTTGTGCCACTTTCCCTTGTTCGTTTAATGTCCGAACATTCCAGGTGCCAAATCTGGAAGTTCTCCTAGAAGAAAGAAGGTTAGTCAGCAACACAGACTCTTTTCGGCTTTCTCTGTGTTGCATCATACGCCTTCCTGTGAGAGGACCTTCCCCTTTCTTGGATGGCTGTGTTTTATTTTCTTTAATTGACTTGTCCATGTTTGTTGAAGTTTTTTGTGGTTTAAATTTTTTACAGGATGTGGTAACCGGCCCCATGCCCAACCCTCCTTAGTCGCTGTCTACGACATGCTTGGCAGGGAACAGTGTTACTATTCTTTGCTCCTCTTTCGGGCCCTGGTAACACACGGGTGGAGGAGCATAAGCCTTCAACAAATACATGTCAAGTCCTTATGTCACGTGCCATCAACTCAAGTTCTATTCCCCATCGTCCTCATCATGTTCATGTCTGTCTGTTCTCTTCTTCAAGCGTTTTTTTTTATCTACCTCTGTCTGTCTTACCCTGTGGGTTCCAGAACAATGACTGTCTATAATGTTATCAATAGTAGAACAGTGCCAACTAAGATGATTTGGCCATGTATGCAGAATGGGAGAAGATCGGCTACCACGACCAGCATGGGAAACAAAGAGCCAGGGATCCAGACCCCCAGGACGACACAGAGTCCGCTGGGAGGACAACATTAGACAATCTTTGAAGAACCGAGGACTAGAATGGAACCAGGCCAGGAGGAAGACAGCCGATAGGATAGTCTGGCGCTCTCTCTTCCAAACCTCTACACCTCACGGTAGAAGGGGAACGACTAAATAAGTAAGTAAGTAATGTTATCAATAGATTTCCTCAATGTGTGTCATATCTATCGCTAGCATAGTTACACATGGTTACGAAGAAAACTTAGGAAAATAGAATGAACAGTAGACAAAAATGTCCTATTATGATCTGTAGTCAGATGATTACGGAATTCCCCTATCTGGGGAAAGGAGGAAAATGTCAGCATGTCATTGCAGGGATTAACAAAGCCAGGTTTTCTTTAAACCTTTTTAGATCGTTGTGGAACTCATCAGCTTTTTTCTTAATTAAAAAAAAAGTAAAATAAAATCAGACAATTGAAAACGTGTAAAATCTATAGTACCCCATGGTTCGGTAAATTACATATCATGTTAAAAAAAAAAACAATGTCACTTTCAAGTTTCAGGCTTTCACCCGCATTTGCCTCCGTGGATACCCATTTCCAGCTAGGTAGGTAGTAGCGTGATGACACTGTTTCGAACACGGTACCTTTGCCGCCAGAGACCAGCGCTCTAACCATTCTGCCAATCGGACGCTCAATCTAGATTTGCCCGACTGTAAAAATAAAAACCTGTTCACGACTACTGCAGGCTGTTCAATGTTTTACTGATGTTTATATTGTTATTTTCAGAGTCAAACTGTGTTCACATTCTACATCATGACGGACTCTCAGCCATCAGTGCCGCGCTCAGACAGCACAGTGAGAACGTGGAGATTGTCAAGGTGTTGCTCAAAACTGTTTCTTTTATCTCCACTGCAGGTATGACTTTTTCCCCTTCATTTTTTGGGGGGATTCTGAAATGCAATAAATAATTTATAGGCAGTTAAATGTATACCAGGATTATACATATCTTGTGGTAGATATTACAATTAGTGTCCATATCTTGATAGGTGAATTGTAAGAAACTTAAATACGATGAAAAGAAAAGCAAATAAATGAACTGTCAAAAGAGAGAAAATAAATTCTGTCATGTGAAGTTATGAACCCAGAATGTAATATTTCATAGAAATCACACACCATTGTGCGCGAACCCATGCACACAGTTAAAAAAATGTCCTTGTTTGACAGTAATTCAGTTAGAATTAGTATTTAAGCTATCATTATATTTTTTATGATGTCATCGTTTATTATTCTGTCTGTTTTATTAACATTAATAACTTCTCAAGCATTTCATCTTTCGGGATGTGATTTTTTTCCCCCCAGTGATTTGGTCATTGACCATGTTTGACACTGACAACAAATAGTTGGTAAGAATATTCTATTTATTAGCTGTCCTTTAGTTGTCTTCGTCCTTTCTTCTTCTTTGGTCCTTGGTCGCTGACTGACAAAGCAATCAGTGACCATCACGCCTAGTGGCGTCTTGTAGGGTAGAAACAAACTGTCTCCACTTTGGTCCTTGGTCGCTGACTGACAAAGCAATCAGTGACCATCACGCCTAGTGGCGTCTTGTAGGGTAGAAACAAACTGTCTCCACTTTGGTCCTTGGTCGCTGACTGACAAAGCAATCAGTGACCGTTACGCATAGTGGCGTCTTGTAGGGTAGAAACAAACTGTCCCTTGCTCGGTCGACAGCCATCCTTGATGTGGTGCCCCAGCTCTGGTTCATGCTTAGCATCTCCGCCTCCACTGTTCTCCACCAAGTGGCTTTTGGCATCCTTGCTTCCACTTTTCTTCTGGAGTCCATAGCATGGCAATTCTGGTGATGGAGTCAGTGTCTTTTCTGAGGATGTGGCCAACCCACTTCCAGCATCTACCCACTATGATGGTGCGCATGTCCTCTTGGTGGCTCCGAGTTAGCAGTTGTTGGTTGGTGATAGTGTTCGGCCAGAAAATTCGAAGAACTTTCCTTTCTTCGTCGTTAGGTCTCATATATCTACATTTATTTCTCTCATTAAGTAATTGCTCTGTCTCAGGCTTATCTCATAGTCATACAGTTTCTCCTTCAAGGTAGTCAGTGAAACCCATGCTGTGAATCCGCTTCTCTCAGGACGTCCAACTATAATTGCCCTCAACTAAGTCTCATTATTTCTGTGACGTCGCTAAAAATCCCTAAACTCCATCAGCACTTGCATCACTGTCGGAGATTAATATGAATCATCATCATCATCATGTGACGTATTCTTTCCAGAACGTTGTCTCCATTACAGCTGCTCTGAACGCATCACGATTCTGGGCAAGTCGACCTGCATCAGCCAAAGACAAGTTCAGACTCTCTGTGATGTCCTGGGTCCACCGTCGTCTAGGTCGACCCCTTCCCCTTTTTCCAGGGACCACGCCTTCCATCACTGTTTTTTCCAGACTATTATGTCTTTTTATATGATCGAAAAATTTCAGCTTCCTTATTGCGATGGTATTTAGGAGCCAATGTTCCTGTAAGTTTAGTGAGTGCAGTACTTCTCTGTTGGTCTTTTTTTCTGTCCAGGGTATTCTCAACATCCTTCTGTAGCATTTCATTTCGAATGATGTAATCTTTTTTGCAACTGTTTTATTGAGTGTCCAAGTCTCGCAGCCGTACGTTGCTACTGGGAATATACATGCTCTGATCAGTTGTAACTTTGTTTCTTTGCTTGTGCCTTGCCATAGGTTTTTCATCTGTATTAGTTTTTGTGAAGCAATTGCAAGTCTTTTTTAATTTCTACTGCACAGTCGCCAGAATGTTGAATGTAATTGAACAGTTTTCGTTCTAGCTTTGATTCAATCAATCAGTCAACACTCTTTAGCTCTCCGTGAAGCCTATGCCTTCAACAAACACATGCTACATGCTCCAGTAGTGTGTCACCCGCTCAAAGTCTTTGTATGTCTTACTCAACATTTTCTATCCATCTCCACTTCTCTTTACCGTGTGTTCTTCTGTCTACATCTACTTTTCTCATCTCGGGGATTCCAGGACACGGACTGCCTAGTAATGCTATCTCCTTCGCTTCGCTTTGGGGGCCCCGGTAACACACTTTTACATTTATTGGGAATGGATAATTATACATTCTTCTCTTTCAGTGGACCTGGCTTCTCAGCTGGTAGCCGGTGGGCTGCAGACGGACATTCTCAGCGCTATGTCACGACATGCGTCAAACGTGGAGATTGTTCGAGAGGGCTGTTTTATCATAGGCAATCTTCTAATCACAGGTATAATCATCATCATCATCACCATCATTATCAACATCATCATCATTTTTCAGTTTCCTGTACAGTATAGTCCTTCAACAAATACATTTCAATTCTTCTTGTACTGTGTCATCTGTTCAAGGTCTTTCAATGTATTATTTTTTCCTTTCCTTTCCTGTTTCTAGTTCTCATCTCTATGTGTTTTTAATATACCTCTTTGTCTCTTATCCTAGTGGTTCAGGACAGGGATTGCCTTGTAATACTATCAACTTCTTTTCTCAGCGTGGGTTCGATTCAGCGCCAGCGACTTCTCCTTATATCTTCACATGGATGGTATTTTACTGTAATCCCCTCCATTGTTGGTGTGCAAGAAGTTTCTGGGGCTGTAGTCGTATCTGTTAAGCCGATGCAAACGTTGTTGTTGTTGCGTTTGTTGTTTTCATTGCTTTTGCTATCTTAATATTTTTTTAAATTATTATTTTGTTCTTGGTATGTCTTCTTCTTCTTGGATCCTTAGCCCCCGATTGACAAAGCTGTCAGTGGCCATCACGCCTAGTGGCGTCTTGTAGGGCAGCAACAAACTGTCCCAATTTTGCTTGGTCTGTGGCCATCCTTCGTGCCGTGTCCCAACTGAGGTTCATGCTTTGTATCTCAGCCTTCACTGTTCTCCGCCAGGTTGTCTTTGGTCTGCCTCTCTTTCGCCGTTATTCTGGGGTCCATAGCATAGCAGTTCTGGTGATGATGTCAGGGTCCCTTCTGAGGACATGGCCAACCCAGTACCAGCGTCTGCCCGCAATGATGGTGTACATGCCTTTTTGACTGCACCATGTATGCAGTTCCTGGTTGGAGATGGTATTCGGCCAAACAATTTGAAGAATTTTCCTTAGGCAGATTGTGTGGAAAGAAGATAATTTGGACATTTCCTTGAAGTTACTCTCCAGTACTCCGCGCAATACAAAAGAACAGAAAGTACGCAACTCTTGGTATGTATAATGCTAAAAATGAGAATCTTCAACTCAAATTTCAAAGCATTTCTACAGTATGGAACTGAAACATGGAGAAGAACAAAATTGACAATCGAAAAGAAACAGACTTCCATAAACTGGAGAAAAATTACTGGAAACTAATGAAGTCTCAATATGAAAGAAAGGCTGGTATCATGTGGCTCTAAATTTCTGCTTGCAATGAAAACTCATCAGCCTTATTATTACCTTATGATGATTTAAAAAAAAAAAAATTATGTCCTCTGTCTTTAGTTTTAACTAAATATTAAAATTTAAAAAAAAAAATGAAAAGGTATTGGTAAGCTCTTTAAATATGAAACTAAATTATTAAACTCCTCGGCCAATTCTTGACGGGTTACTTACGAAGAGGCCTGTGAAATCGGAATAAAATTGATTGTTGGCCCCTACATAGGATGATTCTAATGGGTGTTCAAGATAACTTTTACTCCAAGCACAGTGATATGCGCACCCTTTCCATATTTTCCAGAAAAAGCTGGTAGGATTGTTTCTAGACGTACTGACGCAGGAAAATAACAGACGGAGAGACTTTACATACCTAGCAAATTCTTAATGTCGCGGTTGTAAGGTAAAAGTAAAGGATCCCGTTACCAGCCCATTGAGGCATATTGGGAATATGGTGTTAGGCCCATATTTTCTTGCTCTGTAACTTGCTTTATTTACTGCCTTTGTCTGTATTGGTTATTTATACATCACATTCTCTTTCTTTTTTAAAAATCCAGTTCAAGCTGTCCACCAGATTATGCTTGTGGGCGGAGTTCACACAATCATCAGCATGATTGAAATGTTCCCAGATGATGAGAAGATTCTGGAAAATGTTTGCCGGACTCTGGGCAGTTTTGCTATTTATGGTAAGGCTAGCGATACATCTTACCGGAAGTACAAATATAAAACAAATTCAGAAAACAGTATAGTCAAATCTTTGTGGCCGTTGCTATTCAATGGCTGCCACAAAGCAACATATAGTTGATCATCTGTGTATTAGAAGGTTCGATCTCTGCCCTCGTTTAATGACTCCCCCTCCCCGCAAAGGGGGTTGGGGGGGGGGGGGGCTAAAGGACATAACTAATTTATTGCCTCTCGTTAAAAATCAGAGATACATAACTCCTGCACTTTAATGACATCTATTTTCTAACAACGGCTATTTCGCTTTGACCAAATCTTCCACATCCATCACCCGATGCTTTAGCTAAGGGCCGGCATAAGGTGGATTTCGAGTTGGATCACAGGTGATGATCTGGTACATCTCTAGCTGACGAAGAGAAATAAAAAGAATTTTAACATTAGAGACATTTCAGACTTACCTTCTCCGGCCAGCATTTAAAAGTGTGCCAACCTCAGGATTAAAGGTACTTTCTTGCATTCCCAGTATCAACTCACCAACTAGCTTACAACTATTTACTTTTTGTCTTTGAAATAAAGATAACTTTCAGTAAAATAAAATTCAGTCTGCATTTTCCACTGTTCTGGAACTACAGGAAGCAGGACGTTGTGCAGTGATAAAAGCTACGCATTATCATCATCATCATCATCACCATCACCATCATCCTTTTTGTTCCTTATGTAGCATGGAGTCACTCCTGCAGCTAGAGGCTCCCTTGCATGAAGCTTGTACTAAACATTTACATGTTCCTGCAGTGGTGGGGTTCTGTATCACTTTGTTTTACATGATGAGGTTGCCAACCTCCCCCTCCCACACAGAACCTCATATTAGTCACCTCGTATGACATTCCTGAGGGAGCAGTTGCTATATTCTTTATTTGTTTCTCAGCAGAGACCCCCGGGGACACTACACGGGCCACTACATGGGACACTACATGGGACACTACATGGGACACTACAAGGGACACTACACGGGACACTACACGGGACACTACATGGGACACTACATGGGACACTACATGGGACACTACACGGGACACTACACGGGCCCCTACATGGGACACTACACGGGACACTACACGGGCCCCTACATGGGACACTACATGGGACACTACATGGGACACTACATGGGACACTACATGGGCCCTACATGGGACACTACACGGGCCCCTACATGGGACACTACACGGGCCCTACATGGGACACTACACGGGCCCCTACATGGGACACTACATGGGCCCTACATGGGACACTACACGGGCCCCTACATGGGACACTACATGAGACACTACATGGGACACTACACGGGCCCCTACATGGGACACTACACGGGCCACTACATGGGACACTACATGGGACACTACATGGGACACTACACGGGGCACTACATGGGACACTACACGGGCCCCTACATGGGACACTACACGGGCCCCTACATGAGCCCTACATGGGACACTACATGGGACACTACACGGGCCCCTACATGGGACAAAAGTTATAATCTAAGCTGCTGGACTGATTCCAAAATCCGAGTACTCTGAAACCTGAAAATAGACATGAGTTTATCAAGACAGATCTTTAGCTCCGTGGTTTTAAAGTAGAACAAAATCAGCATTCTATCAAACGAAGAGTATTTTTATGCAACAATTCTTTGTCCATCGAAATAAGACAGAGAGTTCTACAGGGTTATATAGAACAAATCCTAGGCATGGTTCTTGAAGAAGAACCACAGCTCCTGGGTATCCTATCACTGCTTTTGCTGTATAAAAACGTATCAACGTTCATCCTCGAAAATGTATTCTTAATGAAGAGTATGTGAACGCCATTTCTTATGGTTGACGCAACGTATACAGGTAATTTACCAATGAGAATCAGAGGTGAGGTCAAGACGCTGGGGGTGGATAGGACTTACACGGACGAAACCATTTGATAGCATTACAAGGGAGGGCTTGTTCTAGAAACCCCGCGGTACGAGAAATAGAGGGAGGACTAAAATCACACGGAGAAGGGAATTGGGGACAGACGTGAAAGAGATAAATAAGACAGGGACAGACATGAAAGAGATAAATAAGACAGGGACAGACATGAAAGAGATAAATAAGACAGGGACAGACATGAAAGAGATAAATAAGACAGGGACAGACATGAAAGAGATAAATAAGACGGGGACAGACATGAAAGAGATAAATAAGACAGGGACAGACATGAAAGAGATAAATAAGACAAGGGCAGATATCACAGCTTAGGCGTAAACAGACACAACGCAACCACCGTCCTTTTCAGGGCGAACGAAGAAGAAGAAGAAGACAAGGACAGACCTTGGTGGGACGGCACAAGACAGGGAAGCATTGCATGAGTTAGTTCAAGCCCTATGCTCCTTAGGGGAATGATGGATGATGGTGACATTTTTACCATTCTGGAGGTAACCGGTTGTATAAGTTCACATTTTAAAAACTCAGTCTGGAGGTAACTACTAACCACCGTCTTCTTTCTAACAGACGAGACGTGTTTAGACGTAGCTGCAGCAGGCGCCACAAGCACAGTCCTGAGCGCCATGCAGTCTCCTAATGCCAGCGTCACGGTCGCCGAGTGTGGATGCTGGGCTCTAGCAAGTCTCACGGCTATAGGTACGTATCTTATCGCATATCACACAGGTAAACGTCGTGGTACGTATCTTATCGCATATCACACAGGTAAACGTCGTGGTACGTATCTTATCGCATATCACACAGATAAACGTCGTAGTACGTATCTTATCGCATATCACACAGGTAAACGTCTTGGTACGTATCTTATCGCATATCAGACAGGTAAACGCCTCTCTTGTTCATTGACTTAATTTCATGTCTTTAATTATCATACGGTTGCCCGCGGAGCGCAGGTCTTCTGAAAATACACGTCACGCTTTTCTTTCTTGTGATATCTGTTCAAGGTTCTTCCATGTGTTCGTAATCCCCTTCATGTCTATGTCATTTTACCTTCTCCATGTGTGAGTTTTTTTTTTTTGGAGCGGAAAGGGGGGGGGGGGGGGGGGGGGGGGGGGGGGTGTGGGGGGTGGGTGGGGGGGGGGGGGGGGGGGGCGGGGGGGGGGGGGGGGGAGTGGGGGGGGGGGGGGGGGGGGGGGGGGGGGGGGGGCGGGACGGGGGCGGGGGGGGGGGGTGGGGGGGTGGTGGGGGGGGGGGGGGGGGGGGGGGGGGGGGAGGGGGGGGGGGGGGGGGGGGTGGGTGGGGGGGGCGGGGGGAAGAGTGTGTCACCCTCTATTTCTTTTACTTTGTGGATTCCAAAATAAGGACTGCCCTGTAATGCTGTTAAAAAAAGAGTCAGACTTTCATAAATGGGTGCTTGTGTAGAATAGAAGGATCGAAAGACATTCATAAATGGGTGCTTGTGTAGAATAGAAGGATGGACAGACTTTCATAAATGGGTGCTTGTGTAGAATAGAAGGATCGACAGACTTTCATAAATGGGTGCTTGTGTAGAATAGAAGGATGGAAAGACTTTCATAAATGGGTGCTTGTGTAGAATAGAAGGATCGAAATGGTATGACAAAGTCACCAATGTGGAACTGAGGACAAGAACCAGACAAGTGCCAGTGGAACAAGAGATGAGAAGAAGACGCTGGCGATGGATAGGACACACATTGAGGAAACCTGTTGATAGCATTACAAGGCAGTCCTTGTTCTGGAATCCCCAGCGTAAGAGGCAAAAGTACCACAAAAAAAAACACGTAAAAGAAAGCTGGAAACGGAGCTGAAAATGATGAGGAGGACATTGGAAAGCACTTGAGCTGATGGCACGTGACAGGAGGGACGTGGCATGTGTTTGTTGAAGACCTGTGCTCCTTGGACGGCCGGCGTGATGCTGACCATATCACCCCTAGTGTGCCGATGGTCAAGAAAATATGGGCCTAACACTGTATTCCCAATATGCCCCAATGGGCATGTAACGGGATCCTTTGCTCCTTGGAGAACTAACGGGTATTGATTGTAATGTTATCAACTGGTTTTCTCAATGTGTGTCTTATATAACACCAAAACTAAGATAGGAACTATCGATGAGTGTTACTGTAGCACTGATAAAATGACTGCTAAACATCTGCTTCAAAGATGCCCAACATATGAGGAACAGAGAAAGCACATGTGGCCATCACCAGTACCATTCCTGGAAAAGCTCTATGGAGATAGAAATAGCCTCAAGCTGACCACTGATTTCTTTGAACATATTCAAGTTGACGTCTGAGAGTGTATGAAGAAGAATATCTATCTATCTATCTATCTATCTATCTATCTATCTATCTATCTATCTATCTATCTATCTATCTATCTATCTATCTATCTATCTATCTATCTATCTATCTATCTATCTATCTATCTATCTATCTATCTATCTATCTATCTATCTATCTAATCTATCTATCTATCTATCTATCTATCTATCTATCTATCTAATCTATCTATCTATCTATCTATCTATCTATCTATCTATCTATCTATCTATCTATCTATCTATCTATCTATCTATCTATCTATCTATCTATATATCTATCTATCTATCTATCTATCTATCTATCTATCTATCTATCTATCTATCTATCTATCTATCTATCTATCTATCTATCTATCTATCTATCTATCTATCTATCTATCTATCTAATCTATCTATCTATCTATCTATCTATCTATCTATGATAGGGTGGGCGAGATAATGATGATGATGATGTGATATTTGATCACTCTCTTGCACACTCGCAACCACCCGATTCAACAATAAAACTCTGATTCTTAAGGCAGGGGTTGTATTTATTTTTACAACCCATTCAGTGACTAAGAGCACACTGAAGCAAACATTAAACAAATAAACCAACATACATAACACCAAACAAACAAAACACCCAGCTAGTGCTCGATTGCTAATCTGAAGAAGCAAACAAAGCAACGAATAGTTAAAATCATAGTTAAATAATGATACTCTCACCTGCCAAACAGTCCTTCTACACTGCGTGAAACATTCAACTATCATGCACACACACGCACACACACACATGCGTGTCGTCCAATGCGACTAATATGGTGTTGTGCATGAGGCTGGCAATCTCACCGTGTAACATAGGTTGCTACCGAAACCACTACTGAAAGAGCACACACCCAGCTATCACACACACACACACACACACACACACTCATGCACGTCGTCCAATGAGACTAGTTTGGTGTTGTGCATGAGGCTGGCAATCTCACCATGTAACACAGATTGCTACCGAAACTGCTACTGCACAAGCATCTGAATGCTTCATACGGAGGCAAACCCATCTGGTGGCCCCATGCTCCCTCAGGAGCGGAGAAGAGAAATATATATCTCCAATTGAGCCCACGTGCTCTCACAAACCATTCTTCACATAACCATAATTAAATAATAATAACATGGACATAAAATAATATTCAACTATATGTACAACAAATACTCTCAATAATGAGAATAAACCACCACCTCGCTACTGATCCATCTCAGTATTCATCCCTGCACTCTGAAGCATGTCGTATATGCCGACTGGTGCGCCTGGCAACAAGCGTGTCGTATATGACCACTGATGAGCCTGGGAATCTCATCACATGAAACACATCGTTACCGAAACAACCACTGCAATAGCATAAAAATGCTTCTTGTTGGCTTGTGATGGACACCAGCCGCATTGGTGTTTCCATGCTCCACAAGGAGCAAACAGAGAAACACCTGACTCAACGTACCTTACGCACCAAGGAGTGCCTCGCGCTCTCCAGAAATCTAAATACATATTCTCACCTCACTCAAAGTAACCCCCCTCTAATCGTGATATACTCTGAGTAGAATAATCTATAATCGTGAAATGGCCGCCAAACTTTAATTACTCTTACATTAAAGAATAAAATAAAATTACTCTTAAAACTTATACACTAGAACTAAAAGTAATCACCACGTGGCCGCCATCCCTAAAAAAAAAAAAAAAAAAAAAATAAAAGTAAAAAAAAACTTGATAACAGTTAATATCATCTAAATTCAAGTAATAGATCGCTTTTCTGCCTGGTTTCATGTATGAAATAGTTTCATACTATATTTGCCCGGTCAGATGGATGAAATAATTGCTACTAAAACTCTCACATCTGTGATTTGGACTTACACTATTAAAATCAATCCACGCATATTATTTTCACTCATTTATATTTCAAGACTAAATTATCAAGTCCTGGAAACACATCAATCTATTTATTTCATTAAACATTAAAATAGACTCGTGCTGAATATAATTTCAGAATTACAGAACACTAATGCTAATTTAAATTAACTCACGTGCTCAAGGCACCTACAGATTGAGTCTGGTGTCAAACTTCGTTTCTCTCTCGTCTGGGCGGCTTTTGCAAAATAGGCCCGCTCGCCGGCTAGGCACTTCTTATATAGACCCTATGGCTGATCACTCAACTTTAGCGCGCTGCGCGCATTAATTTAGCCACTTAAATAACACTCGCGATATTTGCTCTATTAGGCACAAAAACACAGGTATGGCCCACAACTATCAAGTATAACACACGACTACCAAATATAACACACAACTATACACACAATTAATTCTTAGGCTTTATTATGGCCTAGTCATCAATCTTCTTCTTTATCAGACTTTTCACATCCCAGCAATGCTTGCCCGCGTCGTCACGTGGGCTGACAGTCACGTGGGTTGCGCGCACATCGAAAATATATGGGCGATAAATATGCCTTTACGGCCCCATCACATATCTATTCATCCATCCATCCATCCATCTATCCATCCATCCATCCATCCAAAACCCACCCATCCATCCATCCACCCATCCATCCACCCACCCATATATATGTAATCTCCACAGACATGACCTGTGAGGAAATAGTGAGACTTGAAGGCTTGAGAGTAATTTTGGATACCCTGAGTGAATATCCCAAGGAGGAGAACCTGCAGGAATACGGCATACGAGTGTTATATAACATGAGCTCATGTGGTAAGCTGCCTTCTTCGGTGAGCTTTATACTTTGTTAATTAATGTAATTCCGTTTTATATATTATTTATTCATACCAGAGAGTTTCATGAATATATTACCATTCAGCTCCATGTGGGGGGAGCGTAGGCCTTTCAAAAACTCACACCAGGTCTTCGTGACCCGTGCCATCCAATCAAGGTTTCTCTATGTCTTCTTTACCCCTTGTATGTTTGTCTTCGAGTCCCTTCTTCGTGTGAAGGTCACAGTAAACAAATGAACGCGTCTACATGTTCTCTTCCTAGAAAAACGTAATTGTAACTGGCTGTACACAACGAGAGGTAGATTCAGTCTTCACACACACACACACACACACACAAAACAACAACAACAATATGTAACATAAGCTAAACAAGTGCCGAAGCTATCAGATAACAGCGAATACTTTTGAATCAACAACCGCAGCGGTTCTCAAAATTCATCGGCCACTGACACTGCAATTGTAGGCCCCCGGCTATTTACATCAACAAACTGTTAAACACGTTGGAGAATAAAAGGCAGGCACCAGTGTAAGGTTACTTCTTCAAGTGGCAAAGTATGGTAGCGTAGGCGATCATGCCTCTCCACAACTTCTTGTCTCCAGCACTGTTTACGTTTGTTGATTTCTTAATAAATGACGACATACTCCAGCTGTCTTCTTCTCATAACATGCACACAAAAAGTGGATTGCTTCCTTCCTAGTGCGTTTCCTACTTGTTTACTAACTGTCCATCACTCACGGGCGGATGGACAGAAGGATGGGTGGGTGGGTGTTGAGTGCGCATCATGGGGCAAAGCGATTATGTTAAAGGGGAGTTGGAGAGAGATCGCTTTGCACCATGTTGTACACTCACCAAACACAAAATAAATGCGATCATTAACTATGACTACGAAGTAACGTAAAATGACGTAGAAGACATAGTGACAGGATTCCATAGCGTCGGCTTGTGTGGCAAGGTCCATTTATAGCAGTGTAGTTGATGTGGTGGATTTAGATGTTATGACTTGTTGTTGTTATGTATTTCTATTGTACTGAATGAGGTCAGCTGTGAAGGCCCCTGGATCTAACAATTATTAGGGTGAGTTTTCAGAATGCCTTTCTGCTACCACCTTATGATCTCATTCAGACTTATTCTTGACTAGTATGTCTGATAGCTACGTATAATGTCTAGGGTAATGTAAGGTGTGTTGTAATAATATGACAACAAATACAACTAAGAACTCTATGAAAAGTATTTAACAACACCCAGAGTTAAGTTTAAATGTGAATTAATTTTTTACAATTTATTGTTCCAGTATCACAATTTTGTGTATACTGGAATTGAAATTCAAAATAATCAATCAAAATATTTAAATCAAAATGATTCAATTTATAACTGTATATATTATTGAGTACTGCACTCACTAAACGTACAGGAACATTGGCTCCTAAATACCATCGCAATAAGGAAGCTGAAATTTTTCGGTCATATAAAAAGATATAATAGTCTGGAAAAAACAGTGATGGAAGGCATGGTCCCTGGAAAAAGGGGAAGGGGTCGACCTAGACGACGGTGGACCCAGGACATCACAGAGAGTCTGAACTTGTCTTTAGCTGATGCAGGTCGACGTGCCCAGAATCGTGATGCGTTCAGAGCAGCTGTAATGGAGACAACGTTCTGGAAAGAATACGTCACATGATGATGATATATTATTGTTCACAAATTTAATTACATGAGTCAATCTGGGACAATGTCACTGTACTATAGCTCCTATGAATGGGTACTGTTAGGAAGAACGTCTAAGTTCATCACAATCTGAATATTTATTAAACACTTGGGAAATGAGAGCAATTTTTGGGTTGATATATCAAATGCCTGCAGACACTGGCTTAACTTTGTGGCTTCTGATGTGCAGGATGAAGTATAGTCACCCCACCAGCTTCCAATAATAAGTCAGGCCTCTGATCTTGAAATACAGGGAGGCACACAGTTGATTTTGCTGAAGAAGACGGCCAGTGGTTTGCCTGGTCTTATGTCACAATACTGTTCAACAATTTCCCCATTACTATTTAATTTATTTTCTCCCCAAGTGTCAGAAAACTTGTCGGGCTTTTCTACAACCTATTACTATATTTCTTAACAACTCTGAAACAACACAAAGTTTGATGTTGGCTTCACTCTAGATAATCTTTTCCCCACATAATTTTCATACAAATTCAATATTATATACATAATAATAATAATAATGATAATATAAAGGTTTTCTTTCTTACCGCATCAAATAAATATTAAACACTAATAGTTTGAATGGAGATAATATGGTCAACTCCAGATCTCTTGCTGGTGCAGAACAGCTAAGCCAAGACAGTACTTTTATCTTGCTTTTAAACAACTTTAGTGTCGAAAATCTCTATCACAAGTGGCCCCGAATACTACTATCCATTAGTTTTATTCTTCCCTTAGTATATTAGGCTACAGCCAATCAGGTACCGTTTGGCTTTTAGCGTCCTTATATTCAAACTGGAACTAAATTTTCAAATCTAGGACTAACTTCCCCCTTATCCCCACCACAGGGCAAACTGAGAAAGGTTCAAGTCTGTTCGTCCATCTGTCTTCGTCAATATCTCGGTTAATTCCTAACAGTTTATAATTCTGACCAATAATTAGTGATCCTGTTGTTACCTGTCACACAGTGATTAAATTTTTATTCTTGTATTCTATATATTAAACATTATCGTTTTTATTCTTCATTTCCTCAACTAACATATTTTTCTATCTTGCCAATTCAAATTTGTAAACACTAACTCGTAGTACCACCAACTATGCTCCTCCCCTTTCCCGTTCCATACTGTATTTTTTTCAAAATATTCCACGTTAATCGTAATTTTTTTCTTTTCTTTAAACTGCCGTTCTCATTCATTACGAGACAACGCTGGTAGTAATACGTCACAAAAGCAACAAAGTGCTGTCTGTACGCTACATTAGCCCTACTTTTACGCTAGAGATACGTGTGAGTACGGGTTTTGGGCTGTCTGGCATCCGATCATTGTGGTAATATACCTTCGCATCTGCGTTACAGAAAAAGGGGTTTTTCTATCGTATTTTTGAAACAAGCTACGATATCGGCTTGCACTATCGTCTGCTCGGCTCGCGGCGACCAAGCAGAACCAAACGCGTGTCGAAGTGTAGCATTTTCTCTCTCCCTCTTATGCTTCCTTTTATTCTTTCACCGTTTCTGTCTTACTATCTTCTCGAAAACTAGCTTGGTTTTGTGTCAAAATATGTTACGTAAGTGTCCCAAGGTCGAGGCATAAAATCTTAGCACTGACTTGCGGCATAGGAGATAACGTTCTCCATAACTTCGCTATTTTATTTCTAGGTTAATTTTTTGAATTTATAAAAGTGGTTACTAGTCTTACAATTTGGGGGAAATTTGGCGAGATATATGTGAGCGTGTTGTACATACAGATTGTATTTTACGACAGTTGATTCTACTTTCAAAGTGTTTATATTAGATGTAGATTTCAAGCAGAAATCTAGTGTGATTCTAATTCAATTGGGGATAAACCCATTTCGTCAGGAGTTAGGAGATTCGGGTAAGATTTAGGCTAGTATAGCCACCAGAGATATTTGAACAGATCAAGGGTATCTGTTACCGTCATTTTTGTCGGTTCCAGAAGATGTAAATCTATTTAATATTTTTGATGGTCGAAGGTACAGAACTCTATGTTAACTCCCTGACACAGGTTGATTAGGGGTTACCTTCCCTGTGTTTATTCTTTCTTAAGACGGGATAGTTAACTGTTCTCCAATCTGTTCTGTCTACGCATGCGCTAGCTTTTAGCGCGAACCGAGCAGACTTCCGTCTGGATTGATGAGCTGGTTTTCTGCCGGGCGAAGATGTCCGTTGTTTCTTCTCTGCATTATCTGGGGGGGGGGGGGGGGGGGGGGGAGAAAGATAGCCTTGTGATTGTGGTGATTCTCCCAAGAATTATTCTGTTCGTCTGGAATGACGACAGGTGTTATTTGTGTATTTCTCGGAATTCTGTCCAAGGTAAAATAATTTAATTATTATGTAAAGCTTGCAGAATATTGAGTATGAACCTGTGAGTAGCGCTCACAGTTCTTGTGATCCAGAGTCCATTATATGTGCTTGACGTAGCCAATTAGATCTAGTCGTTGAAGTACTTTACAGAAGCACAATGAACATATATTGATATGAAACCCGCAGGATGGCCGTACGTTATAGCGTGGAAGATAATACATGCCTATGAAAAAAAGCGCAGTTGTTTATCAACCATTATAAGGCCCGTCATTACGGCCTATAACTTTGAGCAGAAGAAATTACCTGGCATGTGAAGCCATGTGAAGTCTTGACTTATTTACAAGTTCACAGACTTCTATATTAAGCAACTATATTTGTTAAGGACTACCTGACGCGTTCAGTCAGGGCCCTGAGCTACGGTAGGAAAAGAATATGTTGTCAAGCCAGCGTTATTAACATCATACCAACGAGTTATACAAAACTGATGATGTTCGATATTCCTATTCATTACCACATATAAACAGTTGTTAAAGGACAGACCATTTTTGATAACGTCCTTATAGATGAGTGGTTCAAGCTTTATATGCCAGATGTTTTGCCAGTCATTTCCAATATATATGATGTCCTTGATTCTCGTCCATTTGACTGTAACTGTTGATGTCACTGTGTCACGTAAATAAATGGTTGAAAGTTCCAGCAGTTTCTACAATTACTGACTACTGTATGTGAGTGAGTGGGTGTATTGTTTACATATCCAAGAGCCTAAACGCATTCGTGTCTCTACACACCCACATCACTTGTCAGCCACACATACTTCGAGTACCTCATATACAAGAGATGTCTGATGTTCGGAGGTCAACATGACACCCTGTTAGCACCTCAACGCCTGGTGAGCTATTCATGCATAACAAAGCTGCTTGGCCCAGGTCGGACTGACTACAACAGTACACAGTAAAGGTATTACTACGTTCCTACAAAAACATAACGTAAATCCCACCTTCACATTTGTGGTGACTGTAAATTAGTACGGTAACGGTATCGTAACCGTCATGGAAGGGTATGGACGCCCAAAGAAAATATGTACGATTGCCGACTAAAAGAAGATGTGCAGGAAGGCAGCGAAGTGAAATATTATGTATATGGAAGGAAGACAAAATATGTCCAGTGGAATTCCTAAGAATAAAATATATGAAGGAAATAATAATTATGCTATGGAAGCACTAAAAGAAAGATAAGTCTTGATAGCCTAAAGAACTTTGAAGAAGCATGGACTTATGCAGAAATAATTTATGTAATGCCAGAATCGATGATTTAAATGAAACTGTCAAATTGTATTAAGAACAATGTGTCGCTCATATAAGTTCCTGTGCTGAATAAAGTGAAAGTCGTTTAAACACAGAAGTTTTCGAAAAATGATTTCCAGTTGGAAGCATGAGTTTGTAGAGATATAACCAGTTAATATTTGATGACAGTTAGTCAGATGAAAAGACTTAGAACACAAAGAACAGTTCGATTACGAATAGAAAAACTGTGGCCAGAATTTTGGTGACTACATTTCAGAACATTAATACAATATCCCTAGACATCATTCAACATACTGGAGCCAGAAGGAAAGTTCCTTAACAGTGGGGACTGATGGACCGAGTGGTGAGTGCGTGGGTTTAGGTATGTAGGTAGGTGGATAGGTAAGTAGATATTCAACAGTTAGACAATCATATTTACAAGTATTTATAAGATATTTGTTACGTTTTACTCTTAAAATTCACATTTTGATTTAACCACTCAGAGACCACTGTCCAGTTTGTGAGCTCAGAGGCGGTAGTTACGTTACTACAAAGTGCTCTAGTGAACTTCCCAGAAAGCGTGGAACTGCTGGAAATAGCTCTCATCACTTTAAGCCAGGCCATGACGGACGACGGTATGTGTGATAACTTGCCACCCCTATCGACACCTGGTATTAAAGTGCAAGATGTAGGTGTCTTCTCTGATTTAGAATGTTGCTGTGTGTTTTGCAGTAGAACAGTTCACAGGGTACACCACAGGCAACATGACGTGTAGAGTCATAGAAATGGTAACTTCGCTTTAGTTTTATACCATTTATTGCACGCCACAAAACAGTCATGATATTTATGTCATCATCAGCATAGTATAACGAATGCAGCATTCAAAATCATATTAACTGATAGTCATGTAGGATTCAATACTCAATAGTTGTATTGTAAACAGATATCATAAAGTTCTGGTTCGTGAAGCTGTATCAATAATATATATAACTTCTGCAACAGTGTCAGCTGCAGATCTTCAATGTTCATAGACAACAATAAATGCTCCCTTTCTGATGCTAGCAGATCAGATGTATACAATAAGTCCGTTTACTGTCTGCACGTGAATAGCATACTGGGCATACAGGTCATACCGACCTTTATAACGTTTCTAAGTCTAACCATCTGACTTGGACGTGATCTCTGATATAACGAATCCTGGAACACAGACAATAGTCTTGTTGGTCTAGAGCGACCCATATATATATAACTAGTTCAGGTATAAAGATACCGGTGACTTAATCCTAGTCAAAGTACCTCTCCATTTTGAATCACACAGGCGAGCAGAGAGCGACAAAATGACGAACTTCTAGATGATAGCATAAAGTTCGATACAAGAGGAATTACCTTATTTCGGAAAATCAACCACGAACATATGCCTCCAGGCAGGCTTGAATAATACTGGGAAATAGTCTAGTTAGCTAACTAACTCACAAAGACAACGTATTTCCCTCAGAAAATCACAAGACGCAGGTTGCGTCCGCTCGCTACTCAGACCATTTCTAAACTGCCCAGCTGGGCGGAACACACAGAACGAACTCCCAGTTTTTGACATGCGCAGAACTCATCTACGTGAGTATCAATTCACACAAAGCGATTTTAAGAACATTCGAGATAAAAGTCTTACACAGTCGCGCCTTTTATGGTCATGAACAGAAGCGTTAAGACATGTTTCAGACATCTACAACAGTTGACTGATACTACCAAATAAGGAGATATGGTCACGCTTCGTTCAAGAAATTATAGACCGAACGTGTCTCTATACAAGAGAAGGCAAACTCCTAAAAAATTGTAGTCTCAATAACTCGGGTCATGTCCCTTTGACTGTAAAAACATAATACACATTTCAGTCAAAAAAATGATCATACATACGAAAAATGATCATACAAAGACTTTGGAAAAAGTAATTATTTGTGCGTAACATTACCGCACCCTCCCGGGAAAAAAAAAATGAAACATTTTTTTTTTTTAAATCCTGGAGCCGGAAAAATCTAGGCTCCTAACGCACGTATGATGCGCGGATATATACCTAACAAAATAGCTCAACACTTGGAGCGAAACTGAGATCATATCCCAGGTCCTTAGAGAAAAAAAATTTATCTAAGTATTCGCGTATATATTCCAGGAAGGTGCCACCAACACACGCCACAATGATGGCAACATCATAATAAAAGTCAAATTACTCTCATACCAATATATGAAATTAAATATATTATTATGATATCATACAATGTGTTGTGCAAACAGCGGTGTAATATATTAATATACCGCACTATTTTATTACATTATATAATGCATCAGTAATTAATAAGTAATACAATGTTGTTCTTTGTTGACATAAAACATGCAATAGAAGATGTGGACATCATCCGCTCCCAATCTAGGACAGGACTTGATATCCTCAAAGTTCCACAATGGACATAATCTCGCAGACGTCAATGATGTGCTGCGAAAATATCAATAACACAAATCTTAAAGACAACTGGTAAATCTCTTAATACAATTATGCAAATATATTATGTAAATGTGGCCGAGTGATCTTTTGGCCCGTATATCACTAACTAAGCCTTCTTAGATAATTACATGGTACAATGTTATAAATTTCCCTCAAAAAAAAAAAAAAGTGAGAAAAAATCTACTAACATGTCATTATAATATTGGACTGTATATCAGGAAATATATATATATGACAGAAGAATCATGTGGAATCGTGTGGGCATCTGGACAGAATGTCTGCCATCACATTATCCGAACCACGGATAGCTCGAACCGAGAAATGAAATGGTTGAAGAGCTATGGCATAACGAGTGGACCTCGAGCTCTTCAAGTTTTTGCTCTGAATAGCAGTAAGCGCTTTCTGGTCGGTTTCCACAATGAAATGTGCGCCTAGAAGAAATCTTTGTAACTTCAGAATAGACCATACCATAGCCAATAACTCACGGTCTAAAACCGAGTAATTCTTTTCTGCAGCATTTAATTTCCTAGAGATATACATCACCGGATGCAGAGTATCAGAATACTCCTGCATTAGTGCCGCCCCAATCCCAGTTGACGAGGCGTCACTTCGAAGAACAAAAGTCTTCTCAATAGTAGGTAACCTAAGAATAGGTGGAGATGAAAATAGGGCTTTAACCTGGTCCAATGAGGATTGACATTCTTTAGACCAGCGGATCAGATTAGGCGACCCTTTCTTCAATAAAGTAGAAAGCGGTGCCATAATGGAGGACAGATTCGGAATGAATCGTCCGTAGAATTGGATCAAACCTAATAGACTCCTTACTTGTTTCTTCGTCTTAGGGACCGAAATGTTAAGTATTTTTGAAACATTGTGGTCCTCTGTCTTTAAAAGACCACGACCAACACGATGACCTAGGAAAGAAATCTCACTAAATCCTATAAAGGCTTTAGAGGGTTTTGCAGTCAAGTTATACTCGCGAAGAGTAGACAGTAATTCGTATAAACCCAAATAGTGATCTTCCCAGGAATCACTGAATAGACAGATATCATCTAGGTATGCTATGACATCTGTACGATATGCGAGAATTCGCCGCATCATGCGTACGAATGTAGCAGGGGCGTTCATAAGACCGAAAGGCATGAAATTCCATTGGAATAAACCCCTAGGTGTAGAAAAAGCTGTAAAAGGTTTGGCACGTTCAGTTAGCGGGACTTGCCAATAACCTTTAGACAAATCTAGTTTGGTAAAGAATCTAGAATTAGAAAGTTTATTGAGTAGCTCTTCTAATGAAGGCATAGGTTCAGCATCGAACTTCGTAACTTGGTTCAATTTGCGATAATCTACGCAAATGCGAATGTTATTATCCTTCTTTCGAACAATAACCATAGACGAAGAGTATGCTGAAGTGGATGGTTCAATGATTTCCAAACGTATCATTTCATCCAATTCTTTTTCGACTTGAGACTGGAAATGGATAGGTATTGGATAGGGTCTGACTCTGATAGGATTATGATCAGTTAGCACAATGTCATGTTCAATGACATGTGTGTGTCCCGGGATGTCTGTAAGAACATCCTGAAATGTTTGCAACATCGAAGAAACTTGTCGATGTTCCTCAGCGGAAAGATTTGGAGAAACGGTCACGTTTTTCCAAGATTCCGTAGAATAAAGTGGGACCATAGAAAGAGGAAGATTGACATCAGAAAAAGTAGTTTCCTCATCCTGTATAACTGACAGAGATGAGTACTGACCATGAGGTACTTGAGAATTGTCCGTTGCCTGGAAAATAGGCTGCAAATAGTCAGGTCTTTCATAAAATTCCGTGAGCATATTTATGTGGAAAGTTTTATGCTTTCCATCAATATCGACAACATAGTCGACATCAGAAATTTTGGAGACTATTGCATATGGACCTTTCCATGCAATTAGAAGTCTGTTCTCCCTTGAAGGAAGTAGAACGAGAGCTTTGTCACCTGGACAAAGTTGTCGTAGACATCTATTCTTATTTGCAAACTGCCTTGCCTTTTCTTTAGCAAATTCGGAAGACGAAGTTGCTAGTTTGCATGCCTCGATGATCTTTTGCCTAAGAGCAATGACGTACTCATAAGAAGATTGAGTCTCATCGCTAATATTATCGGCAGTGATTAGATCGTGAAGTAAAGACATAGGGCCGCGCGGTTGCGCGCCAAAGACAAGTTCAAAAGGGGAAAACCCTGTATGTTCATTGGGGACCTCTCTATACGCAAAGAGAGCCGCGGGTAAGACCCTGTCCCAATCCTGAGGATGATCCTCAGTTATTTTACCAAGTAAAGTTTTCAGAGTCCTATTTAAACGTTCGACCAACCCATTAGACATTGGGTGATAGATACTGCTGAGAGACCTTTTAATGTGTAGCATAGACATTACCTGTGACATAGTGTCTGATATAAGTTGAGTGCCATGGTCTGACAATATTTCTCCGGGAAAACCCAAGCGAGAAAATATCAGCCAAAGAGCGTCTGCGATATCAGCAGTTGAGATGCTCTTGAGAGGTATTGCCTCTGGCCAACGTGTGCACATATCGACACATGTAAGAATAAATTGATGTCCTCTAGCCGACTTAATTCTAAAAGGACCGATAATATCTATTGCCATTTTTTGAAAAGGGCGAATAGGGATGTCAGCAGCCTGGATAGGCGCAGCATGTCGTGGTCCTTTAGATTTGACCTCCTGACATACTTTGCAAGAGCGACAGTAAATTCGTATGTCCTTGCTCACAAATGGCCAAAAGAAAGCCGCAAGAACTCTCGACTTTGTACGGGAAAAACCCATATGTCCAGCACATTGCGAGTCATGAGCATGTTGCAATATTTGCAATCTCATGCTCTTAGGCACAAGAATTTGTGAATGAGTGGACGTAGTCGAGTCTTGTACTATACGTACAAGTACGCCGTTCTTCATAGAAATCCAAGACTTTCTATTAGTATTTTGATTAGGATCACCTTTTTTTGCTAGAATGAAGAATTTTTGTAAAGAAGGATCTTCTTCTTGCAATTTGATAAATGAGTCACGTGTAATAGTCAAGTGACTATCTTGGTCATTTACTTCATCATTAGTAGTTAATGAAGTTTGAGGTGGATCCAGAGCATGTGCTCTTGTGACCACCGCATTGGTAGCTTCAATGTTTTGCTCTTCCCAAACAGCGATCTGCTGTGGGGTACATTCCCTAACTCCGTGAATACGACCAATAATAAGGTCCGCAATAGGGTTTGGAAGTAGACACGCGTGGACCTCTCCCGTGAAGAAAGGAGTAGCAATATGTATTATGGCAGTAGGATATTTTTCCAACGTGCCACCAAATGTGACACATTTGATGACCTTTCCTGTAGCACAGGATGGATCTACAAGAGATTGCCTAACGCCGACAGTAGTACATCCAGAATCAAACAACACCGAGACTGGATTACTATTTACTAGCCCCTTATGTAATATAAGAGAACCTCTCCCATCATGAGCAACATTAGCAGGAAGAGCGGGCAAAGGATGACCACAGCTTAGAGTACTAACGGTCTTCGGATCAAATAAAGTACTGCATTGGATACATTTATTTGCCCTACCAAAATCAAAAGATGAGCATCCGATAGCATTATGGTCTTTATCATTATTAACCTGCTTATCTGCTCCCTGAGATTCTTGTTGAACAGCGTTTGTCTGTTGATATTTTTTTCTCTTATGTTGCGATCTACCGCGACCATTATTGCCTCTGCAATTATCATTAAAGTCCCTACTGTAATTTTTATCCTGGTTTGAGTTCCAGTTTCCATAACTGTCATTACCATCTCTATGCTGTTGAGAACCTCTATTATCTTGGTATTGAGGTCTCTGCAAAAAATATTTTCCCTCTATGCCGATTACCTTTGTGGAAATTTCTAAAGTTAACCGGAGTAGAATAACGTGTAGTATTAGGTTGTCTCCAGTTCTGGGAAGAAGAATCACCCTGGAATTGATTACTATGATTCTGGGCATAATTACGGTTACTCTTTTTATTGAAATTTTGCTGGCTACCCTGAAATTTACGCATAAAATTTGGGCCATAAGGTGCTGCCGAAGCAACTGGCAGACCTTCTTTTACTTTAGAGTTGCTAATGGTTATGTGCGGATGCGCAGTAACATACTGGCTACAGTATTCTTCCATTTCTTTTATGTTTTTAGGCTTACGCTCATGAAGAAAAGAAAGAAAAGCTTCATTAACAGAAGACATGACCTTGTCTCTAAGTAGTAAGTCCATGAGGGCTTCAAATGTACTTTCTGTCTTAGACAACTCAATCCATCGTAAAAAAGTAAGACGTATGCTTGAGATGAATTCAGAGAATTCAACTCCAGTTTCTGGTAACATGTTTTTAAATTTAAGACGATATCCGTCCTCGTTAAGTTGGTACTTCTTTAACAATGCCGCCCTGACAACCTCATAGTTGTTTTTGTCAGGCACATCTACCATACTCAACAAAGTCAAAGCATCACCTCTAAGTATCTTGGACAGATGATAAACATATAATGTTTTATCTATATTATGCACATTACATGCACTTTCAAATCTATCTAGATAAAATGTTATATCATCGATTGAGGGATTAAATGCTGGTAGATTAAGCTTGAAATCCTTAGCATTAGTCTTATCTGACACCTTATTTGCATCATTAGCATTACCAGCGTTCAATAACTTTAACTTCTCTAACTCTAAAGCTATGAGTTTTTCTTCATGCTCCATTTTTGCTTTTCTCTCATCAGCTTCTCTTTGTAACCTTCTTTCTTCAGCCTCAGCCTGTGCCTGCAATTTTCTTTCTTCAACCTGAGCTTGTTTTTCTAATCTTTTATTTTCAGCCTCTATTTCAAGTCTCTTATTTTCAGCCTCTATTTCAAGTCTCTTATTTTCAGCCTCTTTTTCAAGTCTCTTATTTTCAGCCTCAGCCTGAAGTCTCTTCTCCTGAGATTCTGCTTCTCTTTTTTGTTTTTCCATTTCCATTTGTAATCTTTTTTCATCTACCTGCATCTGCAGTTTTAAATTTTCAGCATCTATTCTCTTTTGTTCAGTTTGTTCTTTCATTTTCTTTTCTTCCGACTTCAATGCCTTGGCATATTGAACAGTCGCAAATTCTTCTAATTTATCACCTGTCTTCCCAAGGGCTTTACCCTGCTCAATAAAGTACTCAAATGTAGACATGATGTCTAAAATGTGAGTACAGAACCTGAAATAATTAATTATCTTATTTCAATCTTAATAGCAACAAGACTTAATAAAGTGCTTGTATAATCACTATGTTTACTCCAATCTCTGTGGGAAACAAGACTTGACACCAACTTGTATTATCAAATGTATAATAATATCACAAGTCACCTCTTAATTATCAGTGCACTACCCAAATCAGTGCATAACCATCAGTTATTTATCATAACTGCACTACAATAGTGCATAAGCAAAAAACCACCAGTTAGTTATGATAAGTGCACTATAGACCAATAGTGCATGAGCATATATGTAACAATAGTGAAAGCTAACTATGCAAGAACTATGCAAACAATAACAAGACAATGTAAACAATAACAAAGGTCACCAACAATGTAAACAATAACAAAGATCAAAGTCAATGTAAACAACAACAAAGATCAGAGTCAATGTAAACAACAACAAAGATCAAAGTCAATGTAAACAATAACAAAGATCAGAGTCAATGTAAACAATAACAAAAATCAAACAATACGAAAACATTCGCATAAGTCAAATAAATAAACAGCGAAACTAAAAAGAAATGTGATGACAAAATGCGAAGATATGACAAACAAATGACGCTACAGTGTATACACAAAAATTTACGTAAAGAACTGAATAATAGAAAAGAGGAGACCTACAAATACAAACAATGAAATCGAAACTAAAAAACAGAAAGAAAGAGAGGAAAAAAAAATATACAAAAAACGAAAATAAAGCACAACTCGTCACAACTAAACAGATATAGCAACGATTGTCGCTAGCAAATTTCACAGTAGGAAATTCGCACAGTCCCTAACGAAAACGCTAACAGTAGAACCTCTGTGACGTGGTATCTTCTACTGAAAGACACCGCCCAACCGAGAAAACCCGCAGAAATATAAACATATAAATATACAAATACAAATAACATTTAACATGTAACAAATAGCAAAAAGTGTGAAAGAATTTAGAAGGCTCAGCTAGAACATAAGGGCACAGTTCACAAACAAAACAGGCCACTTAACTTCTATGTATCCACAACGTCAGCACAGTTCAGAACAGGATGTGATCAGCATTCTTAGGACAATGATCCAACGTTGATCCATATCTGCTCTCGTAAACTGCCATGACGAAGGAAATGAGCTTCTAACAGGAAACAGCTTCTGAACTTGACCTTCTGAATTCTACAAATTGACTCGAGCACTTGACCTTCTGAATCTGCAACAGTACCTCTGAGACCGGAACAGTTGTTACGGCACTTGTCCTTCTTCTTAACAGATCAGGAAATCCATTCACTCGGTACTTGTCCTTCTAGTGTAGACAAACTTCAATACTGCCGAGCAGCGCCGGGTAGTTTGAAACAATTTCCAACTTTCAGCAACGCCGGGTACTTTCAAAATCTTTCATCAAAAGTAGCTTTTCTTGAAGGAAGTGAGTTGAACTGTAATTTTGAAAGCTTGATGATGATGTCTGGGTTTGTTGACCCCCTTGATAGCTGGTATCAGAGTAAACCAACATATGGCCACCAAAAATGATAAAGGTGGATTTGAGCTGAAATGATAACTTGCCACCCCTATCGACACCTGGTATTAAAGTGCAAGATGTAGGTGTCTTCTCTGATTTAGAATGTTGCTGTGTGTGTTGCAGTAGAACAGTTCACAGGGTACACCACAGGCAACATGACGTGTAGAGTCATAGAAATGGTAACTTCGCTTTAGTTTTATACCATTTATTGCACGCCACAAAACAGTCATGATATTTATGTCATCATCAGCATAGTATAACGAATGCAGCATTCAAAATCATATTAACTGATAGTCATGTAGGATTCAATACTCAATAGTTGTATTGTAAACAGATATCATAAAGTTCTGGTTCGTGAAGCTGTATCAATAATATATATATATATAACTTCTGCAACAGTGTCAGCTGCAGATCTTCAATGTTCATAGACAACAATAAATGCTCCCTTTCTGATGCTAGCAGATCAGATGTATACAATAAGTCCGTTTACTGTCTGCACGTGAATAGCATACTGGGCATACAGGTCATACCGACCTTTATAACGTTTCTAAGTCTAACCATCTGACTTGGACGTGATCTCTGATATAACGAATCCTGGAACACAGACAATAGTCTTGTTGGTCTAGAGCGACCCATATATATATATAACTAGTTCAGGTATAAAAATACCGGTGACTTAATCCTAGTCAAAGTACCTCTCCATTTTGAATCACACAGGCGAGCAGAGAGCGACAAAATGACGAACTTCTAGATGATAGCATAAAGTTCGATACAAGAGGAATTACCTTATTTCGGAAAATCAACCACGAACATATGCCTCCAGGCAGGCTTGAATAATACTGGGAAATAGTCTAGTTAGCTAACTAACTCACAAAGACAACGTATTTCCCTCAGAAAATCACAAGACGCAGGTTGCGTCCGCTCGCTACTCAGACCATTTCTAAACTGCCCAGCTGGGCGGAACACACAGAACGAACTCCCAGTTTTTGACATGCGCAGAACTCATCTACGTGAGTATCAATTCACACAAAGCGATTTTAAGAACATTCGAGATAAAAGTCTTACACAGTCGCGCCTTTTATGGTCATGAACAGAAGCGTTAAGACATGTTTCAGACATCTACAACAGTTGACTGATACTACCAAATAAGGAGATATGGTCACGCTTCGTTCAAGAAATTATAGACCGAACGTGTCTCTATACAAGAGAAGGCAAACTCCTAAAAAATTGTAGTCTCAATAACTCGGGTCATGTCCCTTTGACTGTAAAAACATAATACACATTTCAGACAAAAAAATGATCATACATACGAAAAATGATCATACAAAGACTTTGGAAAAAGTAATTATTTGTGCGTAACAGCGTTTGTACCAACATCTGGCAGAGTCGCAGTGTATACAGGAAGTCATCAAGACCATGATGGCACTTCCAGAGAATCAGCTGATTCAAGAGCATGGTTGTAAGATCATCGGGAATATGGCCGTCCATGGTAATCTTCGAGTTCTTTGTTCTAGTTTAATAGTTTAAAAAAAAAAAAAGAAGAAATTTTTAAATTTTAAACTGTCATCTTTAAAAGAGGTGTAACATGAGAAAACAGACAAAAGAATCAAAGAACGGGTAGGACAGGCGAACATTTGATTTAGGTCAAACGAAGAAAAAAATTGATTGGACACGAACAACGCCTGAAAAGATAATAGACAGTCGAGATAAGGGGGGGGGGGGGGGGTGGGGGGGGGGGGGTGGGGGTGGGCAAATATTTAATGGTTAATTTTTAATTTTAAGTTACAGACTTTCATAAAACGGTTCTCTCATAGGAAAGATAGATTGAAATGGTATGAAAAGCTCAACAATGTGGAACTAGTGACAAGAACCAGATAGGTGCCAGTGTAGCGGGAGGTAGGACGCTAGAGATGTATAGCATATACTGGCTGAATAAAAAGTTACTGCTTATTTTTAAATGTGTGTATCTTGTCTTGTGGTTATTTGTTATACACGAAACAAATTTCAAAAACGAGGAGAAACAACTGCCAGGTGATTAACAAGTATATTTTAAAGAATAAATAAAATAAAATAAAATTTAAAATGGCAAAAAAAATGGCGTTACAAGTGTGTAAAAACTCCTACCAGATATTGGGTCGCGAGTTGGACAGATCTGATGATAGGAAACTCTTTACAGAGCGATACAACAGGAAGCAATCTGATCATCAGAAGGAGTCGCCCCATCCGACAAGTGTTTCGGCCCGATTACTCCTTTACACTCTAAGGGGGGCGGGCCCACTTGGGTCATGACTCCCAAGCGTCTCAGCTTCCTGTTGTCTTGTATCGAAAATGAACCCATTTCACTTATGGTAGCAACTTTTAAATCCACAACGCCAGCCGCGGAGGCAATTGTGAAAGTAACAAAGAGAAGACAAATTATTCCGTTCGTTCCGTCGCCCTTCACAACTAAGGACACACACTGAGACATTAGCGCGCAGCCGACGAGCTGCGCGCCGCAAGCCACTGAAATTTACCTGACACTCTCCCTATAGTATACATCGCCTGTTGCCCCAGAGTCGCATCTCTTTCACTCGTACACCAAAAAAAAACTCAGCGTTGTGGACTTAGAAACATTTTGGTGTTTTCTGTACCGCAGCGTTTATTGTTACGATGTCCATCGTCCATTGCGGTTGTTCCACAGCCAGCCTGATGCCTTTTCAGCAGTTTCACTAAGCCTCTTCAGTGCCCTTGTTCTAGACTGTCCCTTCAGCCCCAACAGTTTCAATAAATCATACACTGATGCAGCCACAAGCCCTCTTGCGCCCACTTCAACCGCCATGACCCTTGCACTGACTCCATCGTGTCTCAGATCCGCGGCCAGATCACTATACTTGGCCGCTTTGAATGAATGTTGCTCGTCTAATCCTGATTCAAATGGCACGGTCAGTTCAATCAGTATGACCTGAAGCGTTGCTGCAGAATGAAGCACTATATCCGGCCGTCTCCGCGATTTTCTGATACACTCTGGATATGCCCCCCGTCCAGGTAGGTCTACCGCCATCTCCCAGTCGTTTGCACAGTCAAGAAGAGATGGTAAACTGCTACCAGGTTTACTCGGTTTGGGGTGTGCTGACTTTCCTGCCCTCAGAAAGTATGTGTTTGCGGTGTCTGGCAGGACTTTGCTATTCGCTTTCATTCTTGCCTGATCTATTGTCGCAGCGAGCTCATTTAGCACTTTGTTATGGCGCCAAGTGTATCGCCCTTGCCCTAATGCCACCTTACACGCTGAGAGCACGTGTTCAAGTGTCTGCCTCCCCTGGCACAGGGGGTACTGCTCATCATCCGACTTTCCCCATTTCACAAGGTTGGTGGCCGACGGCAGCAGGTCATACATTGATCTAACCACTGAGTTCTAGAAAGCTGGAGGGTGCCATATGCCATATATCATTCCATGTCAAGGACCTCTGCAGAGCTCCTTCCCATGTGGTCCATTGGCCTTGTTGGACCTGCTGCACTGCTTTTTGCAACCTCTTATCATTCTCAGCTCCTCGTATCTCCTGAACTACCATGTCTCTGCGCTCCCTGCTTGATGCCTTGGACCACCAGCGGATGTCACCATGCCCAAATCCCCGTCTATTCGTTTGTGTGTATCCGATTACCTCTCTCAGTTTGAGTGACTCTTCAGCAGCATCAACAGCTTCTTCCACTCTCCACTTCCTTCCCGTTTTCAGTGTGGGCTGAATGGACTTAACCACGTCATCAGCTGACTCGCGTAGCATCATTGCAAGCCTTGCTTTTCCAACTTTGTATTCTTCAACAACTGACTTGAAGGGAAGCAGAAGTTTTGACTTTTTGCAGTACAGTGCTACATCTGACAGACCTGGTGGTACCCCTAGCCATTTTCTCATGAACTTGTTGACCTTCTGCTCTATAGCTTTCACTGTACTTGTGCTTATTTCATATATAAGCAGTGGCCACAGCAACTTCGGTATCATGTTGAAATGTAATCTTAATGTTATGTGGCCAGTTAAGGCGACTGGTTTATAGATAATGAGATTGGAAAGTAGAGATACAATATGTTATAGAAAAGGAAGATGTCAAATATTGGGAAGTAGTCAAAGGGAAGTAACACTATTTATGAAATAGTTAAGACAAAAGTTGTTTCTCTTGATGGAGAGATGTAGTCTCTTCGACCTACGTGACCCTTCTGGAGGGTGTGGGTGAGCTAATGTTCAGATGTTGTGAGCAAAGTTTACGTAAGGGTAGAAAAAAAGGTAAAGGACCCAGTTACACGCCCATTGAGGCATATTGGGAATATGGTCTTAGGTCCATATTTTCTTGACCATCGGCACACTAGGGGTGATGTGGTCAGCATCACGCCGGCCGCCTTAACCTTCCTAGAGTTGCTCTGGTACCCTATTCCTGAGGATGGGTCGACCCCAAAGCCGTTTGTGGTCTTAAAAAAAATCCCACCTCAACTGGGGATCGAACCATGGACCACCGAGCTAGGAAGCCAGTGTACTAACCACTGTGCTATCGCAGCTCTCAAAGTTCACGTGGGGTAAGCTAAAACAAAAAGACAGCGCAACATGGTGTGCGAAAGTCTTTCTGCTCAAGTCATCAACCAGTTAAGACGATATAACTCAGTGGTAGTGCATGCAGGAGTTGTCGCCTTGCGATTTTCGTGCAAGACCGAATCTATGGAAACAGATATCATCCAAACACCGTTGTTACTACTCAAGATATGAATTCAGGAGCAGACGCAAGTGTTTATTATAAACAGCAGAAGTTAATTGTGATATTTCTTGGACAGGTTTGTTCAAAATATATTGAAGGTAAATGTTGAAACATTTTAATCATTTACGCCTCATGTAGCAAAGATAGACATTCATGTACAGCAATAATGTCAGTGCTAAAAATCAACGAAAAATTAGAAGGGTACCAGCCTTGAATGAAACTAAGATTCCCCGGTGTCGACCGTTCGTATGTAGACAAACCAGCTACGGTAATTATAAGCATCACCGAAGAACATTGAATTGAGTTTTATTACAGTTTAAGAAGCAGAGGTCTAAACCACAGAGTAAACGAAACAAGTTACAATGCAGAAACATAATAGTCAAGAATTACTTATGACCAGTGACATAATCAACGAGAATGCTGGAGGTTGAATGATCCAGATTTACTTGTGAAGTTTGAATACAGATGTCTAAGTTTTTCTACTCACCACCGCACATATGTTAAAAATTGAGAGTACCAATAAAATCATCAAAACTCAGCGAGAGTTAACTGAACGCAGGAGTAAAGTATGAATTTAAACACCCTTACTACCATAGTGCAAAAGAGCTTACGACTGGGTTGAAGTGAGATCCGGAATAAACATTGAATTTCATTGGAAATTTCGGCGGAAGTACCATCTGTGTTTTGAACTGAGAATGAGAGATATAATCTAGCGAAATCAGAGACACAGAACACAGACAGCTTCGCAACTTCAAACGAGCAACTCCCAAAAGCCAGAGCAAGAAGGATCGGACCTAGAATTCCATACTTATAAGTGACAGATCGAGTATTTGGGCAACTCTGAAAACTTAAGAGTAAACCCGCATGTTGAAATACAAACTCTGAAAACTTAAGGGACCAGGACTTTAAATATTAGGACTGGATACCTAAGGAATTGGATCACCCGTCGTAAGAGAAACTTTCCCAGACCAAGTGTTTCGCAGATTCACCCGTCATAAAAGGGATTCAAAATTTCCAGACCAAGTGATTCGAGAGCATATAACCTAAATTGCTCGTGTCCATTCTAAACTGTGCGAGGAGATTGTGTATAACCCAATTGGGGTAAGTGTAACATTTATATTACAAATGTGAATTTGACATGTTTTTCTTGCTAAGTGGTTAATAATGAGGCTGGCAACCTCAACATACGAAAATAGTATATTCATAAACCACTACAGCAAGCGCTGGTGATTTCTTCTGGCTAGTCGTGCGGAAAACCGACAGCAGAGGTGACCCCAGACTCCGAATGGAGCAGTGATGACTGATGATTACATCACATGTGCCTAAAGTGTATAATATTTTGTGAGATATATGCACTTTGTTAATTGTAACTCAGGCAACTCATTATTCGCGCCGTCCAGACACATTTTCCCAGTTTAATACCCGGAAGAATATTGGTGATTTTTAATCATCTTCCCTGAGCTACACTGTGTACTCGGGAATTTAATTCTTCTGAGAGATTAACATTGGTGGGTGGACAGCGAGAATGCGCCTGTTAATTGGCAGCCCACAAATGTACTTAGCAGAGGCATTTGTTTTTCTATTTTGTCTAAAAAGTTCGTGGAACGAAGCTAGTTGTGAGTGAAAAGCAGGGAATCCACACCAACCGCCTAAATCGGACAAGTTGTGTGAAGAAGTGCCCTCATCACCAAGAAGTGACGAAAACCACAGCTGCAGGACCCCCTTATATCAGTTAAGTGCTTATAAAAAGGCACCATAATTTTCTGAACTATATCCTCACCCTAAATCTCCGTGAAGAGAAAATTTGATTCCAATATAAAATTCACCAGCATTTCATTTATTTTAAACTGTTAATACTAATTGATTATTAAATTTGTTACCTGTTGTTTTAAAACTAAACAATAGTTGTTTATTCAGTTATTACATGTATGAAAGCAAACGTATGAGCCAGAATATTTAATATACATATATACATCTAGACATATATTTACCTCTAAACAGAGCTATACCATTATAAGAGGAAATTCGCTGAATTAACTCAGCTGGGGGCTTGAACGGGCTAAAAACCATTGCTTAAATCCTTCACAAAAGGCGACGGACAGATATAAGTTAACAAATGTTCAGCGCTAAGCAGCATTGTTCTTGACTTCTGAATTATCTTGTGAATGCTCCCTTAAGGTAGAAGCGTCATTACTCTTCTATCTACATCTCTGCCAAGAGTAATCTTGTGCGAAGGTAGACACCTTTGACGACCCAATAAATTGAGGATAGCATTGCAAGGCAGCCTTGTTCTGGAATTTTTACAGGGTTTTAAGACGGATAGGAGGTTCGAGACCATTACACACACATGAAGAATAGTAAACTTGAAGGTTCATTTCATTATGACATACCACCACAATTCTCACCACACAGAGAATAGATCTGTTCATCATTTTGCTTGAAATAGGTATACGACCGTAACTGCGAAGAGGATCTTGTGAAATATGAATGCGGTCAGCACGGAACTGTCCTGGACCTCCAACATTTGTTGAAAGGCATATGGTCACTTCAGGGTAGCTACGGGAAGTATTGAGTGAATAAAATGATACCACTGGATTCCCAAGGGGCGAACAGGGACAGAACGGAGGGGCCGCTTGCGATGGGTGATCCAGGATCAAGCTTCCAGGCTCGAGGACATTTGTAAAGAACAGTCGTCGACCGGACTGTGTGCCTGGATTAATTCGAGAGACCTTGGCAAAGAATTTTGAATGCGTGTGGGCAGTCCCGACCTAGGGAGACTGGATTAACCCTGGAAACGGCTCATGAAGCGGCCGATTAAGCTATCTAATGGGTACCCTCCGAAGCACGGGAGTATTCTGCCTGAATGGCGTGTGGACACCTGGTCATTGTGACAGGAAAAAAAAAGGGGATACTTCACGGTCAAAAAATCAAAACTAAGGGTTAGATATACTAACCGGAGTTTATCAGCGGTCGTCGAGTTATAGCGAGCGTACATTAAAAAAAAGAGAAAAAAAGAAGGAAGGGGGAAAAACAAAATCAAAGAAGAGGAAAATGAGAAGGAAAACTTGGAAAGAGCTTTCGCTGATGGCACGTGGGGACAGGAGGACTTGGCGTGTGTTTGTTGAAGGCCTATGCTCCTATGGGAGCTAAAAGATATTGAATGAATGATACATGTTTCATTAACATTTTGGAGATGACTTGCTAATTAGTGATACAAGTTTCTGCAATCACGCAGTAAGTACAATAAAAAAACTACTGTAATGATTAAAGGGTTACCCTTTCTTACCAGATGATTTCAGAAAACTGGTGGAGGCTGCTGGGGCGTCCAAAGCCGTGATATCTGCTATGTTAACATTAGAATCAGTGGCCGATATTCAGGAGGTCGGCTGTCTGGCGTTGATGAATCTGACTGCTGACAGTAAGTTCCTAATTCGAAAACTAAATATACTGTGTTGTCATTGATTCACATCGCTTCCATATAGAAGCATAGAAGACGCGATAACATGGACAATGCAATTTCCTGGAGTCAACATCACATAGTCTTCTTTCTTTTTCAAGTAGCTTGCCAGCTGGGTTTAGGTGTTCAGCGTCTCTCCACAAACCTCATATCCGAGTACTGTTTATCAATTATGGTTTTTGACTTCATTATCCATGCAACGATGCCAGACTGTCCATAGGGGTACTACTCTATCTTGTCCCGTCTTCTATCTCTTTCTTCCGTATAATCTTTCAATCATTCAATCAATCAATCAATCAATCAAATCAATTGACCAATCAATAGCCTTTAGCTCCCCATAGGAAGCATGGGCCCTTCAAATAACACATGCCAAGTTCTCGTATCCATCTCTAGCATCTTCTTCTTCTCAATCTCTTGTTCCTCTGGCAGCATACTGTCTCGTTCTTGTCATCTCTTGTTCATGACACTGGTTTGTTCTTGTCATCTCTTGTTCCACTGGCATTTGTCTGGTTCTTGTCATCTCTTGTTCCACTAGTACTTGTCTGGTTCTTGTCATCTCTTGTTCGACTAGTACTTGTCTGGTTCTTCTCATCTCTTGTTGCACTAGTTCTTGTCTGGTTCTTCTCATCTCTTGTTTCACTAGCAATGTCTCGTTCTTGTCATCTCTTGTTTCACTAGCACATGTCTCGTTCTTGTATCTCTTGTTTCACTAGCAATGTCTCGTTCTTGTCATCTCTTGTTTCACTAGCACATGTCTCGTTCTTGTATCTCTTGTTTCACTAGCAATGTCTCGTTCTTGTCATCTCTTGTTTTACTAGCAAATGTCTCGTTCTTGTAATCTCTTGTTTCACTAGCAATGTCTCGTTCTTGTCATCTCTTGTTTCACTAGCACGTGTCTCGTTCTTGTCATCTCTTGTTTCACTAGCACATGTCTCGTTCTTGTCATCTCTTGTTTCACTAGCACATGTCTCGTTCTTCTCATCTCTTGTTTCACTAGCACATGTCTCGTTCTTGTCATCTCTTGTTTCACTAGCAATGTCTCGTTCTTGTCATCTCTTGTTTCACTAGCAATGTCTCGTTCTTGTCATCTCTTGTTTCACTAGCACATGTCTCGTTCTTGTCATCTCTTGTTTCACTAGCAATGTCTCGTTCTTGTCATCTCTTGTTTCACTAGCAATGTCTCGTTCTTGTCATCTCTTGTTTCACTAGCAAATGTCTCGTTCTTGTCATCTCTTGTTTCACTAGCACGTGTCTCGTTCTTCTCATCTCTTGTTTCGCTTGCACATGTCTCGTTCTTGTCATCTCTTGTTTTACTAGCACATGTCTCGTTCTTGTCATCTCTTGTTTCACTAGCACATGTCTCGTTCTTGTCATCTCTTGTTTCACTAGCACATGTCTCGTTCTTGTCATCTCTTGTTTCACTAGCACATGTCTCGTTCTTGTCATCTCTTGTTTCACTAGCACATGTCTCGTTCTTGTCATTCTTGTGTCCACTGGCACTGTCTCGTTTCTTGTCATCTCTTGTTTCACTGGTACATGTCTCGTTCTTCCACTGGCATATTGTGTCTGTTCTTGTCATCTCTTGGGAGTTCCATGGCACTTGTCTCGTTCTTGTCCATCAGGGATTCACATATTGCTAACCTTACCATACCATGGGGGAATCCTTCTATTCTACTAAGCAACCCATTTATGAATGCTATAGATTTTTGGTTGCTGTTTTGGTTGTTCTCCATGTTTTTGACAACCACACAATAGGACTGACTTGGCATTTGATTTGAAGGAAGCTTGAATGTCCTGACAAGAGAAAAGTTGAAAGAAAAAGAGAAAGAGGGAACAAAGAGAGAAAATACTAAACGAGTTTGACATCGCGTGCGTTTAAGACGGTCAACCTAACAGAAAGATTAAAAGAACTGAATGTGTTTGTACTTTTGTTTTGGGTGATTTCTCTTGATCTCCACATGTTTCCCAATCTTTCAAGCTATCAGAATATTTTCCACCTTTTGATTTCTGGTCATGTATAAAGATAGTGAATTGCTTAGGCTGTACTTTCTAATATGTGTGGCATAAACGCTTATCATTATATATATATCTGAAAACCGGTAAGTGTATATTAATTGAAAGCTGATAGTGCTATTGATTAAGTAGTGAGCTGATAACATATTAGCATAGTATGTCGCTATATTTATTCAAACGATAGTAATGGATTCAAAATTTAAATACAAAATTTAAAGTGCCAAATCTATTTGTGAATGCGTCTAAGTTGTGATAAGGTAGATTTTCGACTTGTGAGAATATTATAAAAAGTAGATGCTTCTAACAGGAAAAGCTATTCTAAAAATAGCACAATGTTGACTGTTTTCTCTCTTCACTAATTTTGTAATATACTGTCATTTTCCTGGGACAAAACACAAAAGAGGGACACCCGAGGTTTTTTCGTTCTAAGCAAATAAATAAAACAGAGTAAATGGTAGGCATTAGCAAGGGGAAACAAAATCTCGTTTTCTTCAGGAGTAGCTGAATCCCCATAAAAATATCAAAAGACTTTACTAGTTTACTAGAAAACAAAATTTATTGATTGATGAAAAGGAATGAACTACCTACTCATCAGATAAGGATAATAAAATGATATGAATAAGTGGGCTATCTACTATTCAGATAAGGATAATAAAATGCTATGACAGAACGAACCATCTACTATTCAGATAAGGATAATAAAGTGATGTGAATGAATGACATATATTCAGATATGGATAATAAAGTGATATGAATGACTGAGCCATCTACTCTTCAGATAAGGATAATAAAGTGATGTGAATGAATGAGACATATATTGAGATATGGATAATAAAGTGATAGGAATGAATGAGCCATCTAATTTTCAGATAGAGATATAAAATGATATGAAAGAATGAACGAACGTCTCTTCAGATAAGGATAATAAAGTGATATAATTGAATAACTATTCACTCTTGAGATAAGAACACTAAAGTGATATGAATAAATGAACTATCTGCTCTTCAGATAAGGATAACAAGGTGAGGATAAAAAATGCAGGAGCTGTCCAAGCACTGCTGACTACTCTGCGTGAGTTTAGCCGGGATTCGAACATTGTACAGTGTGCGCTGAAAGCTTTAGGCAATCTCGTTAGTTTGGGTAATGTTATCATTTGTGAATGTTGTTGTTATCAGCTAACAGATATTATCGCAAATGTTTCTTTCATGATTTAAAAGATATCATTGCCAATGTCTACATATGTGGGTGGTCTCTTTTGAGACCAAGAAAGATCATGATTACTGCTCACCTCAGGCATGTCGTACAAGTCGAGAAACATGAGGTTGAGGTTGAGCATTGGGCTGGGTAATCTCACCATGTAAAAGTTTGCTACATAAACCACCACTGTAAAAGCATGTGAATGTTTAGTAAAGGGGTTGCTGCAGTGGTGGCTCTGTGCTCCACAGGGAGCGAAGAAAGGAAAATCATAAATATTACCAATGCCTCTTTCAGAAGTCACAGCAAATGTCTTTTTCATGATTTATCGGATGTCATGAATGCAACCATCTTCATTAAACAGTGTCTGCGAGTATTGACTTCTTCATTTATGACCAAAACAAAGGATCACTTAAAATGCAGTCAAGCAGAATAACTACTACTCGCTGCTACAGCCAATATGGAAGTGAATCATGGACAATTAATAAATAAGCAGGACAAATATGGTGGGGTCACAAGGTTGTTGTTTTGCAGAAGAAAGTTACGAGTACCACGTACAACTAAAAGAGTAAAGAAGATTTCCTTAAAGAAGCCAATGTACAATGGAAGATTATTATTCACTTTAGAATGAAATAAAGAGAGAGCCGCGAGACCTGTGAACATTAAATAAATATATACACACAAACAGGTAACAGCAGGCACTCATAGAAATAAACAAGTAGAAAACTAGACAACAGAAAAACAACAGAAGTGATCGGCGAACGGGGGACTCGAACCCAGGACCATCCGAATGACAACACCGCATGGCTACGGCAGTGAAACGTGACTATCCACCCTGCCGACTGTATCCGCTTTCTTTGAGCACTAAATGAGAAGAAGCAAGCTGGAATGTCCAGATAAGAGGAAAGACGGAAGGAAAAAAAAGAGATACAGGACAACAAAGAGAGAAGGTACTAGATATTTTGACAGTGCTGCCTGGACAGACGTGAACAGCAGAACTTATAAACAGTACTGGAGACAGGAAGCTGTAGAGAGACATTGTCACCGACGCCATCAGGCATGGCACTTAAAGAAGTTGTAAGACTGTCAAGTATCGTCTCCCGTCTTGTCTTGTTAGGCTGTCCATTATCGACTCTCATGCCCCGTGCTTAGATTTTTCAAGTATCGTTCTTGCCATAATGCATTATTAGACTGTCTTAACATCCCCAATATATGTCGTCTGCCATATTGTTATGTTGTTCAGTGTCATCTACCATACTGTATTATTATATTTTTTATACTGCCCAGTAAAAGTGGTCTCTCGTGCTATATTGTTAGACTGACACATGAAAGATCTTTTTTCTTATGGGTTGTTGTGTTATTAGCCTGTTTTTTCTAGACTGTCCGCCGAAGTTTTTGCGTTCCATGCTCGTTGTTATTGTTTGATGGTTATCAGTATCGCCGCCCATGCCGTATCCGCAAGACTCGTATTGTCTCTCACGTATAGTCTCTTCATGAAATAGTCTCTCCATACCGTATTGTTAGGGACTCATACTCCGACATAGTCTCCTATTACTGTATTGGCCACTAATACGTCAAAGAATGAGACTTATACTCTTCCAAGTCTCTTATCTATAGTCTCTCATGTATAAATCTCACATACTATATTGTTAAACTCCGATGTCTCCTTTGTATAATCTCTCACGCATAGTCTCCCATACAGTACTGTTTCGTCTCTCATGTATGTCATTTAACTAACCATACCATATTGTTAGGACTCTCAAGTATCACATGTATAGTCTCCCATACCAGATTGTTAGACTCAATCATGTACAGTCTCTCATGTATATTAGTCTCTCATTCCGTATTGTTAGACTCTCATGTACAGTCTTCTCATGTAAAAGTCTCTCATTCCGTACTGTTAGACTCTCATGTATAGTCTCTCATGTATAGTCTCTCATTCCGTATTGTTAGACTCTCATGTTATCTAGTCTCTCATGTATAGTCTCTCTCATTCCGTATTTGTTAGAACTCTCATGTATAGTCTCTCATTCCGTATTGTAAGTTCATAGACTCTCATGTATAGTCTCTCATGTATAGTCTCTCATCATTCCATATTGTTTTTGTTAGACTCCTCATGTATAGTCTCCTCATGTATAGTCTCTCATTCCGTATCCTGTTGTTAGACTCTCATGTATAGTCTCTCATGTATGTAACATACTATATAGTCTCTCATTCCGTATTGTTAAAACTCTCATGTATCCAGTCTATCATTCCGTATTGTTAAGACTCTCATGTATAGTCCATTAGACTCTCATGTATTAGTGTCCTCTCATTCCGTATTGTTAGACTCTCATGTATAGTCCCTCTCATGTATAGTCCCTCTCATTCCGTAATTGTTAGACTCTCATGTATAGTCTCTCATGTATAGTCTCTCATTCCGTATTGTTAGACTCTCATGTATAGTCTCTCATGTATAGTCTCTCATTCCGTATTGTTAGAACTCTCTCATGTATAGTCTCTCATTCCGTATTATGTTAGACTCTCATGTATAGTTCTCTCATGTATAGTCTCTCATTCCGTATTGTTAGACTCTCATGTATAGTCTCTCATGTGATAGTCTCTCATTCCGTATTGTTAGATCTCTCATGTATAGTCTCTCATGTGTATAGTCTCTCATTCCGTATTGTTAGACTCTCATGTTCTATAGTCTCTTCCGATGTATAGTCTCTCATTCCGTATTGTTAGGACTCTCATGTATAGTCTCTCATGTATAGGTCTCTCATTCCGTATTGTTTAGGACTCTCATGTATAGTCTCTCATGTATAGTCTCTCCCTCTCATTCCGTATTGTTCAGACTCTCATGTACAGTCTCTCCTCATGTATAGTCTCTCATTCCGTAATTGTTAGGACTCTCATGTAACAGTCTCTCATGTATAGTCTCTCATTCCGTATTTGTTTAGACTCTCATGTCTCATAGTCTCTCATTCCGTATCCGTGTTAGACTCTTCATGTATAGTCTCTCATGTATAGTCTCTCATTCCGTATTGTTAGACTCTCATGTGGGACCCCAAGATGCAGCAATAGTGAAATGCAGTCAGCGGACCCATAGCTGCTACTGCTTGCATCAGGACCAGCGCGAACCAGAGCTGGTCAAGATCCCAGCACTCCACCTCCATGTGGTGGTCCTGGGAAACAGTCGCGAAACTGCAGCAGTGCAGTCTGGCTGAGCGAGTGCGGATCGTAATGGGAAGGCAAACCAACGGTCCCTAAAAAATGCCGTGCTGCTGAAGTCGGATGTGTCGACCGAAAAGGTGCAGATATCACAGCTTAGGCGTAAACAGACACAACGCAAACCACCGTCCTTTTTCAGGGCGAACGAGGAAGGAAGAAAAAAGAAGACTCTCATGTATAGTCTCTCATTCCGTAATTGTTAGACTCTCATGTAGTCTTTTCATATCGCATTGTTAGACTCTCATTTCTCTCATGTATATTTTTTCATTTCAAGTCCCTTCATACCACAGTGTTAAGCTCCATGAATAGTCTATCTTACTGTATTTACACTGACCAAACAACATTTTTCTTTCTTATTATAAGAATAAGTGTTACTTTAGGTCAGTTTCTTGCGCTGATTTCAAATTTGAAATCCGTTTATCTCTATCACATCGGGTTCTTAAGATATTTGTGAATAAATATATTTTTGGGAAACCGTTATTTGCTCCGTTTCATTTTTACTATATAACTTATTAAAAATTAATAAAATGCAAAATAATTCTACTTTTTATACTGCTAAAAGATGCATGACATATGTCACGCTATTTTTCAAATAGTTACTGTATTTTGAAATAATTCTGAGCGAAATATGGCTTCTAGAAGTTGTAGAAATTCGGCTGATCTGTTCTGTTACGTGTGCGGATATTTTACCGATCGTGTTCACCAGAAAAACTTACACCATTACTAAAGAAAGCATATGAACTTTATTTCGATTCGAAAGTTGATGATGCAAATAAATCTTGGAAGCCAAATGCAGTTTGTTCGACTTGTGCAAATACATTGGCAGGTTGGTTATGAAAATCGCCGAAGCATAAGTCGATGCCTTTTGGAGTGCCAGTAATATGGCGTGAACCGACAAATCACGCTACTGATTGTTAATTCTGCTTGACAAATATCCATGGTTTCACTTTTAAAACTAGAAAGTCTGTGGTTTATCCAAATATTGAATCGGTTTCGAAACCAGTGCCTCATGATCCAATCACGTGTCCCAATCCCAGTTTCCACCCAGAAACAATATCCGTTGGATGTGAATTGAAACCCATCAGAAAGAAAAATGATAGTTTTACCTTGCTGATACTAACGACCCCTATGTAAATTTCTACTGCGTAAGCAAATTGTAACGTTTCACGTCGATATTAAAGGCTTTCTGCAACATACACGCGTTTCCCAAACACACAATAAAATGTGCTGCCTTTCTAAGAAAAACCTTGAAATATGCAAGTTGACCTAAATTTTAAATTCCATTCATGTCTTTTTCTACACTGCGTTACCAAAACGAACGAACAGATGGACAAAAGGATAAAGAGAGAGGGGAGGGCTGAAAATCAAGAACGCATGCAACACGCGTCGCGCGATACACAAATGCTGCCATCACGCGTGTAAGTCTACATGCACTAATTTTTTTTCAGACGGACAGTGATAAAATACACTACCCTTTCCCAGAGTTAGGTTTATAAATCATAAAAAACGCTTATTAGGAAAGATAACAATAGATGGGTTTACGGTTGAAAAACATAACAGTACCCAGACATCACATCTTCGAAACAGGAGGTAGAAAATACATATTTTGAACGCAGCCACGTAGCTCTTTCAAATTGGTATATTTGGGTTCCTTAGGGCTTGCTGACAAATAATATGTAAAACGTTACGCAAATAGTCCAGGAATTAATAAATTATACCCAAAATAAAATAGTGAGGATGCCTGACAGCATGGAATCATTTCTGCTCATAAAATTTTTTTTTATAACGTGTTTGAAAAAACCTTACGTTACATAAATAGCCTACCATGTAAACTCCCAATTGATTGGAGCGCAACAAATGAAAGCCTAACCACGATTGGTCGGGCTATAAATACTATCTTTCGTTGTTAGGGGAGACGGGAAAAGGTAACATTTTTTCAAACACTTGTCGAAACGTGGCTCATTGGCCAGTCTCACTGATATACACACTTGGGAGCGTTAGTTCGAAACCACTTGTTTAAATAAGCTTGATAAAGCATCAGTGCGTTGAAGCCAGCTCACAATTTTGCTAAAATAAAAGCCTGGAACATAAGCAGATGGAAATTTGTGCCAGTAATTGTGCCAGAATTCATTGCTAATCAACGTATCTGTGTTTATTTCCATGAAATTGTGGTAAGCTTGAACCATTCAGTATCTATTAATGAAAATTGAATGTGTATTGTTGATTTATGCCTGTATATATATGTGTAGTTCAGTGGCAAACGTGAGGTAAAGCCTATAATGCTCCAGCCTGAACAGAGGGTGTCGGAGGGAAGTAAAACGGCATGGAATGGCCAAATAGTACACTGACACCTAGATGATTGACTAGAAAGAAATAATGCTGGAATTGCAGAGGCGTAGTAACCATTAAGGAGGTTAATGCTGGTATAAAGTACTTCAGAATGAAGCTGATAGTTGGCCTAACGCTCTGAACTCAATGTTTGTGCTGTATTGTGATCAGTGTAAAAGAGAGTATAAGTTAGTTATGAAGTAGAAGGTACATCCTTCTTGATTTCAGGGACAGTGGTCTTGATGGTACTGAGCAGCACCTGGTCAGAGCTTTGCTGAATCCAGTGTCGGACAGCATACTCCTTGGTCCTTTTAGCTATCAGTGAGGTGTCTCCAGAGCCCAGAGGAGAATTCGAGCAGAGGAGTCCTTTCCTGCCGCCATCACGCCAGATAAGCTAACTTGGCCAGCTGAGCTCAACATTATGTCCCCTCATCTTGAACTGACTTTGTAAAATTAACATTAAGAGGGGAATTTACTTGTCTTAAAATCAGGAACTGTGAACATCTCCAATACTAGTCCCCTAAAGACAAACTATTGAAGTCATGATGACAAATACCAACAGAGCTTGAACAAAACAAAACCAGTATTACCTCATTTTACTACTACACAACTGACACACATAGAATATTTGTAATAATATATGTCACTACAATATTCATATTAAATACATTCTGTACATAACTTGTAATTTAAATTGATTGTGATTCCTGGTTCCCTTGTAGTTGAATCAGGACACATATTCATTCATGCCAGTAATGAATACATATTGTTATTTGAAAAGTTACGAGTGACTTCTTTAAGATATTCTCATAGAGTGTTATATGTATGTGAGTGTCACAGTGTTGTTAAGAGTAGTGGATTAAATTAAATTGTTTATCTGTCTGTTGTTGTGACTTACACTTCATCATACACATACCCTAGACACATAACGTAGTCATCACACTATTCCAGAATAATTCTGACTGAGATATATAGATATGTGGTAGCAAGTAAGGTTATATATAATACACTACTCTTATTAGATATATATATACCTTCACAGCTGATCTCAGTCAGTACACTAAGTCCCCTATAAATATTTATAACATCCCACTTCACCACATATATTGGGGTCTCGCTCTTGGGATTTTGAATCTTTCACTATTAAAAATATTGGGGGTAATTCACTTCAGGGAATATAAGAATTAAAAAGTATCCTTGGGTGGAATTAAATAAGGTTGAGCTCACGGTGCCTGTGTTGTCCATTAGAGATTGAATTGTTGGTTAGACATTGTATAAATTTACATGATAGACAATGGCGGACCTGGCCAAATTTCGATCTGCTGCGGTTCAGACTGCAAAAGAGTTAGGATTAGATGGGCAAGTTATGGTTGCCTATGTCACGACGGAATGTGACAAATTTATTGAACGCGAAGAAAGAAGATTAGAAAAAGAGGCCGAAAGAAAGTTAGAGGCTGACAAGGAAATTAAGAAGTTACAGTTTGAAGCTGAGGCTGAGACTAAGAGGTTGCAGATTGAGGCTGAGGCTAAGAAATTGGAGGCAGAAAGAGAAGACAAAGATTGGCTGCAGAAAGGGAAGAGAAGAAATTAGCTGCAGAAAGGGAAGAGAAGAAATTAGCTGCAGAAAGGGAAGAGAAGAAATTAGCTGCAGAAAGGGAAGAGAGGAAATTAGCTGCAGAAAGGGAAGCAGAAGATAAAAGATTACAAAGGGAACATGAGTTACGACTAAGGGAGTTTGAGTTTCAAGGCCATGCTCCTGAAAATGGTGCCAGTCCCTTTGCCTCTGATGCTACGGTTACTCAAGGAGCCTCAACCTCAGCTATGAATTTTCATTTAGATCATTTTGTTGAGAAAGACGATGATATTGAGAGCTACCTAAATAGGTATGAACTATTAGCTACCACGTATGGGTTAGAGAGAGAAAGGTGGAGCTTAAAGTTATCTCAGGGACTTCGTGGGGCAGCTTATGAAGTTTTTGCAAAAATGAGCAGAGGTGATCAGGAAAATTATGACATGCTAAAGCAGGCTCTTTTGTTAAGGTATGAAAAGAATGCAGAATTCTATAGAAAAAAATTTAGGAATGCTAAACTACTGTCAGGTGAAACCTATCACCAGTTCTCTGCACGAATAGAGACATACTTGGAGAAATGGACTTCTCTGGGGAAAACCCAAGATCTTAAGGAAATGGTCCTTATAGAGCAATTAAGAGAGTCCATGGCTCCAGACCTGAGAAAGTTTCTCATGGAACAAGGTGCAGAGAGGCTGGATGAGTTGCTAAATGTTGCTGAAAGGTATCAAGCAGCTCAAGCAGAGGTAACAGGTAATAAAAAGAAACAGGTGGACAACTTTAGGGCACCACAGAACTTTAATAAATTTGATCCTAAGGATCAAAATAAAGGTAAGCACCAATTTGATAGGCCACGGTATGAAAATAAAAATAAATTCCCACAATTCGATGAAAGGAAATATGATGAAAGAAAATCTTTCAACCAAGGAAAAAGGTGGTGTAAAAATTGTAAGATGAACAATCATGACACTGACCATTGTAGAAGGAAACCTCCTCATTTTGCTGCTATGACATCGGGGAAAAAGGAAAAGAAGGGCAAACCTGAAGAATTACAGGAACCATACCACCCCCCAGTGTGTGAAGATGTCATCTGTAATGGTGTCACTATAAGATGTTTATATGATACCGGTTTAGATTACGATTCCGTTGTGAGTTCTCACCTGGTGCAGGCCGATCAATACACCACAGAAACAGTGGAGATTCAAACTGCAACCAAGGATGTAGCTACCATGACACTTCCCGTCGCCCGAATAAAAGTGAAAACGCGATATGTGGAAGGAATCATAAAAGCAGCAGTGATAAATGAGCCAATCTACCCTCTAATATTGGGGTGTAGATATGTCTTCTTGGGGAATCCCAAGAGACCTGTGATATTGGCAACAGTGCAGACCAGATCACAGTCAAAGAAGGAGGAGGATAATCCCATAAATACTCACCCAGATGAGATGAGGAAGGCACAGGCTGAGGACAAAACACTCAAGCCATGTTTCAAGAAGTTGCCCAAATCTCATACACCTCCAGGCAAGGGAGTTTTATATGAAGAACAAACTGATATATAGGAAGGCTGGATCTGAATCCAATGGTCACGGACAGCTGGTCCTTCCCACTTCATATAGGACTAAAGTGTTGGAACTAGGGCATGCGATTCCCTTCAGTGGTCATATGGGAATCAGCGCAACAGGACAGCGAATAGCTTGTCACTATTTCTGGCCAGGAATAACTGAAGATATCAAACGATATGTAAAATCCTGTCCAGAGTGCCAACGAGTAGCACCTAAACATTGGACTGCACCAGCAACTCTGGGGGAAATGCCCATAGTGGGAACACCCTTTGAGAGAGTTGCCGTGGATCTTGTGGGACCTCTCACCCGAACCAAGAGAAGGAACAGCTACATTCTGACTCTGGTGGACACTTGTTCTATGTGGGGAGAGGCAGTAGCCCTGTCATCGATTGATTCTAAACATGTGGCAGAGGCATTGCTCACAATTTTCACAAGGTTAGGCTTTCCCAATCAAATCTTGACTGATAATGGCTCTCAGTTCAAGGGGAAACTAACTGAAGAAGTTTTCAGGATCTTTCAGGCCAAACACTTCCATTGTAGTGTGTATCATCCCCAAGGGAACGGCCAAGTGGAAAGATTTAACGGCACATTGATGTCGATCCTGAGAAAGTTGGCACACGAAAAACCAGATACATGGGACCAGTACCTGCACGCCGCCCTCTTTGCTTATCGGGAGGTACCCCATAGTTCAACCGGTATGGCCCCGGCAACATTATTGTTTGGAAGGCCAATAAAAGGTCCACTTGAAGCTTTGTTAAGAACGTGGACTGATGAAAAGGCAGAGGAAAACATTACATCTTCATACCAATATGTGAATGAGCTGACCACTCGGTTGAAAAACTGGCTGGAAACTTGCCAATGAAAATTTGAAACAAGCCAGGAAGAAACATGCTGCCTATTATAACAGGAAGGCGAAAGACAGAAATTTGGCTGTGGGAGAGAAAGTACTGCTTCTTTTGCCCGGGAGTCAGAATAAGTTACAAATTGGATGGCAGGGTCCATATACAGTTCTAGAGAAGGTGTCTAGAACAAATTATAAGATAGATAAGAAGGGGAAAGAAAAAATCTATCATGTGAATCTCCTGAAGAAATATTTGGAAAGAGAACATCAGGAAGAGACACACTTGTTGACCTTGTCCATCGCCATGGAGATGAAAAAGGAACCACTTTCATCATTTGAATATCCATTACACCCCTGTGAGACAGCAGCACAGGTGAAAATCAGTACACATTTAACGAAAACTCAGAAAGAGAGAGTGCAACAGGTTCTAAATAATCATGCAGAGGTGTTAACAGACCGACCAGGGCATACAAACCTATTGGAATATGATATGAAACTGATAGACTCCCACACCTGTCTGTATGAAACCATATTCGATTCCGTTTGCTAAGGAGAAAGCTTTGAAGGAAGAGATAGACTATCTATTGAAGGAAGGAATTATTTCGCACAGTGAGTCTTCGTATAGTTCCGGTGTTGTACTTTTAAGGAAGCCCTCTGGAGAACATAGACTCTGTATAGATTACAGGAGACTGAATGCTATTACAGAAGGACAGGTGGATCCATTGCCGGATACAAATCAGCTGTTTGCCAGACTAAATAAAGCTAAATATTTCTCAAAAGTGGATCTGAGTAAAGGATACTATCAGATTCCAGTAAAGCCTGAGGTTAGACCATACCTAGCTTTTAGTACCTCAGAAGGACACTATGAGTTTAATAGATTGCCATTTGGATTGAAGAATGCGCCTAGTGTCTTCTCTAGAATGATGAGAAAATTATTGGATCCTCTGAATAATCCCTGTATAACAAATTTTATGGATGATATCCTTATAGCAACAGAAACATTTGAGGAACACATTGACTCTCTGAACATGCTGTTTAATCGACTTAGGGAGGCAAATTTAACAGCCCGACCAACCAAATGTTGCGTTGGATGTAAAGAATTGGAATTTTTGGGACACACAGTTTATCAGGGAAACATGACCCCTGACCCAAAGAATTTAGAAAAACTACAGAAAGCCCCGAGACCACAAACCAAGAAGGACGTGAGATCCTTTGTCTCATTATGTGGTTTCTACCAGAAGTATATCAAAAACTTTAATTCCATATGTGCACCTTTAACGGAATTGACACGTAAAGGACATCCAGATCGCATTACATGGACACCACAATGTGAAATGACTTACCAAGAATTGAAGGAAAAGCTCACAAGTAAACCCATTTTGAAATTACCTGACTTAAGTCAAGAATTCATAGTAAGGACGGATGCAAGTAATATTGGACTGGGTGCAACTCTACTACAGAAATCAGATGCATTGGATGGGGAATTAAGCCCAGTGGCATATGCTAGCAGAAAGTTGAATAAAGCTGAAATCAACTACTCAACTAGCGAAAAAGAATGTCTTGCAGTAATATGGGCAATAAAGAAATTCAATATTTATCTATATGGGAAGGCATTTAAGTTGCAAACAGATCACAAACCTTTATCGTTTCTAGCACAGGCTAAGCATGAGAACTCTAGGTTACTCCGATGGTCTTTGCTTCTGGCTCCATATAATTTTAGCATCGAGTATATATCTGGAAAAACCAATTTGGGAGCGGATTTTTTAAGCCGCCATCCGTGTGATGAGAATCACCGTAAACCCCAGAAATAATAATGAATTTCTCTATGTGTATATAGAATAAAGGACTGACATATAATGTCTGTTTTAAGAGGGGGAGGTGTCGTGGAATATTCTAATCCACATATATAAATTATCAAGTAAATATAAAGCCTAATAAATACATATAATAAATAAAGGAAGAAGAATGGTAAATAACAGTGCTGTCACAAAGACTGTACTCGAAATCCCCTTGTTTTCTACTGCGTAAGCAAATTGTAACGTTTCACGTTGATATTAAAGGCCTTCTGCAACATACACGCGTTTCCCAAACACACAATAAAATGTGCTGCCTTTCTAAGAAAAACCTTGAAATATGCAAGTTGACCTAAATTTTAAATTCCATTCATGTCTTTTTCTACACTGCGTTACCAAAACGAACGAACAGATGGACAAAAGGATAAAGAGAGAGGGGAGGGCTGAAAATCAAGAACGCATGCAACACGCGTCGCGCGATACACAAATGCTGCCATCACGCGTGTAAGTCTACATGCACTAATTTTTTTTCAGACGGACAGTGATAAAATACACTACCCTTTCCCAGAGTTAGGTTTATAAATCATAAAAAACGCTTATTAGGAAAGATAACAATAGATGGGTTTACGGTTGAAAACATAACAGTACCCAGACATCACATCTTCGAAACAGGAGGTAGAAAATACATATTTTGAACGCAGCCACGTAGCTCTTTCAAATTGGTATATTTGGGTTCCTTAGGGCTTGCTGACAAATAATATGTAAAACGTTACGCAAATAGTCCAGGAATTAATAAATTATACCCAAAATAAAATAGTGAGGATGCCTGACAGCATGGAATCATTTCTGCTCATAAAAATTTTTTTTTATAACGTGTTTGAAAAAACCTTACGTTACATAAATAGCCTACCATGTAAACTCCCAATTGATTGGAGCGCAACAAATGAAAGCCTAACCACGATTGGTCGGGCTATAAATACTATCTTTCGTTGTTAGGGGAGACGGGAAAAGGTAACATTTTTTCAAACACTTGTCGAAACGTGGCTCATTGGCCAGTCTCACTGATATACACACTTGGGAGCGTTAGTTCGAAACCACTTGTTTAAATAAGCTTGATAAAGCATCAGTGCGTTGAAGCCAGCTCACAATTTTGCTAAAATAAAAGCCTGGAACATAAGCAGATGGAAATTTGTGCCAGTAATTGTGCCAGAATTCATTGCTAATCAACGTATCTGTGTTTATTTCCATGAAATTGTGGTAAGCTTGAACCATTCAGTATCTATTAATGAAAATTGAATGTGTATTGTTGATTTATGCCTGTATATATATGTGTAGTTCAGTGGCAAACGTGAGGTAAAGCCTATAATGCTCCAGCCTGAACAGAGGGTGTCGGAGGGAAGTAAAACGGCATGGAATGGCCAAATAGTACACTGACACCTAGATGATTGACTAGAAAGAAATAATGCTGGAATTGCAGAGGCGTAGTAACCATTAAGGAGGTTAATGCTGGTATAAAGTACTTCAGAATGAAGCTGATAGTTGGCCTAACGCTCTGAACTCAATGTTTGTGCTGTATTGTGATCAGTGTAAAAGAGAGTATAAGTTAGTTATGAAGTAGAAGGTACATCCTTCTTGATTTCAGGGACAGTGGTCTTGATGGTACTGAGCAGCACCTGGTCAGAGCTTTGCTGAATCCAGTGTCGGACAGCATACTCCTTGGTCCTTTTAGCTATCAGTGAGGTGTCTCCAGAGCCCAGAGGAGAATTCGAGCAGAGGAGTCCTTTCCTGCCGCCATCACGCCAGATAAGCTAACTTGGCCAGCTGAGCTCAACATTATGTCCCCTCATCTTGAACTGACTTTGTAAAATTAACATTAAGAGGGGAATTTAATTGTCTTAATATCAGGAACTGAGAACATCTCCAATACTAGTCCCAAAAGACAAACTATTGAAGTCATGATGACAAATACCAACAGAGCTTGAACAAAACAAAACCAGTATTACCTCATTTTACCACTACACAACTGACACACATAGGATATTTTTAATAATATATGTCACTACAATATTCATATTGATAAATTCTGTACATAACTTGTAATTTAAATTGATTGTGATTCCTGGTTCCCTTGTAGTTGAATCAGGACACATATTCATTCATGCCAGTAATGAATACATATTGTTATTTGAAAAGTTACGAGTGACACATAGTCAACGAATGGCGACTTTTCATCGACTCTTCCAAGACTAGTCTAAAAGCCGTGTTATTGCATAACGGAAATTTATTTTCATCAATTCCAGTCGCCTACTCTGTTCATATGAAAGAAACTTATGACAATATGGCTATACTTTTGGCAAAAATAAAGTACAATGACTACCAATGGCGGATTTGTGGAGACTTAAAGGTCATTGCAATTCTCATGGGCATGCAGACTGGGTATACTAAATTTTGTTGCTTCCTATGTGAATGGGACAGCCGCAACAGACAGGAACATTATGCAAGAAAGGTGTGGCCTATCAGGGATCGTATGCAGCTCGGGCATAAAAATGTAATACACGAGCCATTAGTTAACAAAGACAGCATCATTTTACCACCGTTACATATAAAGTTGGGGCTCATGAAGAATTTCGTAAAAACGTTAGATAAAACGAGCAAAGCTTTCACTTATCTTCGAGAAAAGTTTCTGCAAGTTAGCGATGCAAAGATAAAGGAAGGTATCTTTGTAGGACCTCAGATTAGGAAAGTTATTGCAGACAAACAATTCGAGAACTTGTTACATGGTAGTGAACTTCGCGCTTGGATGGCATTCAAATCGATCGTCGATAACTTTTTGGGAAATCACAAATCTGTCGACTATGTGCATATTGTTAAGCAGTGCATAGATGCATACAGAATTATGGGCTGTAACATGTCCCTCAAAATCCATTTAGCTCGATTCGCATCTTGACTTTTTCCCTGACAACCTTGGCGAAGTCAGCGACGAACATGGAGAACGATTCCATCAAGATATCGCCGTAATGGAGTCACGTTATCAAGGACGGTGGAGTGTGACCATGCTTGCCGATTATTGTTGGATGCTTCATCGCGATGTACCACATGCCATTCATCGACGAAAGTCGACTGCAAAGAAATTCAAGCCTACATAACTGTTATACTTCTTGTACGAATGATGTTGTAATACTGTATGCGTTGTTAAAAAACTTCAATTGCATATTTCGAGAGATCCTGACCTGATAGAGAAAAACGGTTTGCAGATTTAAAAACAGCGCATTAAAATTGACCAGAAAAACGTAGAAATTTTAGAGAAAGAAAAAAAAAAATTTTTTTGTTACCCAGTCACTGATTTAAATAAAAAAAATTGTTGTACCTTGTTTTGGCGTGGTGTGTCACGTTCAACCTTGACACATGGTCCGCCAGTTATATTAGGACACACGTCCAAATATAAAAGACCTTGTGGTCTGGTTGTGTGAATTAGACTCTCTCATATATATATATATATATATATATATATATATATATATATATATATATATATATATATATATATATATATATATATATATATATATATATATATATATATATATATATATAGTCTCACAAGTATAGTTTCTCATGTATAGCCTCTCATACATTATTGTTAAACTCTTATTTCTCTTATGTATAATCTCTCATGTATAGTCTCCAATGCCGTATTGATGAACTCTCATGTATAGTTTCTCATGTCGTCTTGTTAGTGTGTCCAGTCATGTCACAATAAATTGTCGCTCATGCTGTGAGATGATACTGTCCAATATTGTCTCCCTTTTTTTCACACTCTCCTTTACTTCATATTTGCTGTTGTTTCCGCGCGATTTAAATTTCCTGTTCTTGATAAAATGTCTAATGAAAAGTGGACTGAGTAATGGTCCTTACAATAGCATATTGTGCCAATTTGTATTTTCTTGTAACAGAGGAAGTATGCCATCTTCTTCTGGATGAGCATGGACTGGAGACTGTTGTATCACTTGTCGCTACCCACAACAGCCAAGCAGATATTCTGGTCTTTATCGCAATGGTCTTGTGTGGAATAACAGAACTACCAGGTATATCAATGGAAGTGTGTATGGCAGTCACAAGGTAAATTATGAGACACGTGGGAGCAGCAGCTAGATAAAGGTAAAGTAGCCTCATAGCGGATGGAATGAAGTGTTACTTCACTGTACTAGCTCCAGCTTTTTTGAGGTGGTGTGATGAGTGCACTTCCTCGCCGCTTTTGCCTTCCCTAACTCAAGAGCAGTGTCATAAACCTATTTACAGCTGGGTAGACTGGAGCGTGACGCTACCAAGTTTCGATCCCGAAACTCGCTAGATTTGCTGCCAGGAGGCAAGCGCTCTAACCACTGAGTCAATATAACGCTTAGCAACTTAGTTTACCAAAAGAAACGTGCGTGTATGACAGTGGTGCCAATTTTTGTTTATTATTTATTACTCCAAAGTGACTAGATCATTTAAGTTAGATACACTATAGTTTCATGTACGTAATAAATATAAAAGCCATCATACACTTTGATCCATCGTTTCTTGAAAAGTTGTTCACTAAAAACGTGAATTTCTGCATCAATTTTCAGACCTGAAGGAAGAGGAAGTGGCGCTTATTGACCGAACATTGATGGAGATTTCGTCGTCCCATCCATACAAAAACACCCTGATATTTTCTTGTATGTTTGCCAGGCTATTGAGAACTTGGTCAAAACAGGTTAGAGTGCGTGTGTGTTTTTTATTCTTCAAACGTTTACAATTTTCATTATCATAAGGATCGTAACAATCATATGAATAGTCGACGTTGCGGCCACAAGGCCTTCGTCAGGGAAAGGAATGAAAGTGAGGGTTAAATAGGACAGATAAGAATCTAAATAAAAGTAAATATAAAAACATGGTACTTCCTTAAAGGCGGCTAAGACCTAGCACACCCGTCGAAGGGATATCGCGCCACGAGAAAATGAAATGGCTGCCACTTCCGGATGTAAACAATGGATCGCGTGATTAGGGAGATCTTCAGTATCACCTCTCCTTTGGGTTCATTGACCCTTTTACCCCGCGAGCCATACAACACTTCATTAGAGGTCACGATTATCCCAAGAGCAGCGTGGTATGCCTGTTTGGTTATTGTTATAACGATTACCTCCAGTCTGCACTTCACTCGATATTAAACAAACTTATCTGTTGCATATATAATTTAAACACTTAAAAATATTCACAAGCCAATATACAGTGGTTGTATATTTATTTTGAGTATTTTTTTTCTATTGTTTGTTTACTGATTGTTGTAAAACCTCACACGTGGAAAAAACGTTGGGATGAATTTTGGAACCTGGGTTAAACCTAAACACTGCATGGGATAAAAAGAGTTAGCAACGTGGAGTTTACAATGGAAGTAAGAAAGAGTTCTTCAGTGCTATGTATAGCCAATCCTGACATATGGAAATGGGTCATAGACAGTAGGAGGCCATAGTGAAACGGTTTTACAGAAGAACTGGAGGAATACTATAGACTGCTGACAAGTGTAACTAGGGTATCTTGAAAGAAGCCAATGGGCAAAGGGAGGTTATTATTCATACTAGAGGGAAGCAATCCACTTTTTATGGACACATTATTAGAAGAATAGGGCTTCAGTGCATTGTGACAACGGGAAAGATTGAAGGGGAAAAAAGAGATAGAGGAAGAGAAAGAGAGATGATACTTGACAAGTTAACATTGTGACAACGGGAAAGATTGAAGGGGGAAAAATAGATAGAGGAAGAGACAGAGATGATACTTGACAAGTTAACATTGTGAGAACAGGAAAGATTGAAGGGGGAAAAATAGATAGAGGAAGAGAGACAGAGATGATACTTGACAAGATAACATTGTTACAACATGAAAGATTGAAGGGGGATAAAATAGATAGAGGAAGAGACAGAGATGATACTTGACAAGTTAACATTGTGAGAACAGGAAAGATTGAAGGGGGAAAAATAGATAGAGGAAGAGACAGAGATGATACTTGACAAGTTAACATTGTGGCATGAAAATTAATGAACAATAGAAATGAAAAACAGCACTGGAGACCGGAGGCTGTAAAGCGACACGATTATTTACGGCATGGTACTTGAAAAAGGGGGCTTGTTAGGTTGTTCATGGTCAACCTCTGATAGCTGTCGTATCATAAAGTCTTCTTCTTCTTCTTCCGTCCTTAGCCAAAGACCGACCAAGCAGTCAGAGGCCATCACGCCTTGTGGCGTCTTAAGGGCAACAGCAGATTGATTTTCTCTGTTGTAGTTTCCCATCACGCCTAGCGGCGTCTTTAGGGCAACAACAAATAGATCCATCTGCCGTTGTTTCCGTAATCGGTGTGACAAGCCAACGGGTGATCAGCCCATTGGGCATCATAAAGTCTAGCACCAGTAAATCATGCCTCTGGACAGTAGTTATCATACTTCATATCGCACCCAAACATGTAAGTTATTAAGGTTGCAAGAACATCGTCATCAACATCGCCAGAAGCTTAACCAGTATAATAATAACAACACATATATTCGTCCACAGATGTCGGCCGCCTAACGTTTATGAAAGAAAACAGAATGGGTGTAATACTGGCTGCCATGAGTACGTTTACAGATAACTCTAACATACAAAGATGTTGCTGCAAAGTTATTGCGGTTGTTACCCTTTGTAAGTTAAAAAAAAATATGTGTTAGTATTGTCAACACTTGCTGTCATAGAAGTGTTAGTATAGTCAGCTATTTCTGTCATAGATGTGTAAGTATAGTCAACTATTTCTGTCATAGATGTGTTAGTATAGTCAACTATTTCTGTTTTAGAGTGTTAGTATAGTCAACTAGTCCTGTCATAGATATGTTAAAATACTCAACTGTTCTTGTCATAGATGTGTTAATATAATCAACAATTTATGTCATAGATGTGTTAATATAGTCAACTATTTCTGTCGTAGATGTGTTAGTATAGTCAACTATTCCTGTCATAGATGTGTTAGTATAGTCAACCATTTCTGTCGTAGATGTTTTAATATAGTCAACTATTTCTATCATAGTTGTGTTAGTATAGTCAACTATTTCTGTCATAGATGTGTCAATATAGTCAACTATTTCTGTCATATATGTGTTTGTGTAGTCAACTATTTCTGTCATAGATGTGTTAGTATAGTCAATTATTTCTGTCGCAGATGTGTTAGTACAGTCAACTATTTCTGTCATAGATGTGTTAGTATAGTCAACTATTTCTGTCATAGATGTCTTAATATAGTCAACTATTCCTGTCATACATGTGTTAGTATAGTCAGCTACTTCTGTCATAGATGTGTTTATATAATCAACTATTCCTGTCATAGATGTGTTAGTATAGTCAACTATTTCTGTCATAGATGTGTTAATATAGTCAACTATTTCTGTCATAGGTGTGTTAATATATTCAACTATTCCTGTCATAGATGTGTTAGTATAGTCAAATATATATGTCATAGATGTGTTAACATAGTCAACTATTCCTGTCATAGGTGTGTTAGATTAGTCAACTATTTCTGTCATAGATGTGTTAATATAGTTAACTATTCCTGTCATAGATGTGTTAGTATAGTCAACTTTTCCTGTCATAGATGTGTTAGTATTGTCAACACTTGTTGTCATAGATATGTTAGTATAGTCAACTATTCTTGTCATAAATATGTTAATATAGTCAACTATTCCCGTCATAGATGTGTCAGAACAGTCAACTATTCTTGTCTTAAATATGTTAATATAGTCAACTATTCCTGTCATAGATGTGTTAGTATAGTCAGCTATTTCTATCAAAGATGTGTTAATATTGTCAACACTTATTGTCATAGATGTCTTAGTATAGTCAAATGGTCCTGTCATGGATGTGTTAGTATTGTCCACACTTGTCATCATCATCATCATTGTAGTGAAATTGACAGAGATACAACGGTAAAATTCCTCCCAAGGATAACATTTAAGGATAAAAACATAATGCGTAGGCTGCTGATGTACATGATCGCCTAGACCGCGGGTCATCACCCTCCATAAATTTGACTTGCTAGACCGGAGGGGAACGGAGGATCAAAAAGGAAAAAAATATGACTGGAAAGGCTAAAGAGACGCAATTGGGGGGGGGGAAATGGATGAAAGTAAAAAAATTCAAGTCCCCCAAATTGACACGAGGTACGGAATTGGACGTTTTGCGATACCAAGCCTTGATTTGAATTCAGCGGCTAAAACGCAGATGTTAGGAAAATTACAAAAATTTAAAAAGTAATTTTTCTTAATATTAATGTTAGGAATATAAAAATTAGCTGGCCGGATGGCCTATTCTGAGCAGTGAACTAATATGTTCTTAATTTTACAAACGGATAGATAATATTGAAGATAATGACAAAAGACAGTGTAGTTCACATCATCGCTAGACTATATTGAATCTAAAAGTGTCACAATTTGCACACAAAAACACGACCTTGGGAACAGGTGTTCAAAGTTACTTATTATGGAGGAGAGGGTTGTTGAGCGGTAGCTGTGTCTAAATATAACTTTTTACGACAAAATTTTAAGGGGAGAGAAAGGTTGCTTCAAAAATCAAGCACATTTTTTTTAAAAACACAAGTAGAGACGGACAGACTAACAGATAACCATCCATACTTGACTGAAGCATGACTGAAATGACTTTAGTGTAGAAATTTGAAATTAAAAATAAACCTCGGCAGTGATTGGCCACAGACAATCATATCATTAGCGCTCAGACGCGAATTTGGGGTCATTCTTCAATAATTGTTCAGTGTTAGACACAGATTTTAAAGTGTGGTGTTTTCCCATATGAAAGACAGTGAATAAATTTAGGGACGCCATACTATAGCCAGCAGCTCAGCTGAGTTTTGCTAGCAATTCTGTGTTATGTATTCATAATCTGGTAAGATTGAAATTATTTCTTTATATATTTTGAATATTGTTTCATGTTCGAGTGATTTGATACTGCCATATCAAAATCTAGCCTTACAAACAAGTAGGGAGTTGCTCTAGACCCCCCGCCCAAGTCAGGGTCTAGGGACCAACAAGGTACATAAACTACAGCAAGGATTATGCAAGATATATCAAGCGTTGAAACAGATTACCTATCTTCTTTTAGGGCCGACAACTAATAAATATTTTTCAGAATCTATAGTCTGGGAGGATCTATCTGATGTAAACCCACCATGGTAACTGTGCTGTTTGGTCAGAGAGATCTGACCTGTCTGTATGATGTGGTTGTTGTGTCAGTGTGGTGTCCAGACGTGGGTATAGAATAGATTTTGACACATAGCCCATACTTTGATTGCAGAGCTGTGAGTTTCTATCGACAACAAAGCAGAGTCTATTCGGTGGGTGACTTTACTCGAGTGTATCTGTGCAGTTCTTGTGACAGAGACCACCATTATTGCCCGCCAGCACGGAGAGGTGGGACCGCAAGTTTTCAGCACCAGAGCTACAAAAAGATGAGTGAGCCTCTGGTCTGCTGGACATTCACCAACTATTGGTAGTGACTAATATCCCCATAAAAATTCCCACCTTTTTCTGGACACTGTGTAGTCAATATAGACAGGTGTGATGAGGCCACCCCAACAGCACAAACAGTAACTATCCTCCCAAAGAGATGACTACTCGAACATTTTAATAAAACTAACTAGTCTAGTACTTAAATATGTACACTCTTGAATTTATTATGTAACATTCCATGCATACTTTTCATAAATTTTAAATCCTTCTTTTAAAACAAGTTCTGGTCACATAAAACTTGATCCAGAACCAATAAATGTAATATAATTATATCAAAAATTTTATACACGTGAGTTAGTTCAGTGTATTTTAACACTTGTTAATCTTATTAGTCTTCTTAAATATCTGTGGGTGTATTTATAACTAACACACCACATTACACATCATTACCCTAGACACTTTACGTAGCCACATTCATTAAGAAAAAAAAAAAATTAAGTGTGAGGTCGTAGTGGTAGCAAGAAAGGCCTTCTGACAATTCTCAACTACATTTTATCTCAGGAGCCTTCACAGCTGGCCTCATACAATGTACATGTAGTAATAACACCATCATACAATACCATCAACACCACTACATAAATTGGGGTCTTGTCCAGGGATAATTAGCCAATATTAATATTAAGATCTCCTGGTGGGAGAAATAAAAGTAGGGAAATAAATTGTAAAATTTCCTTTAAAATTAAAAGTGTCCCTGCAGATAAAAGTTGGTGAATCTTCACAGCCAGTAATAATTAAGTAGTTAACTGGTTAGTTAGATAATAGTCATAAGAATTACTTAGTGTATTTACTGGTTAGAGATTTAGCTTGTATATTATTATATTGTCTGAAAAGTATGGCTGAGCTAGCAAAGTTCCGATCAGCTGCTGTGCTCACGGCGAAGGAGATGGGAATGGATGGTCAAATTTTAATTCAATACGTAACGGCTGAATGTGATAAATATATTGAACGGGAAGAAAGGAGGTTAGCTGAAGAGAAGAGGTTAGAGGCTGATAGAGACATTAAGAGGCTGCAGATTGAGGCAGAAGAAAAACGACAGCAAAGGGAGGCAGAAGATAAAAAGGCCGAAAGGGAGGCAGAAGATAAAAAGGCCGAAAGGGAGGCAGAGGAAAAAAGGTTGACTGCCGAAAGGGAGGCTGAAGATAGAAGGTTGCAGAGGGAGCACGAATTACGACTAAGGGAGCTGGAATTACAAGGCCCGGCCCCTGAAAATGGTGCCAGCCCTTTTGCCTCAGATGCTACGCCCAGTATGGGAGCCTCAAACTCAGCTATGGGGTTTCATTTAGACCATTTTGTTGAGAAAGACGATGACATAGAGGGGTACCTGGGACGTTTTGAGTTATTAGCTACTACATATGGGTTAGAGAGAGAGAGGTGGAGTTTAAAGCTATCACAGGGATTGAGGGGTGCTTCTTATGAAGTATTTGCCAAAATGAACAGGGAAGACCAAGACAATTATGACATGTTAAAGCAGGCTTTGTTATTAAGGTACGAGAAGAATGGTGAATTTTATCGTAAGAGATTTAGAAATGCCAAACTGTTGTCTGGGGAGACATACCACCAATTCTCTGCCAGACTAGAAACCTATTTGGAGAAATGGACGGCTCTGGGGAAGACCCAAGATCTTAAAGAAATGATCATGATTGAGCAATTGAGAGAGTCCATGGCTCCAGACATGAGAAAATTTCTCATGGAACAAGGTGCAGAGAAGTTGGGGGAAATTTTAAATGTTGCTGAGAGGTATCAGGCAGCTCAGGCAGAGGTAAGTGGTGCTAAGAAGAAGCACATAGACAATTTTAAAGCTCCACAGCAATTTAATAAATTTGATAATAGAGAGCAGGGAAATAAGGGTAGGACAAATTTTGAGCGGCCAAGAAATGACTATCGCGACAGAAACTCACAGTTCAATGACCAAAAGTTCAATGAAAGAAAACCGTTGAACCAAGGAAAAAGATGGTGCAAATGGTGCAAGAAGGATAACCATAACACCGAATTTTGTAGAAGGAAACCTTCAAACATTGCTGCAATGAAGTCGGGGACGCAAAGATTAAAGGTTAATCCTAAGGGACAACAGGAACCTTATCACCCCCCAGTTTGTGAGGATGTTATTTGTAATGGGGTCACCATAAGGTGCCTTTATGATACAGGTTTGGATTATGATTCAGTTGTGAAGTCTAGCCTAGTGGACCCAAGTCAGTATACCACAGAAACAGTGGAAATACAAGGGGCGACTAAGGACATACCACTCATGACACTTCCCATCGCAAGGATAACGGTGAAAACTCGCTATGTGGAAGGAGAAATCAGAGCAGCAGTGATAGATGAACCAATCTACCCTCTGATATTGGGGTGTAGATACGTCTTCTTGGGGAATCCCGAGAAACCTGTGATCATGGCGACAGTGCAGACCAGGTCACAGAAGAAGGAGGAAGAAGGTGAACCTATAAATGCTCATCCAGAGGAGATGAGGAAGGCGCAGGCTGAGGATAGGACACTCAAGCCCTGTTTTAAAAAATTGCCCAAATGCCACACACCTCCGAGCAAGGGGGAATATTTCATGAAGAACAAACTCTTATACAGGAAGGCCGGAACTGGAACAAATGGTCACAACCAGCTGGTTCTTCCCATTGCATATAGAGAGAAAGTGATGGAACTCGGACATGCAATCCCCTTCAGTGGTCACATGGGGATCAGCGCCACAGGACAGCGTATAGCTTGTCATTACTTCTGGCCAGGGATAACGGAGGATATAAAAAGATATGTCAAATCCTGCCCAGAATGTCAAAGGGTAGCTCCAAAGCACTGGACTGCTCCTGCAACTCTAGGGGAAATGCCCATAGTGGGAACACCTTTTGAGAGGGTTGCAGTGGATATTGTAGGACCTCTCACTCGGACCAAGAGGAGGAACAGTTACATCCTTACTCTGGTGGACACTTGTTCTATGTGGGGAGAGGCGGTAGCCCTGCCATCAATTGATTCAAAACATGTAGCAGAGGCACTACTTACAATATTTACCCGATTAGGATTCCCGCATCAAATCTTGACGGATAATGGATCTCAGTTCAAGGGGAAACTAACGGAAGAAGTTTTTAAGCTATTTCAAGCCAGACACTTTCATTGTAGTCCGTACCATCCACAAGGGAACGGCCAGGTAGAGAGGTTCAACGGGACTCTCATTTCTATCCTGAGAAAGCTGGCACACGAAAAACCGGATCTGTGGGATCAATTCCTGCCCGCCGCATTGTTTGCGTACCGGGAGGTACCACATAGTTCAACCGGGATGGCTCCCGCAACTCTGCTATTTGGGAGGCCAATAAAAGGTCCATTAGAGGCGCTATTAAGGACCTGGACAGATGAGAAGGCGGAAGAGACTGTTACCTCATCGTATCAATACGTGAACGAACTGACCACTCGTTTGAAAGCTGGATGGAAACTGGCCAATGATAATTTGAAACAAGCCAGGAAGAAACATGCAGCATATTTTAATAGGAAGGCAAAGGACAGGGAACTGGCAGTCGGAGAGAAGGTGCTGCTTCTACTACCGGGAAGCCAGAATAAATTACAAATTGGTTGGCAAGGTCCATATACGGTTCTAGAGAAGGTGTCTAGAACAAACTATAAAATTGACAAAAAGGGGAAGGAAAAAGTTTATCATGTAAACCTGCTAAAGAAGTATCTGGACAGACCACTCCAGGAAAGCACCCCCTTATTGACCTTAGCTATTGCAACCCAGATGCAAAAGGAACCACTCACCTCACATGAATACCCATTACATCCTTGTGAAACCGCAGCACAGGTAAAAGTCAGTAAGCACCTGACTAAAAATCAGAGGGAGAGAGTTCAACAGGTTCTGGAGGAACATACAGATGTATTAACAGATAAACCAGGCCATACAAATTTGCTACAGTATGACATGAAACTGGTAGACTCAAACCCAATCTGTATGAGAGCCTATTCTATTCCGTTCGCGAAGGAGAAGGCATTGAAGGAAGAAATAGAGTATTTGTTGAAGGAGGGGATTATTTCGCACAGTGAATCATCTTTTAGTTCTAGTGTCGTTTTGTTGAGAAAACCGTCTGGGGAACACAGACTGTGCATAGATTACAGGAAACTGAATGCTGTCACAGAAGGACAAGTGGATCCATTACCAGACACAAAACAGCTATTTGCCAGACTGAACAAGGCAAAATACTTTTCAAAAGTGGATCTTAGTAAAGGCTATTACCAGATCCCAGTGAAGCCTGAAGTGAGACCTTATTTGGCTTTTAGCACTTCGGATGGACATTATGAATTCAATATGCTACCATTCGGACTGAAAAAATGCTCCGAGTGTGTTTTCAAGGATGATGCGAAAATTGTTGGACCCCCTGAATAACCCATGTATCACAAATTTCATGGATGATATTCTCGTCGCCACAGAGACATTTGAAGAACACATTGAAGCTCTGGAGATGTTGTTTGATAGACTTCGGGAGGCGAACTTAACTGCTAGGCCAACAAAATGTTGTATTGGATGCAAAGAGTTGGAATTCTTGGGGCACACTGTATATCAGGGTAATATGACCCCTGATCCTAAGAACTTGGAAAAACTGCAGAGAGCACCTAGGCCGCAAACAAAGAAGGACGTGCGATCATTCGTGTCGTTATGCGGATTTTATCAGAAATACATCAAGAATTTTAACGCTATTTGTGCTCCTCTGACTGATCTGACTCGCAAGGGACTTCCAGATAAAATTATTTGGACTGCACAATGTGAACTAGCGTTCCAAGAGTTAAAAGAAAAACTCACTAGCAAGCCTATTCTCAAACTGCCTGATTTGACACAGGACTTTGTCTTAAGAACCGATGCAAGTAATGTAGGACTAGGAGGGGCTTTGTTGCAAAGATCATCTTCACCTGATGGGGAACTTAAACCAGTCGCTTATGCAAGCCGCAAATTGAATAAGGCGGAACAAGGATACTCCACAAGCGAAAAAGAATGTTTAGCATTAATCTGGGCAATAAAAAAGTTTCAAATCTATCTGTATGGTAGGACTTTTGTGGTGGAGACGGATCATCAGCCTCTCGTGTTCTTGTCTCAGGCTAAGCATGAAAACGCAAGATTGCTGAGGTGGTCTTTATTGCTTCAACCGTATCAGTTCAGTATCCAATATATCCCAGGCAAATTGAATGTCGGTGCAGATTTCCTCAGTCGGCACCCCTGTGATCAAAATTAGAGTAATGGCAGACGTGAGGAGTAATTTTACCTATGTGTATCGCTGGTTTTGGAACTTGCCATAGGCATGTTTTCAGGTGGGGAGATGTGTAGTGAAATTGACAGAGATACAACGGTAAAATTCCTCCCAAGGATAACATTTAAGGATAAAAAACATAATGCGTAGGCTGCTGATGTACATGATCGCCTAGACCGCGGGTCATCACCCTCCATAAATTTGACTTGCTAGACCGGAGGGGAACGGAGGATCAAAAAGGAAAAAAATATGACTGGAAAGGCTAAAGAGACGCAATTGGGGGGGGGGGGGAAATGGATGAAAGTAAAAAAAATTCAAGTCCCCCAAATTGACACGAGGTACGGAATTGGACGTTTTGCGATACCAAGCCTTGATTTGAATTCAGCGGCTAAAACGCAGATGTTAGGAATATTACAAAAATTTAAAAAGTAATTTTTCTTAATATTAATGTTAGGAATATAAAAATTAGCTGGCCGGATGGCCTATTCTGAGCAGTGAACTAATATGTTCTTAATTTTACAAACGGATAGATAATATTGAAGATAATGACAAAAGACAGTGTAGTTCACATCATCGCTAGACTATATTGAATCTAAAAGTGTCACAATTTGCACACAAAAACACGACCTTGGGAACAGGTGTTCAAAGTTACTTATTATGGAGGAGAGGGTTTTTGAGCGGTAGCTGTGTCTAAATATAACTTTTTACGACAAAATTTTAAGGGGAGAGAAAGGTTGCTTCAAAAATCAAGCACATTTTTTTTAGAAACACAAGTAGAGACGGACAGACTAACAGATAACCATCCATACTTGACTGAAGCATGACTGAAATGACTTTAGTGTAGAAATTTGAAATTAAAAATAAACCTCGGCAGTGATTGGCCACAGACAATCATATCATTAGCGCTCAGACGCGAATTTGGGGTCATTCTTCAATAATTGTTCAGTGTTAGACACAGATTTTAAAGTGTGGTGTTTTCCCATATGAAAGACAGTGAATAAATTTAGGGACGCCATACTATAGCCAGCAGCTCAGCTGAGTTTTGCTAGCAATTCTGTGTTATGTATTCATAATCTGGTAAGATTGAAATTATTTCTTTATATATTTTGAATATTGTTTCATGTTCGAGTGATTTGATACTGCCATATCAAAATCTAGCCTTACAAACAAGTAGGGAGTTGCTCTAGACACCCCGCCCAAGTCAGGGTCTAGGGACTAACAATGTACCTAAACTACAGCAAGGATTATGCAAGATATATCAAGCGTTGAAACAGATTACCTATCTTCTTTTAGGGCCGACAACTAATAAATATTTTTCAGAATCTATAGTCTGGGAGGATCTATCTGATGTAAACCCACCATGGTAACTGTGCTGTTTGGTCAGAGAGATCTGACCTGTCTGTATGATGTGGTTGTTGTGTCAGTGTGGTGTCCAGACGTGGGTATAGAATAGATTTTGACACATAGCCCATACTTTGATTGCAGAGCTGTGAGTTTCTATCGACAACAAAGCAGAGTCTATTCGGTGGGTGACTTTACTCGAGTGTATCTGTGCAGTTCTTGTGACAGAGACCACCATTATTGCCCGCCAGCACGGAGAGGTGGGACCGCAAGTTTTCAGCACCAGAGCTACAAAAAGATGAGTGAGCCTCTGGTCTGCTGGACATTCACCAACTATTGGTAGTGACTGATATCCCCATAAAAATTCCCACCTTTTTCTGGACACTGTGTAGTCAATATAGACAGGTGTGATGAGGCCACCCCAACAGCACAAACAGTAACTATCCTCCCAAAGAGATGACTACTCGAACATTTTAATAAAACTAACTAGTCTAGTACTTAAATATGTACACTCTTGAATTTATTATGTAACATTCCATGCATACTTTTCATAAATTTTAAATCCTTCTTTTAAAACAAGTTCTGGTCACATAAAACTTGATCCAGAACCAATAAATGTAATATAATTATATCAAAAATTTTATACACGTGAGTTAGTTCAGTGTATTTTAACACTTGTTAATCTTATTAGTCTTCTTAAATGTCTGTGGGTGTATTTATAACTAACACACCACATTACACATCATTACCCTAGACACTTTACGTAGCCACATTCATTAAGAAAAAAAAAAATTAAGTGTGAGGTCGTAGTGGTAGCAAGAAAGGCCTTCTGACAATTCTCAACTACATTTTATCTCAGGAGCCTTCACAGCTGGCCTCATACAAGTTACATGTAGTAATAACACCATCATACAATACCATCAACACCACTACAATCATCTCAACCCATAACCCGTCATGGGTCGTAGGGGTGCCATGGTGGAAGCATCAGCAGACAGGGTCCTCCACTGCTCTCTATTCTCAGCAATGCGTACAAGTGTGGAGAAACCGTGTCCTGCCCATTCTTTGATGTTATCAGCCCAGGATTTTCTTTGCCTTCCTCTTCTCCGTTTACCTTCGACTGTTCCCTGGAGGATCGTTTTCGAAAGGGAGTCATGACGAGTTACATGCCCAAACCAGGCAAGCTTTCGACGTTTCACTATTGACAAAAGTGGTTCTTGATGGCCTGCATAGGTGTTTATCTTCTCTCTAACATAGACATTTGTTTTGTGCTCTTATAGCAAATGCGCAAAATTCTTCTATAACATTTATGCTCGAAAGCCTGAATCCTTCGCTCCGTATCTGCAGTGAGTGTCCAGCCCTCACACCCATACAAGAGAATAGATAATACAAGTGATTTGTATAATTTGATCACTTGTCATCACCCGTGTGTTACCGGGGTCTGAAAGGGGAGCAAAGAATAGTAACACTGTTCCCTGCCAAGCATGTCGTAGACAGCGACTAAGGAGGGTTGGGCATGGGGCCGGTTACCCCATCCTGTAAAAAATTTAAACCACAAAAAAAAAACAAAAAAAAAAAAACTTCAACAAACATGGACAAGTCAATTAAAGAAAATAAAACACAGCCATCCAAGACAGGGGAGGTCCTCTCGCAGGGAGGCGTATGATGCAACACAGAGAAAGCCGAAAGCAGTTAGTGTTGCTGACTAACCTTCTTTCTTCTAGGAGAACTTCCAGATTTGGCACCTGGAATGTTCGGACATTAAACGAACAAGGGAAAGTGGCACAAGTAGCAGCAGAAATGAGGGAATATAAAATCGAGGTTCTGGGACTGTGTGAAACAAAGTGGAAGGGGGTAGACAGGAAGAAACTCATCACAGTTGAATTGGTGCTGTCCTCAAAAAATGAAGACGAAAGTTCACACCACAGTGAAGGGGTAGCTCTTCTAAAGAAGCACAGAAAGCACTCATTGAATGGGAAGCCATTGGATCCAGAATAATAACAGTTACTTTTAAAACAGCTAAAAAGAAAATAAATGTAAATGTCATCCAATGTTATGCACCAACTAATGACAAAGAAGAGTCTGTGAAAGAAGCATTTTATACTAGACTACAGGAAATTATGGAAAAAGTAAAAAGAAGAGACATCACAATTTTGATGGGTGACATGAATGCAAAGATAGGTACAGTCAACACCGGCTTTGAAGAAGTCATGGGAAAACAGGGGCTAGGAATAATGAATGAAAATGGGGAACTATTCTCAAACTTCTGTGCTTCAAATCAACTGGCTATAGGAGGAAGCATGTTTCCACATAAGAGAATACACAAGGCAATATGGATATCACCAGACCATAGAACAGAAAATCAGATTGATCATATATGCATAAACAAGAAGTTTAGATCATCATTGCAGGATGTAAAGGTATATAGAGGAGCAGATGCGGCATCAGATCACCACCTTCTGATAGCCAAAGTAAAAATGAAACTCAAGAGATACAAGTATGCAACAATGCAAAATTATAGACAACAATTTAATGTAGGACGTCTAAGAAATCAAGAAACAAGAGACAAATTTGCGGTGACAATATCCAACAAATTCCAAGTCTCCAACAGCTGGAAGATGTAGAGAATACAGAAAATTATTGGCAGCAAATCAAAACGGTATGGAATGAGACATGCGAAGGAATACTGGGGAAAAGGGAACGACAACAAAAAGCATGGATAACAACAGAAACCATCAATAAGATAAAAGACAGAAAAAACAACATTTAAACACAAAGCAAAACCAGAAGTTCCAAAGCCAAGGCTCAAGAAGTGTACACAGAAGCAAACAAAGAAGTTAAAAGAAGTATCAAAAGAGACAAGAAGAAGTACGAGGGGCGTTCAGAAAGTAATGCACCACATCGTTTTTCTCAGTTAATAATGAAAATAGAAGCATGAAATGTTGTACACTTCAAATATGGCATGTGCCAATTGTGCGCACCAAATTGCACCGCAACCGGCCAAATAATACGGCTGCCCTAAAACCGTTGAAATGGAGCGTGTTAGCAACTTGCGTTATAAGCAGCGAATTGTGATAGAATTTCTCGTTGCAGAGAAGGAAACTGTTGTGAACATTCACAAGCGCCTATGTGATGTGTATGGAAGTTTTGCAGTCGAGAGGAGTACAGTCAGTCGCTGGGTTCAGAGAATCAAAGAATCAGGAAGTGGAGATACGGAGCTGCTTGATCGGCCGCGCTGTGGACGTCCTGCCACAGCCACCAACGCAGAAATGTTGAAATGCGCTGAGGGCATTATTCTTACTGCTAGGCGAATCACTACTCAACAATTGGCCTTACAGCTGTCAGTCAGCATTGGTAGTGCAAATGCAGTTATAAAAACTCTCGGATTTTCTAAGGTTTGCGCAAGATGGGTTCCTCGAAGTCTCACAAATGACCACCGATTGCAAAGGAAAGCAATTTCTTCTGAATTATTGGAGCGTTTCAATGCTGATGGAGAGAACCTTTTGGCTAAGATCGTTACAGGTGACAAAACCTGGGCACATCATTTTGAACCTGAGACAAAAAGACAGTCAATGGAGTGGCATCATCCGCAATCACCACGAAGAAAGAAATTCAAGACAATTCCCTCAGCTGGAAAGGTCATGATCATTGTCTTTTGGGACATTGAAGGTGTGATTCTTGTGGACGTTATGCCAAGAGGAGAGACAATCAATTCGCACGCTTACATTAAGACATTGAAAAAACTCAATCAACGTTTTCGCAGAGTTCGGCCGCACAAGAATCCAGCAGACCTGATTCTCCTTCACGACAATGCGCGACCTCATACAAGTCTGGCAACACGGGAAGCAATCACAAAATTGGGTTGGACTGTACTACCCCATCCACCCTATAGTCCCGGTTTGGCACCCTCTGATTTTCATCTATTTGGTCCACTTAAAGATGCACTCCGTGGGACAAGGTTTGAAGATGATGGAGTGATTCATGCAGCGAAGAAATAGCTACATGATCAAGACAAAAACTGGTACGGGCTAGGAATACATGCACTTGTTTCGCGCTGGCATAAAGCCGTACAAGTTGATGGGGATTATGTTGAATAATAACCGATGTTTACATGACATATCCATGTATATTGTGTATAAATTCCATGCTTTTTTAATAAACAGCTCCTGAGAAAAACGAAGTGGTGCATTACTTTCTGAACGTCCCTCGTATATTGAGGAGTTGGCAAGAGAGGCAGAAGATGCTGCAGCCAAAGGGAATATGAGAGAACTGTATAACAGCGCAAAGAAGCTAACGGGGAAATACAAGCAAACAAGTTGCTTCATAAAAGACAAGAATGGAAAACTGCTCAGCAATATACAAGAGCAAATGAAGAGGTGGACAGAATATTTTGAGGACCTTCTCAATAGACCAGCTCCACAAAACCCCCCGGACATCCAGCCGACAGAAGAAGAGCTACAAATTAACGGTGAAAGACCAACGAAGGAAGAAATAAAGAAAGCCATAAAGCTTTTAAGAGATGGAAACGCGTCTGGAGCTGAGCGAGTGTGGATTGAAATGGGAAGGCAAACCCGGTCCTAAAAAATGCCGTGCAGAAGTCGGATGTGTCGACCGAAAGGTGCAGATATCACAGCTACGTTGTAAACAGACACAACGCAACCACCGTCCTTTTCAGGGCGAACGAAGAAGAAGAAGAATATAAATTACTTGGTAAAGTCTGGGAAAAGGAAGAGATACCAGCAGAATGGAAGGAAGGATATCTGGTTAAGTTGCCCAAGAAAGGAAATTTACAAGAGTGCACAAATTATAGAGGAATAATGTTACTATCAGTGCCAGGATTATTAAATAGGATTATCCTTGAGAGATTAAAAGAGTCCATAGACAAGAAACTGAGGGATGAACAAGCAGGTTTTCGTCAAAACAGATCCTGTACAGACCAGATAGCCACTTTGAGAATAATAGTTGAACAAAGTGTGGAATGGAATTCACCATTATACGAGCATCGGATTTGTGGACTACGAAAAGGCATTTGATAGTGTAGACAGAGAATCACTTTGGAAATTGATGAGGCATTATGGAGTTCCCCTGAAGATCATTAATTTAATAAAGAAAACATATGAAGACATGACATGCAGAGTTCTTCATGAAGGACAGCTTACATAACCATTTGGGATAAGAATAGGAGTGCGACAGGGATGCCTCTTGTCTCCATTTCTTTTCTTACTAGCAATAGACTGGGTTATGAGAACATCAACAACACACAACAGAAATGGAATCCAGTGAACTCTGACTAAGCAGTTGGATGATCTGGATTTTGCTGATGACTTGGCTCTTCTGTCCCATAACCATAATCAGATGCAGGACAAATATAAAACACTCGATGAGAGGTCACAGCAATTCGGTCTGAAAATACACAGGGAAAAGACAAAGATAATGAGAATAAATGCAGGTGATGAAAACAGGGTTGAACTTGAAGAAGCACCAATACAAGATGTAGAATCGTATACATATCTTGGCAGCAATATAGACAAAGTTGGAGGGACAGACATTGATATCAAAATAAGAATGCAAAAAGCAAGAGGAGTTTTCATAGCATTGGGAAATATATGGAGATCAAGAGAAATCGGATCCAACACGAAAATAAGAATCTTCAACTCAAATGTGAAGTCAGTCCTATTGTATGGCTCTGAGACATGGAGAACAACAAAGACAACAACCAAAAAGCTACAGACTTTCATAAATGGGTGCTTGCGTAGAACAGAGGGATTAAAATGGTATGACAAGGTTACCAACGTGGAACTGATGACAAGAACTAGACAAGTGCCAGTGGAACAAGAGATGAGAAGAAGACGATGGCGATGGATAGGACACACACTGAAGAAACCTGTTGATAGCATTACAAGGCAGTCCTTGTTCTGGAACCCCCAGGGCAAGAGAGGCAGAGGTAGACCAAGAAGCACATGGAGAAGAGATCTGGAAACAGAGGTGAAAATGATGAGGAGAACATGGAAAGAACTTGAGATGATGGCATGTGACAGGAGGACTTGGCATGTGTTTGTTGAAGGCCTATGCTCCTTTGGGAGTAGAGGGTTTGAATGACACTTGTCATAGATGTGTTAGTATTGTCAACACTTGCTGTCATAGATGCGTTAATATTGTCAAAACTTGCTGTCATAGATGTGTTAATATTGTCAACACATGCTGTCAGAGATGTGTTAATATCGTCAACACATGCTGTCATAGATGTGTTAATATTGTCAACACTTGTTGTCATAGATGTGTTAGTATAGTCATATGGTCCTATCATGGATGTGTTAGTATTGTCCACACTTGTCATGGATGTGTTAGTATTGTCAACACTTGCTGTCATAGATGCGTTAATATTGTCAAAACTTGCTGTCATAGATGTGTTAATATTGTCAACACATGCTGTCAGAGATGCGTTAATATTGTCAACACATGCTGTCATAGATGTGTTAATATTGTCAACACCTTGTTGTCGTAGATGTGTTAATATTGTCAACACTTGCTGTCATAGATGTGTTAATATTGTCAACACATGCTGTCAGATGTTTTAATATTGCCAATACTTGCTGTCACAGATGTGTTAATAAAGTCAACATTTGCTGTCACAGAAATGTTAGTATTGTCAACACTTACTGTTATAGATGTCTGCTGTCTTTGATATCAATGTAAGCATACACATCATCATGACCATCTCCCTTTACGGTCCTTAAAGAGAAAAGTACCACCACAACTGGTCTCCTTGCAGGATCAGCTGCGGTGATGGTTCCGTACTCCTTTAGGAGCGGGATGGAAAATGTTGACGATGACAATTATTTGTTTCTCATTTTATTGTGTCTCTTGCATTGTATGTTTGTTTGTGTACGTTGTTTTTTTTCCTATGAGCAATTCAGTTTGATCTTTGTCATTAATTCTCCAGTCCTAAAGGTCTTTTATATTTGGACATGCGCCCTAATATAACCGGCTTTGTCATAGTACTTTTAAGGAACGTTCTAGTTCCCATGGGGTTTATGATGAGACACAGAAGAGTATGACTGCGTCCTCACACATGTCGTAAGAGGCAACTAATGATGTTATGTGTAGGGCTTAACTCATCATGTTAAACAAATTGCTTCGGAAAATGCTGCTTCAAGAAAATTGTACAAAGAAAGTGGGCCGACTGTGGTAGTGGCTCCATGCTACGTAAGGAGCAAAATAGGACATGAACTGTGTGCAGGCCTGATATTATTTGATCACAATGAAACTCTATATCTATACACCTTTTTATGTTTATCTCTTCGTCTGTTTTTTCACACTCACACATACACATATTTATGCACACAGAAGCTCACGTGCTCGCAGTATCACGCACTCACTCCCACACACACAAAGACACACGCACGCGCGCAGGTGAATATCTCATGCAGTCCACTTTTTTTTGTTTTTTTGTTTTACCCTTGCTCAAACTGTACTGAGAACATTCTAGTCTTGGACATTATCATTGATATTCCGCTATGCCAGGCTATCCATATAGTAGTGTTAAAGAGAGTTGTACTTATATTCGGCTCTTTCATAATGTAAGGAAACGGTGCTTAGAAAACCAGCACTACAAGAAATTTGACTTAATAATCAAATGAAGAACTTAATCTCAGACCTAAGGGTCTTTTGTGTTTGGATATGCGCCCTAATATAACCGACTAGGTTGAACGGGACGCGCCTCGCCAAAACGAGGCAAAACTTTATTTTAAAAAAAAACTTACTTTGACGTGGGCCTCGTGACAAGTGGGCCACAAGACAAACGAGCCTCGTGACAAGCGTGTCACATGACAAGCGGGTCACATGACAAGCGGGCCTCATGACAAGCGGGCTACATGACAAGCGGGTCACATGACAAGCGGTCCACATGACAAGCGGTCCAATGGCCACCCCTTAAGGAGAAAGCAATTGATAAAAAATGAAGAGAGAATGGAATCCTATTTTCTTTCTTTGTCCCCTTTTCGCGTCTTATGAACCACTGCTGCAGGTGGCTTTCTTGAGGAAGTTTACGCCAAAGAACTTGTTCTTGTAGTTTTTGAAGCCATTTCTTTTATACGTTGAGGCAGACAGTCCCACCCACAACCTCATATTAGCTCCTCCTACACAAAAGGAGCAGTTATCCTATTCATTGTCTATGTGACCCCTATGACCCCTATGAACTAATTGAGGCGGAGGAATCCTATTGGTGTTTAAAAGGACAACTTTATTTTCACGACATTTGAAGCATACAAATGATAGATACCGACTGCAGTATTTTAAAACCTTCAATAAATCATGCCAATTAACTTTTGGAATTATAATACGCTCCTAAAATATATTTGCTATTCTGCTTCAAAAACATATTTGCGTTTACGAAACTATCCTCCTGGCAAAAGTTTTAATTTCAAAAGGACAAAATGACGTGGAGTTGTTGGTGCGGTCTGCTCAGAAATGTGAGACGTGCGCGGATAAAATGTCATGTTATTTATTGTTGACCTTCTGTAGAAAATGGCGAACACAATCTTAATATTAACATTTCCAGTTGATGAAATGAGATTCTTAACAACAAAAATATGTTTGATTAGGAGAATGGTTTTGTGTGTATGTTTGTGTGTGTGTATGTTTTTTAATGAGACAGAGAAACAGAGACAGGAGAGATAGACAGAGAGAGAGACAAGTCAGAGAAATAGAGATAAAGAGACAGAGAGTGACATAGTGAATAGACAGAGAAAGAGAGAGAGACGGAGAGAGACAGACTGATGGTAACAGAGACAGCCGCAGAGAAAGACAGCGAGACAGAGAAAGATAGAGAGAGACAGAGTGATGGTAATAGAGACACGGGAGATAGACAGAGAGAGACAAGTCAGAGAAAAAGAGATAAAGAGACAGAGGGTGAAATAGAGAATACACAGAGACAAACAGATAGAGTGATGGTGACAGAGACAGAGCGGCAGAGAAAGATAGAGAGATGGAGACAGAGAAAGATGCAAGAAAGATAGATAGAGACATAGCGATAGAAACACAGTGAGGTGGAGACAGAGAGATAGAAACACAGTGAGGCGGAGACAGAGAGATAGAAACACAGTGAGGCGGAGACAGAGAGATAGAAACACAGTGAGGCGGAGACAGAGAGATAGAAAAAGACAGAGAGACAGAGAACGAGAGAACGAGAGAGAAAGAGACAGAGATTGAGATATAAAGACCGAGACATAGAGAAAGTGATAAACACAAATAAAAGCACACAGGGAAAATGACAGAAAAATATGAGTGAATCCGTGATTACAATATAATCGTTTCTGTCATGATCAGAGAAAATAAACATGATGATAGTGATAGAAATATGGACTAGTTTCACGTTTTATTTCGTCAGCTCCGCGTGGAGCACAGGTTTTCACCAAGTGCATGCCAAACCTTCCTGTCCTGTGTTATCTGTTCAAGTTCTTCAATATCTTCTTTATTCCCTTCAAGTCTATGTCTATTTCCTTTCACCCTGTACATTTTGGTCTCCCTTTTTTCACTTACCCGGTGGATTTCAAAACAAGGACTGGCTTTTAATGCCCCCAACAGGGTTTAAAAAATCTGCTTTGATTGGGTTGTGAAAACAGCAGAAGAAACACAGTATGATAGGCAAGTGTTTGTAATTGATGAACTGTTGTATAATCATCATCATCATCAGTTGCCATCTCCACAACGAAGGTTGGCTGTAATGGATCTCCAACGTCTTCTGTCTCTTGTCTTGATGGTGCACTCTGATAGACTCTTTCCTGTCCATCTCTTGATGTTGTCTTCCCACTTATAGCGCTGTCTTCCCCTTGCACGTTTGCCTTCAACTCTCCCTTCTGTTATGGTCTTCTGCAAGGTGTTATGCCTTTTTATGTGGCCAAAGTATTTTAGCTGTCGAACTTTGACCTCCCTCATTAGTTCTCTTTTCATACCTAGATTTTCTAGGACCTCCTTATTTGTTTTCATCTCTTTCCATGAGATACGCCCCATTCTTCTATATATCCACATTTCAAGAGCCTCAATTCTTTCTTCCAACTGCTTATTCATCGTCCATGTTTCTGCACCATACAGAAATGCAGAATATATATAACACTTTATGATTCTCAGTTTTAATTTGTGAGATAACTGTTTGGATGTCAGTATATGTTTCATGTTGTTGAATGTAGCTTTGGCCATTCCTATTCTTTTCTTGATTTCTGTTTCACATCTGCCATCTTCTGTTATTATATGACCGAGATATACGTAGCTCTTGACTTGTTCCAGGATTTCCCCATTTACGCTTATCTTTAATGTGGGTTTATCGTCTGTTTTGCTAATTATCATAGTTTTTGTTTTCTCAATATTAATGTCGAGTCCATATTCATGACTTATACTGTTCCCTTGCTTCACTAGTTCTTGTAACTCCTGTTCGCTTTCAGCTAACAACACGGTATCATCTGCATATCTAAGGTTGTTTATTGACCTTCCACTGATGTTCAGTCCTGGTATTTCCTGTATCTGTTTGAAAATTTTTTCGGTGTATAAATTAAATAGGCAGGGGGACAGCACACAACCTTGTCTGACACCTCTTTTTATGTCTATGTATGGTGAATAATTCCTTCCAGATCTTACTGTGGCAGTTTGCTCCCAATAAAGGTTACTGAGTATTCTTATATCTTTTCCATCAATACCTATGTCTTCGAGGCATTCAATTATTTTCTCATGATGGACTCTGTCAAAAGCCTTCTTATAGTCAATGAAGCACATATACATACTTTTTTGGACCTCTGTATATTTTTCTGCTAATATTCTTAGGCAAAATATTGCCTCTCTTGTTCCACTGTTCCGTCTGAAACCAAACTGTTCTTCCTGGATTTCGCTGTCTACTTTACTTTTTATTCTTTCCTGTATGATTTTGAGCAGTATCTTAATTGCATGACTCATCAGGCTGATTGTTCTGAAGTCTGAACATTCTGTTGCATTTGGTTTTTTGGGCAATGTTATAAAAACTGATGTCTTCATGTCGTGTGGTATATATCCTGTATTGTATACATCGTTGCATATTTCTGTGATTGTATCTATACCAAAGCTCTCCAGAGCTTCTATCATTTCAATTTTTATGTTATCCATGCCTGCTGATTTTCCTTTTTGTATCATATGAATGGCATTCTCTACTTCTGATCTGAGAATGTTTGGGCCTTCATTAGAATCTGGTGATGGTTTTTTTACCTCTGTTGTCCTCGAATAATTCTTTTACGTATTCTGCCCATCTGTTTGATATGTCTTTCTCATCAAGTAATATTACACCATTTTTGTTCTTGATACAGCTTCCTCCTTGTGCAAACCGTGACCGATTTGATAATTTCTTTATTTCTTCATGCATCTCTCTTGTCCTGTGCTTTGCTTCCAAGTCTTCTATTTCCTTGCATTTTGTTTCTATCCACCGTTCTTTTGCTTCTCTACACATAGTACGTATGTCATTGTCTATTGTTTTATATTCTGGAGTGTTTTTTTGCTTTCTTTCTTTCGGTCATTTTATTCAAGATGTCATCTGTCATCCAAATTTGATTTTTCTTAGACTCCTTTTTAGGTAAATTTGCATTCGCTGATTGTATGCTTGTTTTTAAGCATTCCCATTTTGCGGTTGCTTTTTCTTCTGGGTTTTCTCTTCTATACTGCTCCATGCTTTCTGTCAATAACTGTTGATATTTATTTTTGACGTCGATTAAATATTTCTGTTTTTATATCTGGTTGTTTCAGCGCTGATATTTCTATCTGGGGTTCCTCCTGTCTTCTGTTTCCTGCTCTTTTCAGCTTTATATTTACTTTGATGACGACTGGATTGTGATCTGAATTTATGTCGGCGCCAGGATATGTCTTTGCACTTGTGACACTGTTCTTAAATCTATGTTTTATCATGATATAGTCGATTTGATTTCGTGTTATATCTCCTGGGCTTTTCCATGTGTATAATTTCCTTGGGTGGTGTTCAAAAAAGGTGTTACATATGACCAGCTGGTTTTCTTCACAGAACTGGATAAGTCTGTCTCCTCTATCATTTCTTGTCCCTAATCCATACTGTCCTACTATTTTCTTGTATTTTCCTTTTCCTACTTTTGCATTCATATCACCCATTACTATCAACACATCTGTTGATTTGACTGGTTTAAGTGTGTGTTGTAGCTCTTCATAGTATTCTTCTATTTCTTCCTCGCTGTGATCTTTAGTTGGTGCATAAGTTTGTAAGATTGATATGTCGAATGGCTTTGCTCTCATTTTTAGTAACATCATTCTGTCATTGTGTGTCCAGTATCCACATACGTATTTTTCTAACTCCTTCTTTATCAACATTCCTACCCCTCTTTCATGTTTTTCTCCGCCTGAGTGTATAAGCGTGTACTGGTCTCTTTTTATGTAGCCTGTATCCAAAAGTCTTGCCTCTGCAACTCCCAGTATATCGAGTTTCATGTCTGTTGCTTCTAATATAAGATTGTCAAGCTTTCCTTCTCCATTCAGAGTTCTAACATTCCATGTTCCTATTTTTAGGCTTCTCCTACTAGTTTTTAGGTGGTCTTTCTCAGAATGCTCCCTTTCAACAGAATTTAAGGAACACTCGTCATTATGTACTTCCTTACTCATTAGAGGAGTTGCCTCTTCCCTGTTAATTTGTACAGTAGATTCTTCCCCAGGGGACAGAGAGTTCTCTACATATCGTTTCTTATCTTGTTGTTGTGATCCCATTACGTTCTGTAGGAAGTACGTGGTAAGGCCCCAATCTCTTCCACGGTGGCTAGCCATTGTCTTTTTCTATGTCCGACACGCCTCTAGTGCGCCACACACTTTGCTGTTTCGCTTTGCGAGCCGTTGATCTTCTCAGATTCCTCCGCCTCACTCACCGTCTCAGTCTTTGTGTACTAGGGATGGACATTCCCTTGAGTAAGATTGCTCCTACTCCACCCATGTAGTTTAGCCAGTCAGCCAAGACTGTTGCCCGGGATGTGGCCACCGCCGTACACAAACGGTATTCGAGGAGCCATACATGAGCTAGATAAAGAGAGGAGAACCAAATAGGATCCTGACTATCCTAAAAAGGACATGGCTGTCTCTCACCGTGAGGTACTATCCCTCTCTCTTTATCCTACATCCCTATATGTCTAACTGTGACAGATGCACTATGTGTGCGCATCTGAGTAAATATATGTTTAATTAGTTACGTGTTAAAGGTTGCACTAAAGAGCACAACTTGGTGCGATAGTGTTTGCTTCGTTGCCAAACAGCATTGACGCGGGGAGATACAAAATGCCGGTGAATGAAGACAGACGTTCTTCTGTTTTAGTAGTCCCTTATTACGGGAAGATTTAAGTATTCAATGTTAGGCTACCTTCCAGGGTGAAGTGATAGCATTAGCCAAGTCATGGCTCATTTTATTAGTATCTCAACACGATACTAAGATTATAAGTTCTCAGCAAGATTCTAAGTAGGGCTTCGGTACAGTTCTTGATGGCCGGCCGCTAGTGTGTCCGGATCCTCTGCTGGACTATATTCGAATGTAAATGCACTGTTGTATCTCCAGTAAAATATGTATCCGGCGTCTCGAACATGTTATAAGAAGGGAATCAATAAACTACAAGATTATTTACGAGGCCGATCAAATTGGACATTAATATTATGTTAACGCTCTACATACTTGATTCAATATGCAACTGTCAATGTCAGAGTATGTCTACTCTACACGTTTTATCGTCTTCGTCTCCGTTGAAATAAAGAATGTTATTGAAACCTAAAACACCAGCCAATGGATCAACTATATGATACTTAGACGTTGGTCAACGACCCTGTTATTACCGTTGGGTATATTTTGACAAGACGCCACTAGGCGTGATGGCCACTGACTGCTTTGACGGTCGGCGGCTAAGGATCGAAGAAGATATTTTGACATTGGGTCTAACTGTTTGACCCCACCACACACTATCATTCGCGTTGATAATTTTGTCGGCTACCTGTAAGCCCGACCTATACTGACAAAGTTTAAGTCAGAGGACATTATGCGACAATAATCCAAGCTTGAAGTATTATCTCAGCTTACGACTTGTCAACTAAAAATAAACATTCCAACAAGGGGTTATTAACATCATGTTAACTGTCTGCAGGTCTGATCTTATATGATTTCATGTTAACTGTCTACAGGTTTGATCTTATATGATTTCATGTTAACTGTCTACAGGTCTGATCTTATATGATCTCATGTTAACTGTCTGTAGGTCTGATCTTATATGATCTCATGTTAACTGTCTGCAGGGCTGATCTTATATGATCTCACATTAACTGTCTACAGACTTGATCTTATATGATCTCATTCATGTTAACTGTCTACAGGCTTGATCTTACATGATCTCATGTTAACTGTCTTCAGGCATGATCCTATATGATCTCTTGTTAACTGTCTACAGGCCTAATCTTATATGATCTCATGTTAACTGTCTTTAGGCATGATTGTGAAGAGTTACTGTTATTTTATTTTCCACAGGCCCCATTCTTTTTCTCCCGGTAATTATGTCCTGTAATTAATTGAGTTTAGTCTTCTTCTCTTGGTAATTAATTGCGTTTTCAGGAGGGATTACTGTCGGTTTTAATTTTAAGAGTAAATACGTTAGCGTAATTGTGTACGTTAAGTGATTGTGTAATTAATTATTGTTGAGATGGGAATTAATATTTCCTCATCTTTGATTTATGATACCTTGCAGCGTATATACGTGAGTGTATTTGTGTAATTTTAATTAGTCGGGTATTTGCTAGCGGGCTGTTTTGGTAATGTAGTTGGAGTGAGGGGTGTAATTAAATTCACGGAGATGGGATTTAATTATTCCTAGAGAGGTCTATTTTATTTTTGTGTTAATCGATGACTCACCAGGGGTCAGTCTGTAATATAAAGTAGGCCTAGGAATTTTAGTGAGGAATGTTTCGCTTCATACAAGCAAATGTTGTGACGGGCCAGCCGGCACGTAAGAGATTAGGTCAGCCCGTGTCTGGGAGTTTACTTACCAGACCGATATTTACGGTGAAGCGGGGAGAAAGAGAGAGAAGAGAGGGAAGTGTAGGGTAGTTTGACCTTTAGTTAGGAAATGATTGTTATCGCTTGTGCTTAGATTGGTGTAGGGGATAGACGGGAGACGTATTTATTTAAGGGAGTTAGGTGTTAGAGATGAGTATATTTTGATGTGTTGTATATCTGTTGTTATTATTTGTTTCACAGCATTTTTCACGGCACACAGGGAGGGGTGTAAATCGCTTTACAGCTCTCCAAGATATTCGGCCATTCTCAGGGAGGAGAAGGGTTGAGGCATCGCCAGAGGTGAAAGAAAATTGGTGACGCGGTAGTTACCGGTGCCAAGTACGTCTGCACCAGAGAAAGATAGCAGTTCTTTTGCAGCGAAGCCCCATGCTTCAGCGGCAACGAGTTATCTATAAAATCCAGAGCTCTAAGCTCGTTATACCACTCCAAAGAAGGCGCGTGCCCGGGAGGTTGGGTCTATGTTTACACAGCCATAATAATGCTGTATGTCCCTAAACCCTAAGCGGGGTTAAATCGTTTGTTAAGAAATTGTCAGTAGCCGTGAAGTCTATACATCCCAGTCAAGTACCTAGTTCTGGAAGCCAAGTCATCAGCTGCAATATTCGTGGGAGGAGATAGGGTCAACATTCCTTCCGAATGCTTTAGAGAGGAGAGACATAATTTATGAAGTTAAATAGTCAGAACAGAAACAGAGGAGAGACAGAATTTATGAAGTTAGATAGTCAGAGCAGAGGACTGCCTCTGAGGTTGCACTGAAGAAGTCCGTTAGTGGATAAGTGTTTGTGATTTGTGGTGTAGGACTTCAGAAAGTTCAGTCAGATTTTGTGTAGGCAGGTAGATACGTCTGCAGTCGGACAGTGGTGTTAGAGTTTAATAATTAATAATAAGAAAGATAGGAATGGTGGCTCTAAGGTTAGAGACCCCACCGAGTAAATTCTGTTGTTTAATCCTTGACCTTCTTCCCTGCAGGTTGAAGGGGAGGGTGACATTGTGGGTTTACAATTTGTATGTCATTTTAATTGCTTTGGTTCTGTTTCAGGTTTGTGCGAACTCGCACGTTATTTATTTTTACTGTGTTATCTGATTTTGTTGTGTAAATAAACTATAAACGGTATACTGGATCAGTCTCTATAACTATACTGTACGTATATGTTGTCTGTATAGTTGTGTCTGTGGAACTTTAGTGAAACCTTATTGTTAAAGAAGATTATAATGTATTTTACATGTTGACCACACTTAGTTTTCTTCTTCTTCTTCGATCCTTAACCACCGACCGTCAAAGCAGTCAGTGGCCATCACGCCTAGTGGCGTCTTGTAGGGCAACAACAAATTGATTCCAATTTGCACGGTCGGTGGCCATCCTTCGTACAGTGCCCCAACTCTGGTTCATTCTTTGCATCTCAGCCTCCACAGTCCTCCGCCAACACTTAGTTTTGTTAGTAGTTTAATATACGCGGTAACATTTCTATCTGGGGCCAACATGATATATTTGATGTACTAATATGTATTGTAATTGAACGCGATATAGATATTACGTCACACGGTGATGATGACGCGTTAGGTGCTTCGCTAATTAATGCAGACCGTTAGCCGGGGCCTTCAATGAGAATCTTCCGTCCTAGTCAGACGTGGTTTTACAAGTTCCCGTGATTCGGTTGAGAAGTCAAGTCTTTTGTCAGTGGCATGTATGTGGTGTCAATACCTTGTCGAGGTATGGCGGCTTGCGTACCTTGATTACCCCCAGAGCTATGCCAGCGGGAGTTTTACTCCTGGAAGGTTCTACCAAGCTGGACAGGTTTGCGTGGGCAGGGGTCAGACTAAAGCAGACACCCTGGTCCTCCAGGTTGGGGGTTTTAGCATAGGGCTGACACCCCTGTCTATGTAAAAAAATTGAAGTTACGGAAACAACAACGAATAAACAAACTTTGCTGCGGGACGGACATCCGGAGTCTGAGGCTCGTATGACTGTCAGTGGTGAAAGCCGAAAGGAAGCCACTGACATGAGAACGGACGTCCTGACCGCAAAACATGATACAAGAATAGGATTTTGGAATGTCAGGACAATGAATGAGACGGGTAAACTAAAACAGGTCACGGCAGGAAAGAGAAACTATAGGTTGCACATTCTAGGGATAAGCGAGAGCAGATGGACAGGGGCAGGAAAAGTTAAAACAGCAACAGGAGAAACAGTACTTTACTCTGGAAGAAAGGATGGACAGCACAATGAAGGCGTAGCCATTATTTTACAGAAAGGAATAGAAAGGACATTACTGGAATGGAAACCCATCAACAACAGACTGATAAGATTAAGATTGAGAGGTAGATTCACCAATACTACAATAATACAATGCTACGCACCAACGAATGACAGCGATGAATAGGTCAAGGATGAATTCCATCAACAACTGCAGAAAGAAATGGAAGACACACCTAGATATGATCTTATTATAGTAATGGGAAACCTCAATGCGAAAGTTGGTACACACAATACATATAATGAAAGAGTAATGGGGAAATGCGGCAGCGGAACAGCAAACGAAAACGGGGATAAACTAATAAGTTTCTGTAGTATTAACAACCTGGTCATTGGAGGAACACTTTTCCCACATAAAGAAATTCACAAATTAACATGGGAATCACCAAATGGTCGGGACAGAAACCAGATAGACCACATCATGATTAACGGCAGATGGAGACATGCATTACAAGATGTGAAGGTAAGAAGAGGTGCAGATGTGGGAAATGATCACCATTTAGTAGTAGCAAAACTGAAAGTGAAACTAAGAAGGGCTGGACCAACTGTATATTACACAGAAAAGTTTTGACATCAGCAAATTGAAGGACCCCCTTACCAGAAAAGCTTTTGCGGCTGACATAAAGAAACGATTTCAATTTGCCAAAAGTCAGGAAAAGACATTGACTGATGATATAGACCAGAAATTCAACACCATTTCAACAATATATAAGGAAAGCAGCAAATCATGCTTGGGATTCCAGGAAAGGAAGAAGCAAGACTGGATAACACCAGAAACATTAAACACCATAACACTGAGAAAGGAAATGAAAAGAAAGAAATCAGAAGTCAAGTCCCCCAGGTTAAAGCAACTATATAGCGAACAGTACAGTCAGCTGGTCAAGGAAGTTAAACGCCAAACCCGAGCCAACAAAAGGAATTTCCTAGACGATCTTGCAACACAGGCAGATGAGGCAGCACTGAGAAATGAACAAAGCACAGTATACAAAATAACTAAAATCATCAGTGGAAAACGAGGTGCAAACAATATTACATTAGTAAGAGATAAGCAAGGAAATCTCATCACGACAGCAGAGGGACAGGAAACAAGATGGGCAGAGCACTTCAGAGAAACTCTGAACAAGGAACCACCACAGACACAATTGAATGTTCCTGAGGCTGAAAACGATCTAGATGTAAATACAGACATTCCACGAAAAGAATAAATCATCACAGCAATCAAAGGGTTAAAGAATGGAAAAACTCCTGGCCATGATAACTTAAATGCAGAGCTATTTAAGACAGACCCAGAGCTAGCAGCAGAACTACTCGTATTAGAACCACTATTTGCACAAGTCTGGAAAACGAGGACAACACCATCAGAGTGGAACAAAGGAATAATTGTCAAATTGCCCAAGAAGGGAGATCTTGCAGACTGCAATAATTGGAGAGAAATCACTCTTCTCTCAGTTCCCAGCAAAATACTAGACAGGATAATTATACAGAGAATTTCAAAAGCAGTAGACCACAAACTGAGGAAAGAACAAGCAGGATTTAGAAAGAACAGAAGATGCGTAGATCATATATTCACTCTCACGAACATTATAGAGCAGTGCTCAGAATGGCAAAGACAGCTGCACCTTAATTTCGTTGATTTTGAAAAGGCTTTTGACAGCATACATAGGGACAGTTTATGGAAAATACTGAGGGCTTATGGAATTCCAAGCTGCATAGTGTCAATCATAAAAAGCCTCTATGCCAACTTTACTTGTAGTGTTGGGCAGAGCAACTTAACCTTTGAGGTGAAGACAGGAGTACGACAGGGATGCCCCTTATAAACCACTCTATTTTTAACAGTCATAGACTGGTGATGCGACAGACAACAGAGGGTAGTCCAAGAGGAATAAGATGGACTACATTTTCTACATTGGGAGATCTGGAATATGCAGATGACATTGCACTACTAGCACATTCACATCAACACATTTAGGAAAAAACGGACAGACTTAATAAGTTTAGCCAGCAGGTGGGCTTGAACATCAATTTAAAGAAGTCAAAGGTCATGACGCTCAGTGTGAGCAACCCTGAGCCCATATCAGTAAGGAATCAGCAACTGGTACAGACAGACACCTTCACATACCTAGGATGCATAGTAACACCAGACGGCGGGGCAGGCAAAGACATCAACATCAGAATGAATAAGGCAAGAACAAACTTTTTTAGCCTAAACAACATCTGGAAGTCCTCTCAATACAGCACAAGCACAAAATTAAGATTATATCAGAGCTGTGTGCTTTCTGTGCTTTTCTATGGTGCGGAATGCTGGAGAGTTACAGAGAAGGAAATTTCGAAATTGTCCTCTTTTCACACAACATGCCTAAGAGAAATTCACCGAATCTTCTGGCCGAATACCATCACCAACCAAGATCTGCTTACTCGGAGCAAGCAAGAGGGCATTGACACCATCATAGCTGGCAGTCGCTGGAGCTGGGTTGGCCATGTCCTCAGAAGAGACCCCGATGTCATCACAAGAACAGCTATGCTTTGTACCCCTGAAGGAAAACGAAAGAGAAGCCGACCAAAAACAACCTGGCGGAGGACTGTGGAGGCTGAGATGCAAAGAATGAACCAGAGTTGGGGCACTGTACGAAGGATGGCCACCGACCGAGCAAAGTGGAATCAATTTGTTGTTGCCCTACAAGACTCCACTAGGCGTGATGGCCACTGACTGCTTTGACGGTCGGCGGCTAAGGATCAAAGAAGAAGAAGAAGATGTATGTGATAGGCCGCCACTTTTATTATAATGACTCCGGACTCAAGTAGAAGTTCCGTGGATATTATAGAGGTAAGTCTTCTATGAATTTTTAAGCATCGTCATATTCCCGTCCACATTACTTGAATGTTAACCTGTTCAAGGCATTCCTAGTACAGAGGCGAGATGTGTACAGATGGACTGACTGACTAAGATGTTCTATGCCTTTATGATGTTTTGATCATGCATGTTAAATTTCAATGAAGAACTATCGTTTTGTCTACAATAAACATGCCATATTCGTGGACCCAACCACGAAAATCGTTCTGAACTTCATTAACGTTCAAGCACTGCCTTGACACCCACTACATTTCTGTTGTCGTGTCAGCACAGCTCACACTCTCTATAACGCCTACAAAATCTAACGTAACACTTATCTCCTTTATTGGTAGTCAGAGGTGGTGAGTCTTTAGAACTTAAAGAGTCACGAGTGGCGAGGGAGAGTCAATCTAGGTTCTCACCCTCGAAGCTATAAGTCTCATCTTTCCACATTTACTGTCATTCTCATACAAATCTATCTTCTCAGTCTTTCTCATACTAGGGTCTTGTCTAAACACTCACACATAACTCTATACTTAAATCCACTTCGTGAGAATGATCTTATATGATATCATGTTAACTGTCTTCAGGCTCGATCTTGTATTATCTCATGTTAACTGTCTTCAGGTTAACTCCCACGTTAAATTTATACAGGCGATCATCTTTTATGGCGCCCACGTTAACTGTCTACAGGCGATCGTTTTATATGACTCCCACGTTGTCTACAAACCGCGATTATATGACTGTTTATAGTTCTCGTGTTAGCTGATCTTATATTGGAGTCAGTTGGCCTGCTATGATATGAATTTGTTGATGGCTTATGCTGTTTGGGGAGAAAAGTTAAGTAATGATGATGATAATTTCACTATGCACGCTCGAATTGTTAGATGTTTTTTTTTTATCTATTGTGTATTTGTATTGTCAGACGTGTAATTTTCTTAGACGATTTTATCTATTCTGTGTTTATATTGTCAGACATGTAATTTTGTTAGAAGTTTTCCCTCTATTGTATGCTTTTAATGTCAGATGTGTATAACTTTATATACTAGGTATATCAGATGTGTATAACTGTATACACTTGTATTGTCAGACGTGTATTACTTCATATACTTGTATTGTCAGACGTGTATTACTTCATATACTTGTATTGTCAGACGTGTATTACTTCATATACTTGTATTGTCAGACGTGTATAACTTTATACACTTGTATTGTCAGACGTGTATTACTTCATATACTTGTATTGTCAGACGTGTATTACTTCATATACTTGTATTGTCAGACGTGTATTACTTCATATACTTGTATTGTCAGACGTGTATTACTTCATATACTTGTATTGTCAGACGTGTATTATTTCATATACTTGTATAGTCAGACGTGTATTATTTCATATGCTTGTATTGTCAGATTTGTATTACTTTATTTACTTGTATTGTCAGATGCGTGTTACTTTATACACATGTATTACCAGATGTTGATACCAAGAAACGTCTGATAACAGAGTCAACACTAAAATGTGTCCTAAAGTCTATGGAGCTGTTCCCTGCGGACGCAGAACTGCAGATTATTGGCTGTGGGACAATCTCGTGCATGGTGGAAAAAATTGGTAGGTTTGTGATTCCCACAAATTTTTTTTTTAATACATTAATTAATTTTTAAAAATATTCTGGAATGCTCGTATTTCTGTTTTTTTGTCCTCTAGGACAATGGTTCCCAACCTGTTTACATCTAAGGACCACTTTTCGAACTACATATAAGTTGCGGACCACCAGATTATATGTAATATAGCAATGCCATAAACACTTAACTGTTTTTATTCAGTAGATGAGTTGGGTTATATTCAATAACACAAGTTGGTAATAACAAAGTATCGCATATAATATACCATCACTAAAAACGTAGGGAGAATCAGAGCAAAATCAAAGCACTTAATACCAAATCGATAACGCAGCCACGGACAACCTGATAATGCGCAGCGGACCATAAGTGGTCCGCGGACTACATGTTGGGAACCACTACTCTAGGACACACTTTAACAGAATATTTCGCTGTAAAAAAAAAAAATTCACAATTGTTGAAGATTCCCGATTTGGAAACTAGGTTACAATTCAAACATTGTTACAACACGAGGATCTGTCCAGGTTTCTTTTCTTTGCCTTGTCTAGTTTCCTGAGTTTTGTTTATTCGCTAACATCTGTAGCGGTACGTTGAGCGTTTGTGTGTTCGTGCGTGCATTCGTACGTCTATGTGTGTGTTTGTATGTATGTGTGGGTGTGTGTGTGTGAGAGAAAGTGCGTATATTTTTTCCTGGTCACGTTTTAGTGTCTCAGATCTCTTCACAAATAACAATGCAAGGTATTCAGACAAGAGTGCCATGTTATGTGTTTCACATTGTTGTTTGACATACTACACGGTGAGCCATGTGAGCCAAACATTAGTATGCACATGTGAGCCGACAGTTAATGAGCACACATTGTATGTAGAATCACGCTTAAAATTGAGGTATTTATGATGACCGAACTGTACTGGCTCTTGGTTGAACAGTCACAGAGATATGGATGGATCAGTAACTATGTGTCAGATATAGCTTTCGCGGTCTAAGAGATATCTATGGCTTATCTCACTTTCATTACCGCACAGATACTACCGAATATATGGGGAGTCCGAAAATGACGTGGTTTGGCTGTCTTTTGAAAACGGTGCCCGATCAGATACCACTCCGCCCCGGCAACAGTACGAGATCTGGTTTAATCACAGGAGCAAGACCAAGACGGAGATTTGTAGGCAATATTATAGAAATTCAACAACAACACGAACCCACAATAGCCAATGGGATACACTTGGCTCAAGAATGAAAAATTCAACCCCCCCCCCCCCCCCCCCCCCCCCCCCCCCCCCCCCCCACCCCGCCCCACCCCACCCCCCCCCCCCCTCCCCCCCCCCCTCCCCACACCCCCCCACGACATCTCATGGCATGGTGATCCAACAAAGTAACGAAATAGTGACATATCACGGTCCGCCTGTAAGACAAGACAGATGCAGATTCCTTACACTTCTTACAGGCTAAAAGTGATTTCAGGCTCAGAATGTTCTATCCCACACTTCTTACAGGCGGAAAGTGATTTCAGGCTCAGAATGTTCTCTCCCACACTTCTTACAGGCGAAAAGTGATTTCAGGCTCAGAATGTTCTCTTCCATTACATTTCATCGCAGGACTAGAGAAGTGTAAACAGAGAATCACTTTGGTAATTGATGAGGCTTAATGGAATCCCTCTGAATATCATTAACTTAATACAGACAACGTATGAAGTCATGAAATGCAGATTTCTTTATGAAGGGCAACTTACAGAACCAATTGGGATAAGAGCTGGAGAGCGGCAGTTATTCCTCTTGTCACCATTAGTCTTCCTTTTGTCACCATTAGTCTTCCTTTTGTCACCATTAGTCTTCCTTTTGTCATCATTAGTCTTCCTTTTGCCTGTAGATTGAGTTATGAAAACATCGATCTCAGCCAACAGAAATGTAATCCAGTGGACTCTTGACTAAACAGCTTGATGATCTAGATTGTGCCGATGACCTCGCACTTCTGTCCCATACTTGATGAGAGATCACATCGAGTGGGTCTAAAAATACACAGAGAAAATAAAGATAATGAGAATAAATACAGGAAACGATAACAAGATTATACTGGAAGAAACAGCACTACATGATATATCTTGGCAACAGTGTAGGTACAGTTGGAGGGACAGACATTCATATCAGAATAAGAATACAAAAGACTAGAGGAGCTTTCACTGAATTGGGGGATATATGGAGATAAAAATAAATCAGGTCCAACAAATTAGAATATTCAGTTCAAATGTCAAGTCAGTCCTATACTATGGACTATAGTCATGTCAGTCCTATAGTATGGACTATAGTCAAGTCAGTCCTATAGTATGAACTATAGTCAAGTCAGTCCTATAGTATGGACTATAGTCAAGTCAGTCCTATAGTATGGACTATAGTCAAGTCAGTCCTATAGTATGGACTATAGTCATGTCAGTCCTATAGTATGGACTATAGTCAAGTCAGTCCTATAGTATGGACTAGTCAAGTCAGTCCTATAGTATGGCTCTGAAATATGGAGGGGGAAAACCCCACTGACTTTCATAAATGGATGCCTATGTAGAATAGAAGGATTAAAGTTGTATGACAAGATCACTAATATGGAACTGATGACAAGAACCAGACAAGTGCCAGTGGAACAAGAGATGACAAGAACCAGACAAGTGCCAGTGGAACAAGAGATGACAAGAACCAGACAAGTGCCAGTGGAACAAGAGATGACAAGAACCAGACAAGTGCCAGTGGAACAAGAGATGACAAGAACCAGACAAGTGCCAGTGGAACAAGAGATGAGAAGAACCAGACAAGTGCCAGTGGAGCAAGAGATGACAAGAACCAGACAAGTGCCAGTGGAACAAGAGATGACAAGAACCAGACAAGTGCCAGTGGAACAAGAGATGACAAGAACCAGACAAGTGCCAGTGGAACAAGAGATGACAAGAACCAGACAAGTGCCAGTAGAACAAGAGATGAGAAGAACCAGACAAGTGCCAGTGGAACAAGAGATGACAAGAACCAGACAAGTGCCAGTGGAACAAGAGATGACAAGAACCAGACAAGTGCCAGTGGAACAAGAGATGACAAGAACCAGACAAGTGCCAGTGGAACAAGAGATGACAAGAACCAGACAAGTGCCAGTGGAACAAGAGATGAGAAGAAAACGCTGGAGATGGATAGGACACACATTGAGGAAACTTATTGGTAGCATTACCAGACAGTCTTTGTTCTGGAACCACAAGGGTAAGAGACGTAGAGGAAGATTAAGGAACACATGGAGAAGAGAAGTGGAGACATATATGAAGAAGACATGGACAGACCTTGAGCGGATGGCACAGGACAGGAAGATTTGGAATAAGTTTGTTGACGGCTTATGCTCGTTGGGAGTTGAAAAGTGAAAACGAAACAGAGACATCTCCTTCTTCGAACTTTTGCTTTCTTTTCTCTTGTTTATTTATTTATTGTCGTTGTTCTCATGTAGTTTTATTTATACTTCTTCAGCTGTCTTCTACAGTTTTTTTTTTTTAAATTGTCACTTGTTAGTTTCTCCCAAGTCTTGTTTTCATGTAGTCAAGTATGTGCATATAATAAATTTTAAAATATGACATCCTATATATAAAATCCCAGCTTTTTCTGTCAGTGCGTAACGCTAAGGGATGCAACTTTGGTTGAAAGTTAGACATTAAAAGTAGTGTTTCCCTTATTTGTACTCTCCCGAAAATAGTAACAATTACCTAAGAAGAATGTGCAAATGACGGTGTGCTGAAAAATATATTTATAGAATGTTTGATCCTGTATTATTGGGATCCTCGCTGCTGCTACGTAGTTCGTGTACAGTGGTGATGCACAGGGATAAAAAAAAATACTTTTGAATAAGTAAAATTGCCGTTAGGTATTGGTGCTTTTGAATGTAATTCCCGTCTTATAACGGGCTTTTACACTAGTGACGTCATATACGCCATATAGTTCCTGGGGTCTGTGGAGACGAAGAAAGAATAGTGCTAATGATCCTTCATACTTGACATAAGAAGTGACTAATATGAGTTGTACATGGGTGTGGCAACATCATCACTTAAAACAAATTGCTCCAGAAACCACCACTGCAGGAGCGTTTGCTTTGATGGGTGCTACTTCAAAGGGGCTAGCTGCTGTGGCGAATCTATGGTTGGTAGGGAACATAAAAGATGATGACGTAGTTTTGTAAAATCTTGTGTCTTTTTTTTCTCTTGCCGCCAAAGGTCTCCTCAAGCATGAACTGCTAGGTCAGGGAGGTATATCCATCATTACCAAGTCCATGAACACTCACCAAACAGAGTCAAGGCTGGCGGTGGTTGCGTTGTTAGCGCTGTCTCATGTTGTCCCTGTCGGTGAGTGGCTCAGATGCTGTCTCATTTCATTGTATGCCTATTTTAACATCAATAGATCGAAAAGGTAAAATTAATCTGCTACTTGTCTTGTGTCATTCGCTCTCACATAACCATATATATGTTTCTCTTATAAATTTGGATATGTCTCAGTCTTCTGTCATTATTCTCATATACCCACATTTATTTTTCTCATAAACTTGGAGGTATGTCTCAGATTTCCCTCATTACTCTTATATACCCACACCTATTTCTCTCAAAGTTGGAGGTATGTCTCAGGCTTCTTTCACCTCTCTCATATCATTCATTTCTTACCCTTCAGCTTCCCAAGGAACATAGACCTTTAAACAAACTCTTGCCAAGTCCCACTGTACCGTGCCATCAACTCGAGATCTCTCCATATCCTCACCCCTTTCACTTCTCTCTATAGTTCTCTCCTGCATGAGTTTTTTGGTCCGCCTCTACTTTCACTTTCCCTGGGAATTTCAGAATGAGGGCTGCCTGGTCATGCTATCAGCAGGTTTCTTCAGTGTGTGTTCTATCCATCTCCAGCATCGTCTTCTCATCTCTTGTTCCGCCAGCACTCGTCTGGTTCTCGTCATCTCTTGTTCCGCCAGCACTCGTCTGGTTCTCGTCATCTCTTGTTCCGCCAGCACTCGTCTGGTTCTCGTCATCTCTTGTTCCGCCAGCACTCGTCTGGTTCTCGTCATCTCTTGTTCCGCCAGCACTCGTCTGGTTCTCGTCATCTCTTGTTCCTCTAGCACTCGTCTGGTTCTTGTCATCATTTCCACATTAGTGATCTTGTCGTAGTCTTTCAATCCTATTATTCTGTGCAAGTACCCCCATAGTGTTGGTTGTCTGTCTCAAGCTTCTCTCACAAAGCCACACCTACTGCAGTTGTTTTCAGCGCTTTAGTATTAGATAGTATTGATAAGAGAATATAACTTAGTGAGAGAAATAGCAGAAATGTAAACATAACAAACTTCACCACAATCATCCTTCGTCAGATGTGAGGACATACCCAAACGAGGCCAAGGTTGTGTTTGAGGACATTCTGCAGTGTATGAAGACATTCCCGGAGAACAAGGAGATCCAAATCTCAGCCTGCGCCGCCCTCAGCCAGTGCCAAATTTCAGGTACTTTTCTTTCGTTGCTGATGTTGCTGCTGTATTGTCTTGTTGGCGTTTTCTTGTTGCTGCTACACTTTCTGTCGTAAGATAGAACTGAATGTCAACAAGGTAGACGTAGATGAAATCTAAGTATAGCATAAATTTACTGCCTTGTGCAGTTTCCAGGAGGTCTCCAAGGAGACTGACAAGAATAAGATCACTGTTCACTCATGCATGTCGTAAGGTGCGACTAATACGAGGTTGTGCTTGAGGCTGACAACCTCATCATGTCAAACAAATGGCTACAGAAATGTGCAAGAGCATACACATGTATTGGTGCAGACTTCCTTTAACGAGAGCCACTTCAATAGTGGTTCCATGCTCCATATGGAGCAAAAAAGGAACATGATGATGAGGATTATAGATATAGCTGGTTCGTAATTATAACAAAAATGAAGCTGTAATGTTCAGTACAATAATACTAAATAAACAGTAAGGACTACATAAACAGTAAGGGCTAAATAAACGGTAAGGGCTAAATAAACAGTAAGGGCTAAATAAGCAGTAAGGACTAAATAAACAGTAACGACTAAATAAACAGTAAGGGCTAAATAAGCAGTAAGGGCTAAACAAACAGTAACGACTAAATAAACAGTAACGACTAAATAAACAGTAAGGACTAAATAAGCAGTAAAGACTAAATAAACAGTAATGACTAAATAAACAGTAAGGATTAAATAAACAGAAAAGACTAAATAAACAGTAAGGACTAAATAAACAGAAAAGACTAAATAAACAGTAAGGACTAAATAAACAGTAAGGACTAAATAAACAGTAAGGAGTAAATAAACAGTAAAACTAAATAAACAGTAAGGACTAAATAAACAGTAAGGTCTAAATAAACAGTAAAGACTAAATAAACAGTAAGGACTAAATAAACAGTAAGGTCTAAATAAACAGTAAGGGCTAAATAAGCAGTAAAGACTAAATGAACAGTAAGGGTTAAATAAGCAGTAAAGACTAAATAAACAGTAAGGTCTAAATAAACAGTAAGGTCTAAATAAATATATAGGACTAAAAAAAAAACTAAGGACTAAATAAACAGTGAGGGCTAATTAAACAGTAAGGTCTAAATAAATAGTAAGGACTAAATAAACAGTAAGGACTAAATAAACAGTAAAGACTAAATAAACAACACGGATTTAATAAACAGTAAAGACTAAATAAACAGTAAGGACTAAATAAACAGTAAATAAATAAACAGTAAGGACTAAATAAACAGTAAAGACTAAATAAGCGGTAAGTGCTAAATAAACAGTAAGGACTTAATAAACAGTAAGGTCTAAATAAATAGTAAGTACTAAATAAACAGTAAGGACTAAATTAACAGTAAGGACTAAATAAACAGTAAAAACTAAATAAACAGTAATGACAAAATAAACAGTAAAGACTAAATAAACAGTAAAGACTAAATAAACAGAAAACATGTTATAAGATGTTTAAACATGGTCTACGTAGAGTGTGACAAGAAAAAGGGAGAAGGGAAAACTGTTTAATACGGAACCAAACACGAGATTTTTCTGAGCAACAGACAAGTGAATGACAATCATATGGCGTTGCATAAGAAAACGGAAGTGTATATAGATTGTGACTGTATTCATGAAACATAATTCCACGGCTATTGTTAATTCGCAGATCACGTAGTTGAATCCGCAAGTGACGTCATTGAATGCGCAAGTAATGTCATTGAATCCACAGATAATGTCATTGAATCCGCAGATCATGTCATTGAATCCGCAGATCAAGTCACTGAATCCACAGATCATGTCACTGAATCCGCAGATCCTGTCATTGAATCCACAGATCATGTCACTGAATCCACAGATCATGTCACTGAATACACAGATCATGTCACTGAATACACAGATCATGTCATTGAATCAGCAGATCATGTCACTGAATCCACAGGTCATGTCATTGAATCCACAGATCATGTCACTGAATCTGCAGATCATATCACTGAACCTACATTTAATGCCATTAAATCCACAGATACTGTCATTAAGTCTGCGGATAATGTCATTGAACCAACATATAATGTCATTGAACCAACATATAATGTCATTGAACCAACATATAATGTCATTGAACTAACATATAATGTCATTGAACCAACATATAATGTCATTGAACCAACATATAATGTCATTGAACCAACATATAATGCCTTTAAAATCACATATACTGTCACTTGTGGCTATTCTAGAGCTAATACATGCTTACCCCCCAGGCGAACTTCTGTCTCTATCGACTGTGCGTGGTGCCCCGTCTCCGGGCCCTCCCATTATCGGCAACCAAGACAGAGAGATGTGTCCGCTCCCAGATTTTGCTCGCAAAGTCCGGCATTCTCCTCAGACCGTCGGGCCTTGAGGTGTCTGCGTCCCTTATAAAGTCAGAAATGACTGGAAGGGACGCACAATGTCCGGCATTCCCCTCAGACCTTCGGGTCTCGAGGTGTCTGCGTCCCCTATAGAGTCACAAATGATTAAAAGGGAATATGGATTGGAGGGCAAGTTCCGTATCCTACTAGTGACAGGCGGTTGCTACTGGTGTCAGACTGTAACGGCCAGACCGTTCCTCTGACGTCCAGGCCGGGTCTTGCTGCATGGGCAACAGCTCGATCTACAATTGCCCAACTTCTTGCCACAGAAAGTTATTTCGGGAGGTACGCTCCTATGGTCAGTAATGACTGGAAGGGAAGATACATACATACATTCTGTCACTTAGTCTGCAGACGATGTCACAGAATCCACAGGAGCAGAAGTAAAAATCTAGGAAATAATCCACGGAGCTAACAGGGAGACAAAGTGTGGCAGAACTGAAGGACTAATCTACAGATGGAGACAATTGATGGGAATAGCAGAAAGATCACATAAATAAAAACTGTTGGTCATTGTGACGCCAGCATCCAACATGACGTAGCCAATGGTTAATTGACAGCACTAGAACAATGCTTTAGAAAAATAATTTCTGGGTGAACTATTGCGAAATCATTTTTATGGCGTAATTGTTTTCATGGCAGATGACGGTGATGTTCAAGAGCTCATCAAGACTGTGGCTTTCACTCTCAGACGTTACGCAGAGGAGCCCGAAGTACAGCAAGCTGCCGCTTCTGTTCTCAGACCTTTTCACATGCAAGGTATTTATCTGGTGGGATTGGATGTCTTTGTTATTTGTGCTGCAGTTTGCTTTATAGCTAATTGTTGACTTCTCTAGATAGCTAACAGTAAAGTCTAAAGCGTATGTAGGTAGCTAGCTACGTTTTTCAAAGTTATTTCTCAGGATTAATTGTTTCAACAGCTTTTTAAAATAGGTTTCGCCTCGTTGTGTGCCTCTGAGTGTGCGAGTTTGTTAATGTAAGTGCACGATCACTTGAACGAGCGCATTTGTTTTGTGTGTGCGCGTTTTTTTTTGTTGTTGCTCAAATATATTCGAGAATAAGGTTTCAAATTAGAAATCAAGCATTGTTTTGATGCTCAAAATATAAAAGCCAAGAAGATATACGTACAAATTTATAATGACGCCGAATAATTTAACACGAAAGAAATGTTATTCTTAATTTCTGCAGGAAAATTCACAGATCACATAGAGGCTGTTTTGAACAACCCCAGTGTAAGTGCCAAAGACTTATTCTCGGAAAAAGTGCCAGAGAACTGACTCTGCAGAGCTACCTCAACGAATATCTGTTTTGACAATGTTGCTGAACTCTGTTACTCATCAAAGCTTCAAAATGTGCAAGTGAAACATATGAGTGTAATATACATCTACTAGATCTAAATATACACAGGACTGCGTCTTCTTATCCAGACTGTGTTAATGAAAAAGTACTGCATCAATCTGCCAGGGTGTGTTAATTTTATATTGCAACTAAACGAATCCCAGGCTTGCACATGTTGAACCTCCACAGAAAGCCAAAAACGTAGAACTAGACATTTTTATATCTTGAATAAGACCTAGGGCTTGTTTTAGCCACACAATACAGTTTTATCAAAGCAAAGCAACAGATGGAACCTGGAAAAACGTGGTGATTTGCGACTAAAACTCACCAATTTCTAACGAAATAGCAGCCACTCCCTTCCCATATAATGAATGTAACCAGTTCAATAAAAAGGTAATATTAATTTAGTGTGCCTCTATAATCATTTCTTTCTTTATTTATTTTTGTCGGAAGTCGATTAAGGATTAAGGATTGCGGGAGGGGTTGGGGCTCAAAAACAGTTTGGGGACTCCTGCTCTACGACATAGGCCTTCAATCAGTTCACACAAAGCCGTCTGACTGACTTACTTAGTCGTTCCCCTTCTACCGTGAGGTGTGGAGGTAAGTCTGTCCTGTGCCAACCTGTACAATTTTGCCTGTCTTCTGCATCCTTCTTGTTTCTGCATCAGGCTCTCTTCTACGTGTATTTTTTGTTGTTAGTGCTGTCCCTTTATTTCTTTGTTATGTTTTGGGGAATCTTGGATATCGTCTGCCTTCCAATGCAATCAACTGGTTTCCTCAGGTTGTGTGTTACCGAACATCAATGCTTTTACCTCACTTCTTGTCCCACTTGTATTTTTCTGTTTCTTTCCATCATTTCCACATTAATGATCTTGTCATACTATTTTAGAACTTCTGATCTGCACAAACACCCGTTTGTAACTTTTTGGTTGTCGATTTTTGTTGTTCTCCGTGTTTCACTGCCATGCAATATGACTACTTTGAAATGTGAATTGAAAAATTATCATTGTTGTGTTGGGCTTAATTTTTTTAAAAAATATCAATATATTTCCCAATGCAATGAAAGCTCCTCTTGCCTTCTGTATCCTTATTTTTGATATCACTGTCCGTGTCTCAGTCTTTCTCTATGTTTCTTCCAAGATATAAAAGTGAGTCCGCATAAGTGCATTCATTGTCTTTTCTTGGGGGATTTTAAGATCCAGTTGCTGCAACTGTCATTAATAGTATTTAAAAAAAAACATCTTGATATGGTTTCGACTATGGGGTAGAAGGGCAAGGTCATCGATGAAATCCAAATCATTGAGCTGTCATGTCAGAGGTCACTGTATTCCATTTCTGATAGTTAATATTGTTTTTCCAATCCAAATTTATAGCCATTAAGAATGAATCGATACAAGAAGCATGCCTGTCGAAATCCAGCTCTTATTTAAAAGGGTTTTATAGGTGAAATATTTAGCCTGAGAAAATTAACAATCGCTTCGTATACATATCATGCATACGTTACCTTGTCGTTAACAATTTCACACGTTTAGAAAACATACAGTATTGTTTGGTGTACCCATTTACGTGTCACTTTGTAAAACAATATGTCATATAATAAAGAAGACTGGAAACAAGAATTGTCACTTTCTTTCATTAGTATGTGACAAAATTTTAATCCCTCAGACCAACGGTTCCCAACTTTTGTAGGTTGCAGCCCCCTGACTTGACTAACTTTGATCCAATGTCATTGAGCGTCAGCTCTTGGTGACTTTGATGCCATTACGTGGGACTGCACAGTTCGTATACGCTGTTTTGGGCAGCCATAAAGTGTATTTTCTATGGATTGTTTGTGTAGTAGGAGGAGTTGTCTCAGTCCATGGAGTGCAGGGCACTGTAGTAGATGGTGATCTACTGTCTCCATCAAGTTTGGGCAGCGTCTATATTTTGATATATTTTGTGAACACATTCTATTTCTGTGGCCATTTAGTGTAGAGTGACCTGTTCTCAATCTGAAGATTTTAGTTTGTTATTTTCGTTCAGGATCTTTGATAGCATCTTCCTTAATTGGAGCTGTTAGGTGTATTAAGAGTCCTCTTCCTGTTTTAGCTTGTGCCCACTAAACACCCATGTTATACACTAGAAAACCTGATAAAATTACAGGGTTAGTTTTATCGCAGGTATTGATGACGCTCAAGCTTAAACTTAAAAAGAACTATAATCAAAACAGATGTTCTCAGTTAAGATTCAATTTAGACAAACTGAAAGATCCAGAAATCGCGGGAATCTTTGAGGCAACTGTTGGAGGAAAATTCGCAGCTCTCAACTTTTTGGAGGATGATATCAACTCAATCACAGAGAACATGAAAGACGTGCTCATTGAATCAGCAACAGAAATACTTGGTAAAAGAAAGAAAATAAACAAACCATGGGTTACAGATGACATTCTGAAGTTATGTGATACACGGCGAGAAATGAAAAAGGTTAAGAAAGAGGTTCCTGAAGCAGCATGGCAATACAGTATGGTGAATAAAAATATTAGGAAGAAAATGAAACAGGCCAAAGAAAAATGGGTAGCTGATCAATGTGAGTCCATTAATACGGGGCTAATAAAAGGTAACAGCAAGGCAGCTTTTGACACATTAAGAAAACTATCAAAACCCCAACAGCCCAGGGTAACTGTCATAGAAGATAGCAATGGGGCTCTGCTCAATGAAAAAAACAGCTGTAATGAGAAGATGGACAGAATATTGTAAAGAATTATATAACTGTAAACTTGACACTAACTTAGGCATATTAAACAACATTAAGTGCGAAAACAGGGAACTCGGAAATGCAGCAATATTACGGGAAGAAGTGGAAGAGGCTATATATTCGATGAAAGGAGGGAAGTCACCGGGTGTGGATAATATCCCAGCAGAGCTCTTGAAATATGGAGGACCAGATATAGTAAAAATCATGACAACAATTTGCCAGAAGATATGGAGTACAAAAAAATGGCCACAAGAATGGACGCAGTCATTAGTAATACCGCTTCCAAAGAAAGGAAATCTAAAAATGTGCAAGAACTACAGAACCATTAGCCTTATTAGTCATCCAAGTAAGGTGATGTTAAGGATACTTTTGAACAGAATAAAACAGAAATCAGAAGAAATCTTGTCAGAGGAACAGGCTGGCTTTAGACCAAAAAGAAGTACATCAGAACAAATCTTCAATATTAGATTACTTATCGAAAAACATCTCCAACATCAACACGATTTATACCATAACTTCATCGATTTCACAAAAGCCTTCGATCGAGTCTGGCATGAAGGCTTATGGCAAGTAATGAGAAAATTCAATTTTGATACCAACATCATAGATATCATTGAAGCACTATACAAGGACGCAAGCAGTGCTGTTTTTGCAAGCAACGACATTGGAGAATTTTTCAAAACAACTGTAGGAGTTCGGCAGGGATGTATCCTGTCCCCAGTGCTCTTTAATATTTATCTAGAACATATTATGCAAGAGGCTCTCTACGATTATAAATCAACCATATCGATTGGAGGCCGACCTCTGTGCAACCTACGTTTTGCTGATGATATTGATCTGATAGCTGGATCAGAATCAGAACTTCAAGACCTTACCTCTAGACTGGAGAAAGTAACAAGAACGTATGGGATGGAAATTAATATAGAAAAAAGCAAGATATTGGTGAATAGCCATAAGAAACATGTTCCGACCAACATTACGTTAAATGGGCAAACGTTAGAAGAAGTTAACACCTTTAAATATCTCGGGTCCACTATATGCAGTGATGGAAGATCAATTAAAGAAATCAAGACAAGACTTGAGATGGCCTCAGCTGCCATGACAAGGTTGAATGTGATCTGGAAAAGTAACATCAGTTTTCCTGTGAAGATCAAATTATACAAATCACTTGTATTATCTATTCTCTTGTATGGGTGTGAGAGCTGGACACTCACTGCAGATACGGAGCGAAGGATTCAGGCTTTCGAGCATAAATGTTATAGAAGAATTTTGCGCATTTGCTATAAAGAGCACAAAACAAATGTCTATGTTAGAGAGAAGATAAACACCTATGCAGGCCACCAAGAACCACTTTTGCCAACAGTGAAACGTCGAAAGCTTGCCTGGTTTGGGCATGTAACTCGTCATGACTCCCTTTCGAAAACGATCCTTCAGGGAACAGTCGAAGGTAAACGGAGAAGAGGAAGGCAGAGAAAATCCTGGGCTGATAACATCAAAGAATGGGCAGGACACGGTTTTTCCACACTTGTACGCATTGCTGAGGATAGAGAGCAGTGGAGGACCCTGTCTGCTGATGCTTCCACCATGGCACCCCTACGACCCATGACGGGTTACGGGCTGAGATGAGATGAGATGATGATACTGCTCAAACATTAGAGATCTGAGAATTTATTACACCGCAGAAAGAAGTGTACGTTTATTTAGGTTAACTAAATTGTACGTAATAATTGTATTTATTTATTTAAAGTTCTTCAGAAAATAAAGTCCTAAAGCTTAAGTTCAATTTAATGGTTGATGCTGTTTTTTTTTTTTTTTTTTTTTAAACTGCAATCTTCCAAATGTCTGGTTAAATTGACGATATTTTAACTCGCAGGTCTGGCCCCACATTAAGTCTGTTCCTGTAAATAATTGTTCATATGGACGAGAGCTAAAAATGTAGACTCACACAGGTATGTAGTGGGACAAGGCATCAAGGAATTCATTGCCCTTCTAGACACATCAGGATACAAGTGCTGCGTATGTAACCAACAGTCTACCAAAACCATTGAAGAGAATATAATCTTCAAAGAGGAATCACTAAATAATTTAAGAAGCTGATCTTTATTAGGCGGAAGTTCATTTTCAATCTACAAGGATGAGTTTGTCATCTATTCATTTGTTTCTTTGAAGGATGGGAAAGAGTGTATTACGTGAACCTCCCACTGAAGTCATGTGTTTATTTATGCACTCAACAGTAATACTGGAAAGTTGTTGTTAAACTATTGCAAGGAAGTAAAAAATGTATCAAATTCATTATTGTCGATGGGATGAAATCAGATCTTTGGGAAACGCTACCATAGACTGCGTTGTGTTTACTGATTATATCTTTTAAGGACTTCATTTTTATTATCACTGAAAATAATACTGCTGTTTTGATTATTACTGAAAAAGGATACTGCTGTTTGTAAGCATCTTGATTATAATCTCATAGTTTCAAAATGAAGTTCAGCAAATGAAATAATTTATAAAAAAATGTCAAACAAGTCAGATATCATGTGTAACCCTCAGTATGCACTCGGTGAAACTCATTTCAAACAAAAAAATAATAACATTTGACAACATGTTTTTTGAAGGCCGCTGCACCACAAGTAACTAAACAGTAATGAATGAATGCTTGCATGAACAATTTAAGAACTTATTGAGGAAGTAATGAGGCAATGAGATATAATGCATGCTTAAAAACAAGAATACAGTTAGGAGAAGAAAAAAAATACAACTATCAAGAAGTTACAGCCATATAATAGGGTGCTTGCGTAGAACAGAAGGATTGACATGGTGTGACAAGATCACTAATGTGGAATTGATGATGAGATCACTGATGTGGAACTGATGACAAGATCACTAATGTGGAACTGATGACAAGATCACTAAGGTGGAACTGATGATGAGATCACTAATGTGGAACTGATGACAAGATCACTAATGTGGAACTGATGACAAGATCCCTAATGTGGAACTAATGACAAGATCACTAATGTGGAACTGATGACAAGATCACTAATGTGGAACTGATGACAAGATCCCTAATGTGGAACTGATGACAAGATCACTAATGTGGAACTGATGATGAGATCACTAATGTGGAACTGATGACGAGATCACTAATGTGGAACTGATGACGAGATCACTAATGTGGAACTGATGATGAGATTACTAATGTGGAACTGATGACAAGATCACTAATGTGGAACTGATGATGAGATCACTAATGTGGAACTGATGACAAGATCACTAATGTGGAACTGATGACGAGATCACTAATGTGGAACTGATGACGAGATCACTAATGTGGAACTGATGACAAGATCACTAATGTGGAACTGATGACTTACTTACTTACTTACTTAGTCGTTCCCCTTCTACCGTGAGGTGTAGAGGTTTGGAAGAGAGAGCGCCAGATTAACCTATCGGCTGTCTTCCTCCTGGCCTGGTTCCATTCTAGTCCTCGATCCTTCAAAGATTGTCTAATGTTGTCCTCCCAGCGGACTCTGGGTCGTCCTCGGGGTCTGGATCCTTGGCTCTTTGTTTCCCATGCTTGTCGTGGTATCCGATCTTCTCCCATTCTGCAGACATGGCCAAACCATCTTAATTGGGACTGTTCTACTTGGGTCTGCAGGGGGTAGGATTTAAGGCCTTGACGTATCGTCTGGTTGCGTACCATGTCTCTTCTTGTTACTTCAACCACCTTCCTCAGATACCTCATTTCTGAGGTTTGGATCTGGCTTTTATGGGTTGTAGTCATTGCCCATGACTCGCATCCGTATGTCAAGACTGGGACATAGGTGGAGCGGTATACAGCCATCTTCGTTTTCTTACCAACCTCTCTCTTGCTGAGGAATCCTCGATTTATGGCCTGAAAAAGTCTCCCAGCTGCTGCTTTTCGATTGGCCAACTCTTCTTTGATGCCTCCCAGTACTTTACTTGTTCTCTCCTTACATGCCTTGATGCCATTCGTCCATAAGGAGTATGAAGAGGTAAGGTGATAGGATATCACCTTGTCTTACACCAGTGGTGGTCCTGAACTCTTCTGACTTATGGTTTGCTGTCCTCACATAATTTCTGCAAGACTTGTAGAAGCTCTGTATAGCATGAATCAGAGGTGCTGGAATATTCTTCCTTGCCAAACAGTCCCAAAGTTTGCTCCAGGGGACCCTGTCAAACGCCTTTTCCAGATCTATGAAACAAAGATGCATCTCACTCTTATACTCAAGGGCCTTTTCACTCAGCTGTCTGAGTGTGAAGATTAGGTCTTGAGTACTTCGGTTTGCTCGGAATCCGCACTGGACCTCATCCAATTGTGGCTCAGCTAGGCGCCGGAGTCTCTGCTCTAGGATTCTAGAGTAGATTTTACCAGGGACACTGAGAAGGGATATGCCTCTATGATTTCCACACTGTCGATTGTCACCCTTTTTGAAAATTGGTGTTATGATGGCAATCTCCCAATCCTTTGGTATGGTCTTGTTGTACCACGCTGCCTGTAAAACCCTTAAGAGTAATAGGTCGCCTGATGCTCCCATGAACTTAACCATTTCTGGTGTTATACCATCATGCCCTGCTGCTTTGCCCATCTTGATTTTCTCCAGTGCTGCCTTCAGTTCTTCCATCTTTATGTCATCTTCACCATCATTGGTTTCCTCTTCTGTACTAGTGTTTATCATTTCTGATGCTTCACCATGCTCACACATCCAGGAGTTCTGAGAAATATTCTTTCCATCTTCCCATTACTTCCTTCGGGGGGCAGTAAGCAATTTGCCTTGCTTGTCCTTTATAAATTTGAGAGGGCATTGTTTTTCCTTCCTCATGTTTTTTTAGGGTCTTATAGAACAATTTCTGGTTTTCTTGTGCATCTTTTTCTAGCTTTTTCTCCAAATTCTTCCCAGGACTTCTGTTTTTGCTGCTAGCACTTTGTTCTTTGCTTCTGTTCTGAGTGTCACATATTCTCTATATTTTTCCATTTGTCCTGTTGTGTTTTTAGCTCCTAAGTATTGTTTCCATGCCATTTTCTTCTCTCTTTCTTTGACTTCCTCTGTCCACCAAGGTGTCCTCTTTCTCTTGTTCCCAAGTCGGACTTCACCGCATGCTTCTGCAGCAGCTGTCTTTATGATATCCTTGAATTTAATCCAGAGGGTTTCCAAGTCATCAGGTCGTTCTTCTGTGTTGCTCACCGCTGCAGCAATAAGCCCCTGATATCTGGTCTTAATTTCTGGCTCTCTCAGCTTGTAGGTCCTAATGCTCATTTCTCCTGCTCGTTTACTTGGTTTCTTGCGTGATGTTGGGCAGTTCCTAGGCTGAGCAACTCTTTCAGTTGTTTTTTTGATTGTTAGCAGGTAGTGATCACTTCCAATCTCTGGCCCCCTCCAGACTCTAGCATCTCGGATATATTTGAATGAGCTTCTCCGAACAATGGCATAGTCGATCACTGACTTCTCATTCTTTGTTGGTTCACATCTAGTGTATGCATGTATGCGCTTATGGGGGAACTTTGTGTTTGTAATGATCAGATTCTGCTCACTGCAGAATCTAAGGAGTCGCTTTCCATTGTCATTGAGAGTATCTTCTCCATATCTTCCGATAACTCCACCCCATCTAGCATGGTCATTTCCAACTCTGGCATTAAAATCTCCGAGCATGATAACTTCATCTAGGCAGTCATCCACTGTCCTTTGAAGCAGCTCGAAGAATTCCTCCTTGACCTCTGCTCTCTCATCCTCATTTGGCCCATACACTATGACCAGGTTGACTATGGTTTCTCCTTCTTTTAGTTTACAACCATAATGCGCTCAGAGACAAAGTTCCATCCCTTGATACTATCTTTTGTGGAACTGATGACAAGATCACTAATGTGGAACTGATGACGAGATCACTAATGTGGAACTGATGACGAGATCACTAATGTGGAACTGATGACAAGATCACTAATGTGGAACTGATGACAAGATCACTAATGTGGAACTGATGACAAGATCACTAATGTGGAACTGATGACAAGATCACTAATGTGGAACTGATGACCAGATCACTAATATGGAACTGATGACAAGATCACTAATGTGGAACTGATGACAAGATCACTAATGTGGAACTGATGACAAGATAACTAATGTGGAACTGATGACAAGATAACTAATGTGGAACTGATGACAAGATCACTAATGTGGAACTGATGACGAGATCACTAATGTGGAACTGATGACGAGATCACTAATGTGAAACTTATGACAAGATCACTAATGTGGAACTGATGACAAGATCACTAATGTGGAACTGATGACGAGATCACTAATGTGGAACTGATGATGAGATCACTAATGTGGAACTGATGATGAGATCACTAATGTGGAACTGATGATGAGATTACTAATGTGGAACTGATGACAAGATCACTAATGTGGAACTGATGACGAGATCACTAATGTGGAACTGATGACGAGATCACTAATGTGGAACTGATGACGAGATCACTAATGTGGAACTGATGATGAGATCACTAATGTGGAACTGATGACAAGATCACTAATGTGGAACTGATGATGAGATCACTAATGTGGAACTGATGACAAGATCACTAATGTGGAACTGATGACGAGATCACTAATGTGGAACTGATGACAAGATCACTAATGTGGAACTGATGACAAGATCACTAATGTGGAACTGATGACAAGATCACTAATGTGGAACTGATGACAAGATCACTAATGTGGAACTGATGACAAGATCACTAATGTGGAACTGATGACGAGATCACTAATATGAAACTGATGACGAGATCACTAATGTGGAACTGATGACAAGATCACTAATGTGGAACTGATGACAAGATAACTAATGTGGAACTGATGACAAGATCACTAATGTGGAACTGATGACGAGATCACTAATGTGGAACTGATGACGAGATCACTAATGTGAAACTGATGACGAGATCACTAATGTGGAACTGATGACGAGATCACTAATGTGGAACTGATGACGAGATCACTAATGTGGAACTGATGACGAGATCACTAATGTGGAACTGATGATGAGATCACTAATGTGGAACTGATGATGAGATAACTAACGTGGAACTGATGACAAGATCACTAACGTGGAACTGATGACAAGATCATTAACGTGGAACTGATGACAAGATCACTAACGTGGAACTGATGACAAGATCACTAATGTGGAACTGATGACAAGATCACTAATGTGGAACTGATGACAAGATCACTAATGTGGAACTGATGACAAGATCACTAATGTGGAACTGATGACAGATCACTAATGTGGAACTGATGACAAGATCACTAATGTGGAACTGATGACGAGATCACTAATGTGGAACTGATGATGAGATCACTAATATGGAACTGATGACGAGATCACTAATGTGGAACGAACGAACGAACGAACGAACGAACTTTATTTTCAAAGGGTTGAGAATTGGGCACGCAGGCCCGTCTGACATTCTGCCCTAACTGATGACGAGATCACTAATGTGGAACTGATGACGAGATTACTAATGTGGAACTGATGACAAGATCACTAATGTGGAACTGATGACAAGATCACTAATGTGGAACTGATGACAAGATCACTAATGTGGAACTGATGACAAGATCACTAATGTGGAACTGATGACGAGATCACTAATGTGGAACTGATGACGAGATCACTAATGTGGAACTGATGACGAGATCACTAATGTGGAACTGATGATGAGATCACTAATGTAGAACTGATGACAAGATCACTAATGTGGAACTGATGATATCACTAATGTGGAACTGATGATGAGATCACTAATGTGGAACTGATGACAAGATCACTAATGTGGAACTGATGACAAGATCACTAATGTGGAACTGATGACAAGATCACTAATGTGGAACTGATGATGAGATCACTAATGTGGAACTGATGATGAGATCACTAATGTGGAACTGATGATGAGATCACTAATGTGGAACTGATGATGAGATCACTAATGTGGAACTGATGACGAGATCACTAATGTGGAACTGATGACAAGATCACTAATGTGGAACTGATGACAAGATCACTAATGTGGAACTGATGACAAGATCACTAATGTGGAACTGATGACAAGATCACTAATGTGGAGTTGATGACAAGATCACTAATGTGGAACTGATGACAAGATCACTAATGTGGAACTGATGACAAGATCACTAATGTGGAACTGATGACAAGATCACTAATGTGGAACTGATGACAAGATAACTCATGTGGAACTGATGACGAGACTGGTGCCAGTAGGACATGAGATGAGAAGAAAACGCTGGCGATGGTTACGACACGTATATGGCAATTTCTTTACCTTGATAAAATAAAGATTTTTTTTTTGTTAGTTACCTTGCGGATTCCAGAACAAGGATTGTATTGTAATGCTATCAGCGATAGACAGGACACACAAATACCTGTTTCTTTACCTTGATTAAATAAAGATGTTTTCGTTAGTTACCTTGGGGATTCCAGAACAAGGACTGTATTGTAATGCTATCAGCGATAGATAGGACACATGTATACCTGTTTCTTTACCTTGATAAAATACAGATTTTTTTTCGTTAGTTACCTTGCGGATTCCAAAACAAGTACTGTATTGTAATGCTATCAGCGATAGATAGGACACACATTTACCTGTTTCTTGACCTTGATGAAATAAAGATTTTGTTCGTTCTGGAGATTCCAGAACAAAGAATGTATTGAAATAATTCTATCAGCTGGTCTTTGCCATTTGTGTTCAATGTCAGCGATGTCACCTCGTATCTTCTTCCACAGGTATTTGTGTGGTTCTTGTCCATCATTTATCGGTGAACTTGTAAATCTATTTGAATACTTATGACGTAAAGGTGGTCCTATAGCACATACTGCCGCAGAGGAGTGAAGTCTCTACTTGACTATAGTAGGTTCAGCAACGAGACGTGGGGTGACCAGTTCCTTTCCTCGCTGCCTTTTCCTCCCCTAACTCAAGAACAAAGTCAGGTACCCATTCGCAGCTGGGTAGGATGGTGCGTGTCGATACCATGATTCGAACACGGCACATTTGCGCTGTTACCACTCTATCAATTGGACGCTCGCTTTGGATATGCACTGCTGTAACCTGGGAAGAGCCATTAACCACGTGAGACAGAGTGAGAAGTGACACGAAAAAAACAAACAAATTTGGGAACTACATAATGCTTCGACTATATATCTCTATGTGTATATATATATATGTGTGTGTGTGTGTGTAGAGAGAGAGAGAATATAAATAGGTCTCATGAGATGGTACCCGAATAGGTACCCCTACATGCTTATAACAGTAGACTTTCTGGTTTTAGAGCTTGAGGAATACAAGGAGCCAGATGGATAGACAATATTGCAGAAATCGTCCAACAACACGGACTCAATTCTGCACATACGACACACTTGACTCAAGAAAGAAAACTGCAGCTCCCCATGTCGCCCCAAAAAAGTAACAGGTGAGACAGAGTGATTGTCATGGTCCAGGTGAGACAGAGTGATTGTCATGGTCCAGGTAAGACAGAGTGATTGTCATGGTCCTACCTGCGACAAGACAACTCATACTTAATAAAATAGTCATTTGGAGTCAAACAACAAATAATTGAAATAAAACCTTGTTTGGTAACTGAAGATGTTCTTTTTTCTGTTTATTCTCATTACAACAGATGAAAGGTAAATTATGTACAAATATGTAATGAACAAACAGAACCAATCTAATCTGAGGAGAGAACATACACATATTAAAACAGGTCATAAATATTGGTTGAAGAAGAAATGCCAGGGTTTGGAGTAAACAGGAAAATAAGGGCCAAAAACGTGTAGACAACATGACAGCTAAAATGCAATTTAAAATGATCTAGGTCAATTAGCACATGTTGAAAACCATGTAGAAATGGAAAACAAAATGTATCTATGGATATACATTTCAATTTTATAGAAATAGTTTAAAAAAATTAATGTTTACACATTGACAAGTAATTACAGTTCAGAAACTTTCACTTTCAAAATCTAAAGGCAGTTATTTTAGAGACATTTTAAAAACAAAATAAATTATTCAGTTTATAACCATGACAAGTAATTACAGTTCAGAAACTGTCTGTTACTTCAGAAATCTGAAGGCAGTTTTAACAAACGTGGCCATCAGTGCCCACAAGTTGAATTGACAAATGCATTTTATTAACAACAGCTTCTCAATGTTCTTGGCTAGTCTTCCAATTCCACACTGACAGGCATCATGCGACAGCGAGACAAGTACCATTTATACAGGAGAAGCTAAACTCTGATTTCATGCCTCTGGTGCCTCGTGGGAATATCCGTTTACGGGAAAGGCTTCAGGAGTAAACAATGAGGCTAAACCTGGAATTGCTCTAAGGCAGTCAAGTGTTGATTAAACATTATTCTAGCAACCCCTGTGGTGTCACTGCTACCAAACTGTATCGGCTGCTGCGGTTCTTTTATACCTATTAGCTACACCAAGGTGGGGAACATGTTGCAAGGGCAGCAGCTTGCTCTCTGTGTAAATGTCCTCAAGCTTGCGAATATGTCATTAGGCTAAAAGTGACTGAAGGTTATCACTTCAACGGCACATTGAACCAGTTATGACTGAAGGTTATCACTTCAACGGCACATTGAACCAGTTATGACTGAAGGTTATCACTTCAACGGCACATTGAACCAGTTATGACTGAAGGTTATCACTTCAACGGCACATTAAACCATATAGTTAGTTATGACTGAAGGAGACAACTACTATTATCTACAAGCCTTGCAATTGTTATGCTATTCGCTGTTATCGATTTTAGCATTTGCTAACACTTCATTGCTTTCTGGTCTGTATCAAGTAATCAGAGAAACTGTTCACGCTTCTACTCTTTATACAATAAACTTTTCTGTTCCAGGCAACTTTTAGTTTTTAACGAGAACCAACAAAATGAATGCCACATTTTCCCCCCACTGTTTTAAACCAAATAGTAAACACATGTTAATGAGATAATAATTCATAATGTATTTAAAATCTGTTTAAATTGGCTGAAGAATATTTTGAAGTGATGTCCTTCGAGCAAAAAAAAAAAAAATTGTTTAATATAGTGCATACATGCCACACCTTAGAGATGAAAAACCTGTACAAAAATCCAAAACCCTGTACAAAGACCAACAAAACCTGTACAAAGACTGGAAAAAACATATCAAAAGAGTTAATTCGTGTAAAAATATTTTCAATTACAGTGGGCTGCATTATGCATGAGGCACGAGGACTTTGCCTTTAAAAGCAGGTCTTCACTTATTTTAAAACCCAAACAATAAATGTCTGAGTTTATTTTACACTGTAAAAATAATGTGATGGTGTCATCATTTAGTCTATGTCTGTGTTTAATTATCACTAACAAACTGGGAAATCCTGTGTTCAATAGGACCTTATAAAAGAACTCTGAGACACAGTAATAAGGGGAATGGGTTAGAAAACCTGTACAGAAATTATGTATAGGGTGTACACATCTGAAACCACAAACACCTTGTACAGATTATGGGTAAACAATAGCATGTGGCATGTATGACGTAGTGTAAACTGCAGTCATGAAGAAATCTGTCTATAACCAAACAGGCATAACAGGCAGTTCTTACAAGAACAATTCCCCATATTTTGGAGCATTCTGCGGCTCCTGTGGTAGAAATGAGTAAGTATCAATCTAAATACATTGATTTTCTTTTTTAAATTAAAAAAAAAAAATTTTCTAGCCTTTTCTGACACTTTCATTTAGCCCTAACTAAGGCTTGTTAAGTTAATTGTTCTGTTCCTGAGCTTCCATTAGACTTCATTTTGTTGTCAGTTTCCTCACTGGCAAACAGTTTTACTTCATTTATCATTTTCACTAAATGTCTCTTAATATTCACAGCATGTGTGTCACTGGCTGAAATATAAAATGGACTGAAATTACTATTTTCTTCACTTTGTACAATCAACCGTTTATGTGTATTCATTCTTTTAGAATAACTCTTGCTACAACAGGTTAGGTAGGAATCATTGCCTCCTGATAGAATATGGATAAAGTTCTAGAATTTGTGTGTGCAGGTTAAATTGGAGGAAAAACCTTGGCTAAGACACATCTTTGCTCACAAAGCAAAATTCATTCAGTGGGCCTGACTTTAAAGTCAATGGGTGGGCTTTATATTCCAGAGTTAATGATTAAATGTTGTATGTACTTTCATACTAACAGTCAGTGAGTACCTCTATTATCTAGGAGTCACTGACTAGGCCTGATATTCAAGGGTCAGTAAGTGAATGTGACATTCAAGGGGTCATATATATATATGACTTGAGACAGCTTGTGACTTGAACTAAGACTCAACTTGAAACTTAACTTGAAACTCATCTACTGTAGACTCAATTAAGAGTCAACTAATGACTTGACTTGAGACTCAAGTTGTGATTTGAACAAAGACTCAACTTGAAACTCAACTTAAAACTCATCTTGAGACTCTACTTTTGACACAATTTAGAGTCAACTAATGACTCGACTTGAGACTAAACTTGTGACTTGAACTAAGACTAAACTTGAAACTCGACTTAAAACTCATCTTGAGACTCTACTTTTGACTCAAATTAGAGTCAACTAGTGATTCGATTTGAGACTCAACTTGAGCCTTGACTATTGACTGAACTGAACTTGAGCCCCTTGACTTGAGACTCAATTTGTAACTTGAACTAAGACTCAACTTATGACTTGAACTAAGACTAAACTTGAAACTCAACTTAAAACTCATCTTGAGACTCTATTTTTGACTCAACTTAGAGTCAACTTATGACTTGACTTGAGACTACTCTGCCAGATTGTTACACACCAAAATATGTCGGTCAAAATAGCAAAGATGGCTGGATCAGTACTTCCCAACACAGACTGGGTTTTTAAAGAGCAAGTGACATTTTGGTAATGAACAAATTATTAAATAAAACATTTACAGTTTAATAAACAGAACATTTAGTTCAATAAATAGAACATTTACATATTAATAAACAGAACATTTACAGCCTTCCAAACATAAGTAATACATAGAGAACAAGTTTGCATTTTTGTATTTGCAAATACCTCAAGTCTACACTGCAGGTAAAAAAAAATAGTTGTTTTTTTTTCTTTTACATAACAAAGACAAGAATTTCAACAGTGGTGGCTTTTCTAACAAAGTTAAATTTGAAATAAGGTTAACTGTTAAATTCATCCTTTCAGTTCCATATGTTTATGAAACAACTTTAAACTGATTTAAATTTTAATTTATCAGTAACCATTGTCTGCCATCTTTTCAAACAGCACAGATTAAAAATTCTGAGATATATCATGTGATATGAGTAATCATATAACTGATAACTGTGACATATATCTTGACTTCATTTCATTAGACATTTCTAAAGATGAATAGTGAGAGATGATAGTTCATCAGCCTATGTTTCTTCAAAGTGTGACAAATCTGCAGGTTAGTTGGGATGGCTAATTGTGGTTCAATACATAAGTTGCAAATTATTTCTACCATAACAATTTAATTGAAACAAACAGAAACATGAGATCGACAGTAATTCACATATGTCGCTACACTTAAATGAAGCAAACACAGACGTGAGATCTCCAGTTTCTACTGTATGTCACTGCAGTTATTTCATGCACACAGCTACACCTCAGTGAAGCCAACAAACATAAGATCTACAGTATCTCAGATGTATGGCTACACTTAAATAAAGCAAACATAGGTAAGAGATCTCCAGTTTTTAAAGTATATCGCTGCAGTTATCTCATGCATGTGGCTACACTTGAAGTGAAGCCAACAGACATAAGACCTACATCATCTCATTTCAGGTGTGTTGCTACACTTAAGTGAAGCAAGCATAAATGTGAGATCTGTAGTGTTTAAGGTATGTTGCTGAAGTATCCTGGGTGTAAGCCAGCATTTAATAGAAGTAAATAACAAAAGTGAGGTCTTCAGCATCAGTCAGAACTGCTGATTAGCCCATGAAAGTTTCTTGCAAATATTTCTGTATTTACAAGTAATAACACAGGAGAAAACAAGGAGAAAGTAAGAATTTTATGTGAAGTATTTCTGTATACTCGGCAAAATTACAAGCAGGAAATGTGCAGTGAGTTCACATAGTACAAAATATGTGATGAAAACACAAACCTTTACACTCTGACAACTTATGCCTATAAGATTTCATTCTACAGTGGAATGTACCATCATAGTTGAATTCTCCATGCGATATCATAAATAGAAATTACAGTTGACATTCAAAAATCCGGCCATCGATAATCCGGTTCCTTCAGATTTCCGGCATGGATTTCGGAGCGCATTTTAAAATTTACAGCGTTGGCGCGCCACTGTTTTCTGGAGCAGTTTATGTTTTGATGCAGCTGTTGGGTCTTGCTTGCACGTGTTAACAGCCATTCCTGCTCATTCCTTCTCATTTTATCATTTATTTGCTGCTGTTTAACCCCATTATGGATTCAGCAAATAAAAGAAGTGGTGCAAAACGTAAACATCGTGCATTGTCGATCGCAGATAAAGTGTACAGGTAGTCATTTTCTGTTAAATATATACAGAATATATAACCATAAAAAATCCGGCATTTTCAAAAATCCGGCACTCCTCAGGTCCGGAGGTTGCCGGATTTTTGAATGTCTATTGTATTGCCATGTTCAACACTGTATAACACTCAGTTTCAGAGAAGAATTTTTATATATTCTGTTTAATTAATGAAATTAAGTATCTTGTCTGTTTTCTAGTTTTTTGTTTTTTTCCGATTGCTTGAATTCCTAAAAGGGATATAGAATTGGTTTACCTATGTTACATCAGTTTGAATATTCCCTCTTTGAAATTTATAAATGTTTGTAAATTCTGTTTGTAAAGATTTTGAGCTGAGTTTGATGCCACATTACATAAAAATGAACTGTGCTTAACATCTTTTGTGTAGGTTCAGTCAACAGCTGATAATGGCAGCTCACATTTTGTTGTTGGTGTAGTGTCTATAAAGGCTCATGCATTTTGCATTAATGTACCTTACCCTTCCACTGTAGCTGTTAACCACCAAAGAAAAAGATGGAAAAAAAATGATCATTTCCTATGGTCTTCACAACAATGCTTCTTCACATCCAACATATTATGGTCACCTTTCCATTCCATTACGCTGCTGCAGTGGGAATGCTAGGTCAAGCAAAATATAATGATTGTAGTAAAAGATGAAAAAAAAAAATTTTAACACGATCAAATTCATTCTTCTGTTTAGCTAAGGATGTCTGCCTATCTACATGATGCATATATGTCGATACAAGATGGTACATGCAAAGTTCCACTTCTAAGGTTTATTAAAATAAACTAAATATATCGTTCCAACTTCCAAATGCTACATACATACATACTTACATACAGATAGAAAACTCTCTAGGACTGGGTTTCTTAACCTGTGGTCTACAGTCAAATTCTAGGAGATACAAGACAAGAGTGTCACTAAATCATTATAGTCTTCCATCTGGCAAGTGTTTCAGGATTACCAGGTCTGACATGTGTGAGTGAGAAAGGAAGGGGGGGGGGGGGGGAAAGAAAGAAAGGGTCCACTAAAGACATTATTTCCAAAAATACCACTTAGAGACATAATTCCCAAGTAGCCCACTTTGGACATGATCCTCAAATAGCCCACAGGATATGATTTTCTAGCAGCTTACTTAGGATATGATTCTCTAGCAGCTTACTTAGGATATGATTCTCAAGTAGTCCATTAAGGACATGATTCCGAGGTTTCCACTTAGGACATCATTCCACAGTATCAACCTTAGTTGTTTTAAGGAAGAGATGGTGTAGTGTAGTGAAATTAGCAGCATGCCTATACAAGCTATAGTCATCTCACTGCCGCTGTTTCTTGGATGTGAATATACAGAGAGTAAAGAAAAGTACCTGTGGGTTTGCTTAACTGATGTTCAACCTCTTTTATCTCTTTCCCTTATACTCATATTACACTCTATCTATTTTTAAGCCATCTTTTGATAACTCCTTTCAAATTTTATTGCAGTCATCCTGTTACCTTTTTCCCTTAATCACATCACTCAAATAAAATTTTCAGAAAAGGGCTGCTATCTTTTGATAATTGTATGATTTTGATCTGTCACCATTTATCTCTCCCAAGTTTACTCGTCTTTATTCTTACATGGTGTTTACTTAGTTCTCTTGGGAGCCGCGCTAGCGTAGTGGTTACAACACCGCTCTGGCGACCGGGTGATACAGGATCAAACCCGGGCGACGGCATTTGAGGATTTTTCGTCGACCGGGATTTGGACTGGATTAACTCGAGACCTGGCGAGAACATTTGAAGGAGTGTCGTCGACCAGGGACTGGCGGCTCCTGAGCCGACCAAGCTGCAATGGGTACCTCCGAAATCGGCGAGTATTTGCCTGAATGGCGAGGGACACCTGTCTCTGTACAAGAAATAAAGGGATACTCACGTAAAATCAATGTCAGGTTAGACATAAAAATAATAACCTGAGATTTCGCCTCGAGTATTAGCGGGCGTACGAAAAAAAAACAAAAACAAAAAAAAACTTAGTTCTCACTTTTTTTCCTTTCATGTTTTTGTTCGTATGTCCTTGACAAAGGTCTTGTAGCCATAATGTACGTTTTTCTTGTCTTTTTGTCTAGTAAGACATATTACCTTTTTTTTACCCCTCCACCCCATTGGTAATCAAAGATGTCTTTGCTTGTATTTCAAATCAAAATTACAGGACTCACACTTAAAACATTACTATAAGTAGTTTCTCACTAAGGAATATCTTTCCTAGGTGATATCTTCTACAAATGTTATCTTTCTCTGAAGTACTTTGACAATATCCTACTTTGGCAACTAATCATGATATAGCATGGAAACTTCATTCCACTAAGTCTCTAGCAGGCTTATATAATTTGTAAGATGTATGAAACTACAATACACTATAAGTGTAAACATGGTAAGACTAACTAGATCACACTCATTATGTGTACACTACATCTGGTTTTGTGCAAAAGGAGGCTGGGAGAAAAACAACCATTTTATAATACACAGAAATGACAAAGTAAATCAACAATTTTTATAACACATAAAAATAACAAAGAAAATCATTCATTTTTTTTGTAAATGAAAAAAATAAATAAAACACTGAATAGTTAAATAAAAAGTTTGAAATCAAACAGAGAAAATGTGTTTCAAAGTTAGGGATATGTGATATAGCAGATATATTCACTTCAATTTTTCAACACAAAATAAATGCATGTTATCATTATAGAAATTTTATACACATTTTTCTAAAGTCATTTTCTAACATCCAGTGACTTATAACATGTCTGTTAGATGTAGCAAAGTGTCCTTTCTTAAGATGCTTAGCATACGGCGGTCATTAAAAAAAGATGCAGTTACACTGAGGCAACATCACAAGATCAGGCTTATGTTCTTTTGTCTGAGAATGAGAGATTCATGACAATCTAAAGAACGCTGGTTTTTGAAACTGTAGTAGCCTGAAGCAAACTCTGCTATGCTGCTGTTAAATAATATAATAACAAGTGTCAACAAGTATCTAAAATATATTTAAAATGCATGTCCACACTGTGACTCTTTCTGAAACATGAATGATAAAACAGATTTTTACACATTAACTACCATGAGCCACTCAAAGCAGCTCACAAGTTTATCTACTGAGCCACTCCCAGTACCCAGCTTCATGTTAATATAAGTTAAAATGAAATTAAAAAATACCAGAACACTTTCCGATCTAGTGCAACCACAGGAACAGTCGCTTTCAAAATGAGGATTGTTGTCGAGTTCGTAGAATTAATATTATATTCATATTTGTCAACCTTCCAAATAAGTTTCTGAAATGGAGCAGATGTGTTTAAGTTAAGTTACTAATTATGTTCTTGGACTATTTTCTTATTACTACTTGATAATCACCAAGAGAAAGGCATTAAATGCCTTAGAAAATCAAACTTTGACCATAAGCTGTCAATTTGTTTGACAGATAGGTCATTTACAAGACTAGCCATATCATTTACAAGACTATCTAAACTATTTACATGATACAAGAACTTAACAACCTTGTACATAACTGTTCCATGTTTAAAAAATTATACAGAAGAGTCTGACAAATTCTTCCACACAGAAGACTTATTTCACAGTGGTAAGAACTTCTTGTTCATAAAGCTTCACATATTTATTTTTGGATTTATCAATAAGTAACACATTTTATGTGCTGTGTGGCAACAAACTAAACACTTTAACTGACCTAATTTAGAAAACAAAAATTAAGTGTAGATTTTGGAGTACCTTTATCTTATAAACCAGCACAACTGTTTAGCACAACTGTTCCTGTACTTCACGAAACAGGCTTTCATAAGTGATGCAAAAATGATACAACTAATCAAAAGATTCTGTCTTTTTTTCTTTTACTTTTTATTAATGGGTCAAGGTAGTTCTATATATATAAACATGTTACATTAAAAGTTATCAATCCCTCAGAACAGGGATATAACATTATAATGTGAAATATAACATTAAAATTACACTTATTTTATTCTTGAATGAAGATACAATAAATCTGGGATACATCAATTATTCTCGTGTGATAATTAATGTATCTACACTAGTCATATAGAGGTATGGGATCTATACAGCATCTTGAATTCTGGAATAAATCTAAGATAAGTGCAGGCGGCCGCTGAAATTTTAGGGAGTACACAATGTACATTTCTGCTGCACTGTTTTGCATCACTGGAGCTTGTACTGTTAATTTTATCCAGTGTGTTTGTGAGGATGATTTAGCATTCACGATTTTTTAATATTTTATACATCAAAAGATTTCCAGTAAGAATTTTGCATACAGTAAGTTATAGATGTTACTGCCAGGATAAATTAAACATTATCCCATCAGCCAGGAACTCAACATAATAATAATAACAACAGGGATTTGCATTTGTGACTTTGGTGCTCTTTAATCACTGGATTATTAATTTTCTACAAGCCACATTTTTGTTTCTTTTTATTTGTTATTCTTTGTATTAGTTTTGCTATATTATTGTAGTTAGTTTCTTTGTGTTGAAATTTCTTTCTTATTTATTATTTGTAATTATATTTCTATACATTTACCATGTCCTTTGCTATTTACTCTGAGTCTTTCTATATTTGTTGTCTTTATTTTCTGTTTGTTACTGGCACCTACAGGGGAAAAGAAGAGTAGTGAGAGTAAAGGAAGATGGAGAAGAAGGGTGGAAGAGGAAGCCAAGGCAACCATGATCACTTGGACAGAGATAAAAAAGAACAAAATTGAAATTTGTGGTGAGAAACAGCTGTTGCCCAATACTTTGTAGGGAACAAAGTGTGTGGTAGTTAAGTGCGGAACAAAGAGGTTCATATCAGAGCAACCAAATGCCAGTCTACAAAATTAGAATATAGTTGGGAACAACTCACACTGCTAGAAATTTATCAAAATGAATATATTGTATAGCTCTGAAACATACAGAACAGCGAAAACAACAACCAAAAAGCTGCAGACGTTAGTAAATGGGTGCTTCCATACAAGAGAAGAACTGGTGCTATGACAAGGTCACCAGCATTGAACTGATGATAAGAACCAGATACATGCCAGTGGAATAAGAGGTAAGAAGAAAATACTGGCAGTGGATAGGACACACACTGAAGAAACCTGTTGATAGCTTTACAAGGCTGTCCTTTTTCAGGAATACCCAGGATAAAAGAGGTAGAGGGAGACAAAAGATCACATGGAGAAGAGAACTGGAGACAGACATGAAGAGATTAAAGAAAACACGGAAAGACCTTGCTCTGATGCCATAGGACAGGAAGACTTGGCATGAGTTTGTTGAAGGCCTATACTCCTGTGGGAGCTGAATGTGTTCTACAACAGTTTCCTTGAGCATCCATTTATGTTTTCTTTGACCTGTGTTTCAGCACTATAGCTGCTTTATCAGAAGCTTCTGGTGGTATATTATGAGGTAGTTCCTTGCTGTGATGCTTAACAGTGGTCCTTATCAGATACTGCTGTAGGGCAGAGTAAAGTTTTAGAGACTAGGTCTCAGCTTTTGTTATGAGGTGTGGTGACTGGTTCCTCACTGCCTTTGCCTTCCCTAACTCAAGATCAGAGTCAGGGACCCATGTACACCTGGGTAGACTGGATTGCAGTGCTGCCTAATAAATGCCCCAAGAAGGTAGCAGAGTGGTACATATTAACTAAAATTTAACTTCTTAATTTTGTTGGCAGAAATGGTACTTATTTTGTTTTGCTACCTCACAATGTACTTTAGTGGATTTAATACAAGGTGCTTCAAATAATGAAAAAAACCACTTATTTAGAATACCACAAGTCACAAGCATTCTGGATAACAGATCCCATACCAGCATATGACATAAGAATCTTCACAACACCACCCCAAAATGGTTGAAAGCTATTTTGTATTAACATATAAACAAAATACCTAAATGTTGTAGTTCATCAGCTGATCAGAGAAAGTAGCACAGAAGTGTGAACATAAAAATGTTCTGTAAAGTTAATAACATGAACAGTTTGGACTTGATGAATCCGTAACTCCAAGGATGAACTTTGTGGGGTCACTTCTTTGTGCAACCGCAAATTATATGTGTGACCAAAGTAGTTTTTTTTACACATGACCTTGAATTTTGCTTGTGTGTGTGTGTTTAAGAGACATGTACAGACAGAGAAAGAGAGGGGAGAGAGAGAGAGAGAAAGAGAGAGAGGTAAACACAACACTTTGTTACATAAAATCATTATTATAATGATCTGAAATCTGTTGCATAAAGAACCAAAAAAAAAAAGGAAAATATTTCACATTCTTAGCCATTTATAATTCTCACAAAAAATGTTAAACTAATGACAAGAATAACATTTAGAATAAAATGAGCTGATGAGGTCTAAAGACAAAATTGTTGTGTATTCATATATATTACAAAATAGTATAATATCACTCAGCTTAACTTTGTCAGGACCAATGTATTTGGGCTACTTTTTTGTTTTGTTTTATCCAAATTGTAACTTTTATGAATCCTCATTCAATTTCCTTTACAATCATATATAACATTACCATAATTAAAGAAAAATAACCCTTAATCTTTAAATATATATGAAAAGTCTGCTGATGGGAAGGAAAGTGAACTGGAGGCCTCCATTTTGGTCTATTTTGGGCAAATGGCTATAATTATGCACAATGTATATAATTGTAGCGTTTATACGGTTATACGTATGAGATGAATATGTAAAAGCGAAGGTATACAGTTGGGGCAATTTTCTGATAGCATTGTTGGAGGAAGGTGATGGGGGTGGCGGCACTGGTGCGGAGTGGGAAGGGGTTAGGGTTAGGTCTATGTCTGCATTTTCCTTTCTGGACTAGATTTCACAGTGTCGAAGTGATTCGATTACAGTTCAATAGAATTTGGGAAAAATGGCGGACCTGTTACACTATCTTTCCCAACTACCAAAAACTCAAAGTGACAGAAAATTTCTTACATCAAACATGGGAAAATCACCCTGTCCTTTAAGACGTAAATATTTAAATAAACTTCAATGAAGCATAACTTAAAAGCCAATCCTTGTACTGATGGACTTTAGTTATAAAATAAATCTTGTGTTGAATGATTTCAGTATCTGCATGGATATTGATTTGGTTTGGAAACAATTGTAGTAGTAGCCCCTTCACTCATGACTGACTATGGGAATGTGCCCCTGAGGTGATAGCCCTCAGCTGCTTCTGTTCCTGGTGTTCCTTTCTGCATGTTCTTTTCTCTTCTGCTTGTTGTGAGAGCTTCTTTCTGCCAATCTGAGTGGTGTCGTATGGAGCATCGCTGCTTGGTGCAATTGGCAGCTTCATCCTCCTAGTTTGCTGGATTTATGTCCAGTGCCCTCATGTCTCTCTTGCACACATCTTTGAACCTTAGCTACGGTCACCCAACTGTTCTTTTGCCATCTGCCAGTTGTCCGTAGAAGATATCTTTAGGGATGCAACCATCTTTCATGCAGCAGACATGGCAAGGCCAGCATAGTCTGCACTGTCTAAGCAGTGTATACATGCTCTGCAGGCCAGCTTGTGACAGCACCTCAACATTTGTCACTTTGTCCTTCCACGAAATACTAAGGATGTGGTGTAGACACTGTAGATGGAAGGTATTGAGCCTTCTTTCTTGCTTAGCATAGGTTGACCATGTTTCGCTATCATACAGAAGCATGCTGGTGACACAGGCATTATATACCGCAGCATTGGTCTTCATTGTGAGTTTGGATTTTCCCGAAACATGTGTCCAGAGAGAGTTAGTCATTGATGGTAGACCCGAGATATGTGAAGTAGTGCATCACTGCTAATTCACAGTTATAGATAGTGATATCTGGTGCAACATCCACATCCTGAGCCAGCACATTTGTTTTCTTTAGACTTATTGGGAGGCCAATGAAACAATAACTAGCATAAAAACTAAGATTAAAATATACTTCTTTGATTTATTCTTTACTTCTAGTGTTTTTGTATTTTGCTCTGAGAAATTCTGAAATCTGGCAGATTAAAAAAAAATATTGCCTGTCCTGTGCATGTGGTTCTGTAAAAATCTTCACTTCTCCGTTTGGGTTATATTTCACCATTGCTGTACAGCTGTAAAAAAATTATTTTTTGTCATTCATAACTAAATTTTAATGTTATTAAATACATGAAACACTATACAACAGAAATATTCTGCAAATAACAAACCCGTTTTTCATTACATACGCATACAACAGAAGTATTCTGGAAATAACAAACCAGTTTTTCATTACATTTTCTTACATATTTTTTATGTATTTCAATTGTCAGACAAGATATTCTTGAAGTGCACAGTATTGTATTGTCCCATTTGAAAAAAGTAAAGCAGAATTAAGCTCACTATGTTTTGCTGTGATCTTCAGGGCACAGTATTGTATTGTCCCATTAAAGTATTTAAATAGGTGCCTAGAGCAAGTTCTTTAAAAAAAAAAAAAAAAAAAAAAAAAAAACTGGATAATTATGTTTGGCTACAGCACAGTTTTCTGCAATAAAAAAAAAAAAGCCAGATAAAATCATACATTTTCTACACAACCATTGCTACTGAGCATGTCAAAATTTAAAACTTTATTTTCTGCTGAAACTTTACTGTTCACAATTTTCTCGGCCCAATAGCTCCTGACATTCGACTACTTCTGATGCTTTTATGACATAGTTAATTTTACCTGTTAGCGATTCAGCTAATTTCACCTGTTTGCAAATAGGGGCACAACTAATCTTTGACAGCCACTGGCCACAGTTTCCAAAACTGTTAGCGTGGTTTTTAGTTTCTCTCTCTCTCTCTCTCTCTCTCTCTCTCTCTCTCTCTCTCTCTCTCTCTCCCCCCCTTTTTTTTTTAACTTTTTATTGTAACATATTACATAATTTCTTGTTCACTGCAATATTATTGACAACTCCTAACATGTTTGGAGATATCTCCTAAATACAAGCAATTTTTAAATGCAGGCAATTTTATTGTGCTTTATCTAAAGTATAACTGGTTACAATATTACAGAATGAGACACAAAAATTGCATCAAGTTATCAAAACAACAAAAACATTTGGGTGAGTCAATAAATAGAACATTTGCTTGTATTCCTGATCATGAAGGATGTATAAAAACACTCAAATGAAATGTGAAATCTATTCCACTCATATACAAATTCATAATGGTTACAATTTCTCTACTCTAAACTGAATTTTATAGTCTAAATTACTCTGTGAGAGCTAAAAATTTGAAAACCAAAATAGAGTTACATAGTGTTAGCTCTTATAATGTAAGATTGAGTGAATTTGCATTAGATCTGCATGGAGAAAGTGCAGTGTATTATGGGTATTACTCAGGGGTTAAGGAAATGTAAAAAGGGTAGTTATGAAGTCCTTATATGTTTGCATCTGATAAGAAGAAAACAACCAGAAATGGGCCATAATTAGCTAATTAAAATGCTCACTTTATATATAATAAATAGCTCTGTGAGGTATGCTGGTTTTGACATGCAGTCTAGCTAAACTTTCAAGAAATAAAGTTTTTAGCTTTTCTTTACATGTTTATAGAGCAAATAAAAAAATGAAGATCATTCAAACTATCAGAAATAAACTATTTTATAGAGCCAAAATGTTGTTATCCAGATTTTCACTTCTAGCAAAAACTTTGTTATCCAGATTTTCATTTCTAACAACAACGGTGTGATTCAGATTTTCACTGCTAGGAAAAACATTTATCCAGATTTTCACTTCTTGCCAAAAACTGTCTTATCCAGATTTTTATTTCTAGCAAAATTTTTAAAAATCCAGATTTTCACTTCTAGCCAAACTTTGTTATCCAGATTTATCCTTCTTGTGGTGAGGCTTGTTCCTTTCAATCTAGATTGCAGTATGTCAGTTATATCAGAGTAGATTTGCCTTTCAAAAATAAGTCAAGTGCAGTATTTATCAATACTAAGTAAAGATAAGGGCTGCTAGTATCTATCAGCTAGCATGGCGAAGCCCTAAAAACGGCCAGTCCTGAAATGAACTGCTAGCACTTGCAGCATTGATAAATACTTAGCCCTATAAAGGGCTACTAGTATCTATCAGCTAGGGATGATGAATCCCTGATAAAGGCTGAAAAGATGATGTTTCAAAAAAAAATATTTAAAGAAAGTTCTCTAGCAGGTTGTAATAATCAGCATTAAACATCATCTTCTCACAAACATTATTGTTACTGACACCTAATCTATAGCTGCTTAGGTGATGAACTTTCCACTGAGGTGTTTACCATGACAACAGCCAATAAGCCAGCTGTTATGTTAGCAAGATTCTGTAAAATTTTATTTATACCTTTCATTTGACTGTTGTACTGTGTTTACTACTTCATTCCATCTTTAAAATGGTCATCTGAGATTCTCTTATGTGACATTCAAGGTGACTAAGGATAACTGTACCTTTGGCTAACAACTTCATTTGTGAAACAAACTGTTACAGAACCACCTTTGCAAGGAGACACAAAATGCTTATGTGCAGGTTTTCTGCAAGAAGGCCAGCTACTGTGGCCTCATGCTCCTAAAGGAGCAAGACAGCAAACTCTTTTACATTTAAGCATTTTATACTTTTAGTGCAGTTGCCTTTTTTTTTCCATGTTAAAAATATAAATGGAAAATTTGTTTATACAGCATCACTGTTAATTCAGTTACACACGTAGCTGCCGTCTTCATTCTAAGTTTGAAATAGCCATACACAGAAATTCTCTACATAGAATTTATAGACCAATATATTTATAGATCTATGGTTTCATAGACCAATGCTAAACAGCTTTAATACACATTCTTTTATCCATTTACACAAATAAAGAGGGGAACCTGAGGCTTGTAGACAGTAAATAAATAAATATTATACCATACCTTTATATGTGTAATATTTATTTATATACTTTTATTCAATTCATGCTGAAAACAGCCATCTAAGGTTCTTCAAATAAAATGGCCTAGCAAAGGTTTCTTTAAAACTGGAATTACTTTCTTGCAGATTCAATATCTGTGTTAATTCATTTTAATGAAAATACTTCTATCTGTTGATGTTCAAAAATTTAGAAAACTGATGTTTGCTGTATCTAATAGTTATTAGCCAATAAGGAAAAGTTTAAAATGTAGGGAAAAAAACATCTGCGTAAAATGTAATGTGAGGAGCACAGGGATACAGGGATAAAAACTGTATTAAAATCTATTTAATGAACAAGTACTAAATGTTACTTTCCTTTTTACATATACAAAATCACTCCATACCCTCAGACACAACGTATGCCATGGGCTTGTATGTAGTACTGTTCACTTGATCATACAGCTTTTCTGGGTGTGTATCCATGCCGTATATATATATATATATATATATATATATATATATATATATATATATATATATATATATATATATATATATATATATATATATATATATATATATATATATGTGCATCATTCTATTTTATCACTGTATAAATTCTATCCATTTCCACAAGCACGTGTACCGTTCTATCTTATCATTGTAAAATTCACTCTATCTTATCATAGTATAATTTACGTTCATTTCTGCATACAGGATATCAATCTATCTTATCACTGTATAATTTCTGTCAATTTCCACAAGCCTGTGCATCATTTTATCTTATCACTGTATAATTTACGTTCATTGCCACATACAGTATATCAATCTATCTTATCACAGATCACACAATTTTTCACTTCTTCTTGCCATCTTTCGAAGAAGACTTAGATGATTTTGGAGTTTGCTTGCTTGATGACGCTGAAGAAGTTGAGGATGATGCAGATGAAGAGGGTGCCTGCTTACCCCCAATGGCACCAAGACCTCCTCCAAGGCCACCCAGAAGTTTCTGGAATTCTGTAAGGAAACAGTAAGAATGTATTCAGATTACTCTAGAGATGAATCAGTTTTCTAACCTAGTAGGCTACTAGTTTCACTGCAGCAGTTAGAGTAGTTTATACAATCATCATCATTATTATTTTCCTTTGCACTCCTTACAGAGCACAGAGCCACCACAGTAGCTGGTCCCCTTGCAGGAAGCCTGCACCAAGCATTCACACGCTTGTTGTAGCGGTGGTTTCTGTGACAATTAGTTTCATATGATGAGGTTTTAAGCCCCATACACAACCTCATTTTAGTCACGCTGTACAACATACCTAGGAGGGGGGGGGGAGGGCAGTGGTCCTATTCTGTCCTTGTCTCGTCAGAAACCCACAGGAACTACACGGGGAACAGATTTATATCTTCATCTTCAGCTCCCCAAGGAGCATAGGCCTTCAACAAACTTATGTCAAGTCTTCCTGTCCTGTGCCATGAGCTCCAGGTCTTCTTCGTGTCTGTCTCCAGTTCTCTTCTCCATGTGTTCTTTGGTTTTCCTCTACCTATCTTATCCTGGGGATTCCAGAGCAAGGACTGTCTGGTAATGCTATCAAAAGATTTCATCAAAAGATTTGATATTATCAATTTTGAGTATTTTCTTCTCAGCTCCTGTTCCACAAGCACTTGTCTGATTCTTGTCATAATAACTTTTATATAAAGGCAAAGGAGTGCTGGAGAGTTACAGAAAAGGAAATGTCCAAATTATCCTCATTCAACACAACCTGCCTAAGGAAAATTCTTCAAATTATTTTGGCCCAAATCCATCTCCAACCAGGAACTGATTTTATGATGCAGTCAAAAAGGCATGCAAACCATCATTGTGGGCAGACGCTGGAACTGGGTTGGCCATGTCCTCAGACGGGACCCTGACACCATCACCAGAACTGCTATGCTATGGACTCCAGAAGGACGGTGAATGAGAGGCAGACCAAAGACAATCTGGTGGAGAACAATGGAGGCTGAGCTGCAAAGCACAAACCAGACTTGGGGCACGGCATGAAGGATGGCCACCGACTGAGCATAGTGGGGACAGTTTGTTGCTGCCCTACAAGACAACACTAGGCATGATGGCCACTGACTGCTTTGTCAGTCAGGGGCTAAGAATTCAAGAAGAAGAACCATTGCAACAAGAGGCCAGTGATCAAACCAATCACTGTAACAAAAAGTCTTTGAACTTTCTCATATCTAAATACTGTACTTTTGTTTTTACTCTTTAAAACCAACCTTCATAATCTATCAACCCATCTCCATTCAGGTCAGCCAGCTGGAACATCTCTTTGACATCCTGCTCCTCCAAGTTCTCTCCCAACCTCTTCATAATATACCTCAACTCGTGTTGGTCTATATACCCATTCCCATCCATATCAAACACCTGTAGATGAGAAATTTCATTCATTCAGCTCAACAAATTCATGCATTCATTCATTACTATTTAACTCCTTGCGGAGCACGGCCTCTAACAAATACATCATTTTTCTAGTCCCTTTGCAGGAAGCCTGCATTAAAGCATTCAAGTGTTCCCGTAGTGGTGGATTCTGAAGCAATTTGTTTGACATGATGAGGTTGCCAGCTCTATGCACAACCTCATGTTAGTTGCCTCATGAAATATGCCTGAGGGAGCAGTAGTTGTATTCTCTGTTCATATCACATCACATCACATCACATCTCATCACATCACATCACATCACACCACACCACATCACATCACATCACACCACATCACATCACAGCACATCACATCTCATCACATCACATCACAGCACATCACATCACATCACACCACATCACATCACACCACATCACATCACATCACATCACATCACACCACATCACACCACATCACACCACACCACATCACATCACACCACATCACATAAGACCACATCACACCACATCACATCACACCACATCACACCACATCACAGCACATCACACCACAGCACATCACACAACATCACATCACACCACATCACATCACATAAGACCACATCACACCACATCACATCACATCACACCACATCACACCACATCATACCACACCACATCACATAAGACCACATCACACCACATCACATCACACCACATCACAGCACATCACACCACAGCACATCACACCACATCACACCACATCACATCACATCACAGCACATCACATCACACCACATCACATCACACCACACCACATCACACCACACCACATCACATCACACCACATCACATCACACCACAATGGTTAATACAAATAGTCTGATGATTTTGGTTATCACACCACAATGGTTAATACAAATAGTCTGATGATTTTGGTTATCACACCACAGTGGTTAATACAAATAGTCTGATGATTTTGGTTATCACACCACAATGATTAATACAAATAGTCTGATGATTTTGGTTATCACACCACAATGGTTAATACAAATAGTCTGATGATTTTGGTTATCACACCACAATGGTTAATACAAATAGTCTGATGATTTTGGTTATCACACCACAATGGTTAATACAAATAGTCTGATGATTTTGATTATCACACCACAGTGGTTAATACAAATAGTCTGATGATTTTGGTTATCACACCACAATGGTTAATACAAATAGTCTGATGATTTTGGTTATCACACCACAATGGTTAATACAAATAGTCTGATGATTTTGGTTATCACACCACAATGGTTAATACAAATAGTCTGATGATTTTGATTATCACACCACAGTGGTTAATACAAATAGTCTGATGATTTTGGTTATCACACCACAGTGGTTAATACAAATAGTCTGATGATTTTGGTTATCATACCACAATGGTTAATACAAATAGTCTGATGATTTTGGTTATCACACCACAGTGGTTAATACAAATAGTCTGATGATTTTGGTTATCACACCACAGTGGTTAATACAAATAGTCTGATGATTTTGGTTATCACACCACAGTGGTTAATACAAATAGTCTGATGATTTTGGTTATCACACCACAGTGGTGAAAAATCAAAATCATGATTACTTAAGATATCATGAAATGAAAAAAAATCAGCTGTTACTAATTGAAGGTAAGTCATTATATCTTTAGCTTACCACAAGTTACTCATAGTATTTTATTTTACATAGACAAATCATGATAAATGTAATTTATCACAGGTAAGACATAGCACTTTAACTAAGAGCAGTCAAGTGATCATACCCTTAGCTCATGACAGGTATATCACAAAAGCTTAGCAGAGCTAAACAACAACATCTTTAACTCAACACAGGTAGGTCATGACGTCTTCAACTCATCAAAGGTAAGACACAATATCTTAACTCAGAATGGTTAAATGATTATATATTTAGCTTACCACAGGTATGTCATAATAAAGTAGTGCATCTAAGTTATGACATCTTTAACTCATCACAAGTAAGTCACAATAACTTAGTGTATCTAAGCTGTGACTGCTTTAACTCATCTAAAGGTGTATTACCGTATGTGGTCTACCTTAAGATGTTACGGTGATGACATCTTTAACTCATCACAGGTAAGTCACAATGTCCTATCTTAGAACAGGTACATGATGATACATACATGCCACATGCTATTCTTCTTCTTCTTCTTCCGTCCTTAGCCACCGACCGTCAAAGCAGTCAGTGGCCATTACGCCTAGTGGCGTCTTAGGGCAACAGCAGATAGGTTTTCTCTGCCATTGTTTCCCATCACGCCTATTGGCGTCTTTAGGGCAATGGCAAATCAATCCATTTGCTGTTGTTTCCGTAATCGAAGTGACTGGCAAACGGGTGATCAGCCCGTTGGTGCCACATGCTATGGTTTACCCATAATCTGTACAAGGTGTTTGTGGTTTCAGATGTGTACACCCTGTACATAATTTCTGTACAGGTTTTCTAACCCATTTCCCTTATTACTGTATCTCAGAGTTCTTTTATTAGGTCCTATTGAACACAGGATTTCCCAGTCTGTTAGTGATAATTAAGCACAGAAATAGACTAAATGATGACACCATCACATTATTTTTACAGTGTAAAATAAACTCAGACATTTATTGTTTGGGTTTTAAAAAATAAGTGAAGACCTGCTTTTAAAGGCAAAGTCCCCGTGCCTCATTTATAATGCAGCCCACTGTAATTGAAAATATTTTTACACAAATTAACTCTTTTGAAATGTTTTTTTCAGTCTTTGTACAGGTTTTGCGGGTCTTTGTACAGGGTTTTGGATTGTTTGTACAGGTTTTTCATCTCCGAGGTGTGGCATGTATGATGATATCTTTGCCTCATCACAGGTATATCACAATAACTTAGTGCAGGTAAGTTATGACATTTTAAACTTATCTCAGGTTAAATCACAGTAACTTTACTTAAAGCAGGTGAGCCACAGACATTAACTTAGCCCATTACAGGTCAATCCCAACAACTTAGTGCATTTTAACGCAGAACAGGTAAACCAACACACATAAAACACACTTGTAAATTACAATACATTTACTAACAATACATTTAAAAACAACAAAGGAGGAGACATTTCTATTCCAGACCTTGAAAGTTTCTTTAGTTTTGTCTTCTATAGCTGTGGAATTCTCTGCTGAGGATTCAACACCATGTGTGGACCACCGCTTCATGAGGTTCAAGAACTCATCATACTCTACATAACCATTTTCTGGTGGACAGAGGGAACATGGAATGTAAGAGTAATAGACAGATGCATGTGTAAATAAAAACAGAATGGGCATGAAATGCAAGAGGAAGAGAGAGGTACATGTGTAAATGACAGAAGGAACATGGAATGTAAGAGTAACAGACAGAGGCACACGTAAATAATGAGAGAAGGAATATGGAATGTAAGAGGAAGAGAAAGGTGCGTGTGTAAATAATGAGAGAAAGAATACTGACTGTAAGAGGAAGAGAGAGGTGCATGTGTAAATAATGACAGGAAGGAGCATATAATGTAAGAGGAAGAGAGAGGTGCATGTGTAAATAATGAGAGAAAAGTACTGCATATTGTTAAGTGAGAGATAGAAAGCACAAAAAAAAAAAAAAAGAAAAAAAAAGAGCACAACTGGAAATTACATGAGCAAGACAGCTGGGCCTATTTACAAACATGAAAGAATTGTATGTGTGCATAAGTGAAAAAAGTTTCACGTCTGTGAATATGAAAGCATATTTTTGAAATTGAAGGAGCTGCATGTTTATGAGTGTGAAAGAGTTGCGTACATACAAAAAAGGTGCATGTATGTATTTTAAAAAAAAAAAAGTGTTGCCTCGTTTTGGCGAGGCGCGTCCCGTTCAACCTAGTTGGTTATATTAGGGCGCATCTCCAAATATAAAAGACCTTTAGGTCTGATTATTGTGTATGTATGTGAATAAGAACATGAATATGGACAAACGGGAATGAAGAAAATGGGTGTATGTGAATACGTCATGAATATGGACAAACGGGAATGAAGAAAATGGGTATATGTGAACACTTCATGAATATGAAAAAAGCGAATGAAGAAAAAGGGTATATGTGAACACGTCATGAATATGAAAAAAGCAAATGAAGAAAAAGGGTATATGTGAACACTTCATGAATATGAAATAAGCGAATGAAGAAAAAGGGTATATGTGAACACGTCATGAATACGAAAGAGCTGCACATATTTAAATAAAATAGATCATCATCATTTCCCATCTAGCTCGTTATGGATCACGGAACTTCAATGGCATCTGCCCCCCCCCTTGCCTGAAACTAGAACCAAAGCTTTTATATGCTCTTGCAGCAGTGACTTCTGTAACAATTAGTTTTACTAGATGAGAGTGCCAGCCTCCATGCATAACCCATTATTATTACTTCAGCCTGAAAGATGTAGTCATATTCTTTCTCTGTCTCCTCAAAAAAAAACCCTGGCAACTACATGGGGCAAACAAAAGTGATGCATGTTTGTTAACAAGTAGTTAGTGTATTGGCTTCCTAGCTCAGTGGTCCATGGTTCGATCCCCAGTTGAGGTGGGATTTTTTTTTAGACTGCAAACGGCTCATGGGTCGACCCAGCCCCAATTGCGTACCAGAGCAACACTGGGAAGGTTAAAGCGGACGGTGTGGTGCCGATCACATCATCCTTATGTGCCGATGGTCGAGAAAATATGGGCCTGACACCATATTCCCAATATTCCTCAATGAGCGTGTCAGCGGGATCCTTGTTAACAAGGAGTTACGCATGTTTGTTAACAAAGAGTTGCATGTGACGAAAATGAGTTGTATGTATCTGAGAATAAAAGCTGTATGTGTGTGAATAAAAGTTGTATGTGTGTCTTCTTCTTTTGCGTTCGTCCTGAAAAGGACGTTGGTTGCGTTGTGTAGCCGTTTACAGCAAAGCTGCGATATCTGCGCCTTTCGGCCCGTCACATCCGACTTCGGCACGATACGTGTGTGAATAAACGTTTGTATGTGTGTGAAAAAGTTTGTATGTGTGTGAAAAAAGATTGCACCTGTGTGAATAAGAGTTGTTTGTGAGTGAATAAAAGTTGTATCTTGTGAAAAAGAGCTGTACCTGTGTGAATAAGCATTGTGTCTGTGTAAATAAGAGTTGTACATGCATGAATAACAGTTGCATGTGACAAATAAGAGTTGTACGTGTGTGATAAACAGTTGCATGTGATAAATAAGAGTTCCATAAGTGTGAATAACAGTAATATGTGATGAATAAGAGGTGTATGTGCGTGAATAACAGTTGCATGTGATGAATAAGAATTGTCTGTGACGAATAAAAGTTGCATGTTACGAATAAGAGAGTTTATGTAAAAGAAAACTATACGGTTTAATGTTGACGAACTATTACATAAAAAAAATGATGTGGTTAAAAATAACTAAATGACAATACTTCTACATTATTATCTCTTTCTCCACCATCTTCTCTCTCCATCCATCACTTTGTCCACCTCTTCTCATACGCCCACTTTACTTACCATTTGTATCTGCATGTTTGATCATATCCTCGATCTCGGCTTGTGTGTACTCATGTCCTAGTGTACGCAGTACACAACCGAGCTCATCACAGGAGATCTTGCCGTCATTGTTCTTGTCGAACATGTCAAAAGCTTGCTTCATTTCTGAAAGATAGCAGAAAGAAGGTTGTTGTCAGTACTTCAGTCACAACAATCATACACAACACAGTAGTCACAACAATCATACACAACACAGTACTTCAGTCACAACAATCATACTTACTTACTTAGTCGTTCCCCTTCTACCGTGAGGTGTAGAGGTTTGGAAGAGAGAGCGCCAGACTATCCTATCGGCTGTCTTCCTCCTGGCCTGGTTCCATTCTAGTCCTCGGTCCTTCAAAGATTGTCTAATGTTGTCCTCCCAGCGAACTCTGGGTCGTCCTGGAGGTCTGGATCCCTGGCTCTTTGTTTCCCATGCTTGTCGTGGTAGCCGATTTCTCCCATTCTGCAGGCATGGCCAAACCATCTTAGTTGGGACTGTTCTACTTGGGTCTGCAGGGGGTGGGATTTTAGGCCTTGACGTATCGTCTGGTTGCGGACCATGTCTCTTCTTGTTACTTCAACCACCTTCCTCAGATACCTCATTTCTGAGGTTTGGATCTGGCTTTTGTGGGTTGTAGTCATTGCCCATGACTCGCATCCATATGTCAAGACTGGGACATAGGTGGAACAACAATCATACACAACACAGTACTTCAGTCACAACAATCATACACAACACAGTTCTTCAGTCACAATAATCATACACAACACAGTTCTTCAGTCACAGCAATAATACACAACGAACATATCTAGGAATCATCAGCATTTTCCTTTTTGCTCCTTATAGAGCATGGAGCCACCACTGATGATGGTCACCTTGTAGGAAGCCTGCTAGAAGAATTCAAATGATCTTGCAGTAGTGGTTTCCGTAGCATCTTTTAAACATGAGGTTGCCAGCCTCATATTAATCACCTTGCATGAAATGCCTGAGAGAGCAATTGTTCTATTTGTCGTGAAGTCGAGTGTAAACGCACTGCTTTATTTAATACACTATGTCGATAGACATATATGCACAGCCAATCCACGTTCAACAGACTCTGAGACAGAATAAATTACACGAAGTACACGCCATCTTGTTCCCGCAAAATGGCGGCAGACAGAATGAATAAAAAGAAAAAAAGAAAAAAAGAAAAACTTGAGCCTAAAATTTCGGAACTCGGTCACGGAAAATACGAAAACGCAGGCCATTAAAAGGACTAAAACGCCGAGAACCAATCAAAAGGGCTCCTTAAGCAGTAGCTTTTTTACCTGCGTCTACCTATATAAATGGCCGCGTTTTATTCAAAATCACACACAAACACGAAGGCCACTAAACCCGGCAGAATGAGGAAGAGAAAGCTGTCAAGACTGATTTATGCTTACCTGCATTGACCGGGCAGATTTGCTTCACTAAAAGTCGAGTCAAAATCTGGCTTGTATTAATCTTAGAGGGTAGGTAAACTTACTATAAACTTGTAGGAAATTATGCCTACATCATATACATAATGATTGTATTTTTTAGTATCATTTATAATACCTACACCTGTATATAATTAATGTATAATGATTATATTTTATGGAATCAGGTATAATGATTGTATTTCCTGGTATGATTGTTGAAGACGGAAGCCAACCTGAAATATAACCTATCAGTCCTTTTTAGGACCCATATAACTCCACTCTGAAACATAACCAAACAGTCCTTGTTAGGACTCATTTAACTCCACTCTGAAATATAACCAAACAGTCCTTGTTAGGACTATATATATAACTCCAACCTGAATATAACCTATGACTATATCATGTATAATGATTGTATTTTATAGTATCATGTATAATGATTGTGTAAGACTGTTGAAGAAGGAAACCACCAGAAAATAGCCTACACCTGTATATATTTAATATAGGATTTTAGTTTTACTATGAATGTATCAGGTATACTAATTTTAACTCCAACCCGAATATAACAAGTCCTTGTTGGGACTCATATAACTACAACAATATTGTTAGGGTATATTTTACCAGCCAGTATAGCACTTATCAGAGATGGCCTGGTATATTATAGGTGGAAGGAAACGGTTGTATCATACGGTGTACAAATTATTGGATGTATTCATGTATTGAATTATTAGAAAGAACGTTTTGCAAGTAGACACCTGTCTTGTCTCGCTATTGCTAAATCATACTGAGCCATGTTGTCATTCATCCTACATGCAGACACCTGAGACACGCTCATCTTATATACACTAGAAATAGGTGGGCTTGATGACAGAAATTAGCCCTTATTTTTCCTTGTTACAGGTTTATTCGTGTCATCCAACCTGAGGTCGTATGTTCGGATCAATCCAGCTGCCTGGAACTTCGCAGGAGCATAGTTGTTGTATCGGAGCTACATCCTTAGTCCCCCTCAGTCTTGGGTGGGCTAAAGGAACGATCATCAGCGGGTGTTGTGTGCATCAAATTAAGGAGGACAGAACTGTTCTAAAAGATGAGTACACCTTAGTACCATTTCCGTCGGCAATTGTGAGAAATTAACTGTAGGGTCAAGGAAGAAAAAGTGATTTAGCGTAGTGAGAGACAAGATTAACAGCACAGCTGATAAATTCTCTATAAGTGATTAACAGCACAGCTGACACATTCTCTATAAGTGATTAACAGCACAGCTGATATAATTTTTTCCCTATACTTGGAAGACTTGTTGTAATATAAATATATATTTGTAAATCATATGTAAACTACAAATCCACTGCATTCCATCTTCCAACATCCACCCTTCAGCACAAGAGTAGATAGTGTATATACTTAATAAATAAGGAAATTGTATTTAAACGACTTGTCAAGTTTATAATTGTTAAGTGAAATATGTTTCCTTGTTTTAATATCACAGTTAGTTACACAGCGGGGTGGCATTTTATGACTGTCTCCACTCTACTAATTTTTCGAGATCAGATCATTCACAGCCGTAACTAATTTGTGATACCAGTAGTTCTCTCATACACTGGGACTTCACCATTTTCCTGCAGAAATTCTATTTCTGTATTGTCAGAGGAAGTTGAGGGGAAGTGCGGTAAGACGTGGAGTACAATGGACGGGTGTGAAAAAAAATCGAAAAAAGGTGATTCGTCTTACGAGGACAAAAGACAAAGACTGTATTGGCAGTACTATACTGATTCTAGAGCCAATAAAAACCTCACGCTACACTATTCTCTCTTTGTCTTATAAGAGAGCCATAAACTACATGGGGCCATATTTAGGAATACACTAACATGATTAATGAATCCTACATTTAAAATCCCAGCATTTTCTGTCAGTGCGTAACGCTAAGGGATGCAACTTTGGTTGAAAGTTAGACATTAATTGTATTGTGTCCCTTATATGTCATCATCATGTGACGTATTCTTTCCAGAACGTTGTCTCCATTACAGCTGCTCTGAACGCATCACGATTCTGGGCAAGTCGACCTGCATCAGCCAAAGACAAGTTCAGACTCTCCCCTTATATGTATACTCCCAAAAATAGAACCACTTATCAAAGAAGAATGCGCAATTGCGCAAATGACGGCGTGCACAATAATATTTATAGAATGTGTGATCCCATATTCACACATTGGGATCCTCGCTGCTGCTACGTAGTTCGTATACTGTGGTAACGCACAGTGGTTTTTAAAATTACTTTTGAATAAGTAAAATTTCTGTTAGGTATTGGTGCATTTAAATTAAATTCCCGTCTTATGACGGGCTTTTATAGAAGTTATATATATATTTTATCTCTTTTCTTATATATTTGAACTGATTTCTAAAATTTGCTACTGCTCTATTACTGCCTATAAGATACGAGTATTTTAGAGTGTGTGCTTCTCGAGGCAAAGTTAGTAGGTTTGAAGCCAGATAGCGTCATGGTCCAGTCCTCCTCTAACTTAATAAAGAAAAACTTAAAAAAAAAACAAACATGACGATCTTCTTCATTGCTGCCAACTACATTCTTGAAAAGTTCACTGCATACACTGTAATTGTTTCGTTTCACTTTATAAGGTCGTTAATCATTTTAGAATATTGTGTCTCATTTAATGTAACAGGTTTTTGTGTAATTGCGATTGATGTTCCCTTCATTTATGATTTGCCTTTTTTAAACGGTGGAACATATTACCTCACCTGTTTGTCGCCATGTTAAAAGGCAGTCACATGGCAGATACTGCCTTATGGGAGAGAAATGTTACAGACTTCCCTATACTAGTGTATATAGGGTGACCAGTTCCCTTACTCGCTGCCTTTGCCTTTCCTAACTAAAGAGCAGAGTCAAGTACCCATTTACAGCTAGGTAGACTAGAGCATGACACCAGCATGTTTCGAACCCTATAGCTTTGCCGCCCGAGTCCAGCACTCTGACCACTCTGTTGAACATATATTAATTTCTATTTTCAATCATCTTCTTTAACTAATTTCTATTTTCAATTATCTTCTTTAACTAATTTCTATTTTCAATCATTCTTCTTTAACTAATTTCTATTTTCAATCATTCTTCTTTAACTAATTTCTATTTTCAATCATCTTCTTTAACTAATTTCTATTTTCAATCATCATAACATCCAGGAAATGTTGGCTGATGTGGATTCCTCTTCTGTTGGAATGTTTTACATGATAAGGCTGCCAGCCTCATGAACAAACTCATGTGAGTAGTCGTGTATGACAATTAACAAAGCATGCAGCCGAGATAAAAAAAAATAATACACGAAGGTATGTTTCAGGCACTCGTGAGAAAGAAAGAAATAGAAGACTAGAAACAGAAAAACGGAAGTGATTTATTTATTTACTGTTTACAGGCCTCGGGTTTTCCCTCCTTGTTTGTTTGCAGCTGTGATATCTGTCAGTGAAGGTCTAAAATCCTGGTGTCATATTCTTGTAAATGTTCCTGAACAATACATCACTGGCCAGTGGTCACAAGTAGGTTAGACCAGTACCACATGTCAAAAAATTAGTGCATGGCACCAGCCTACAGGAACTACATGTTACTGAGAGGTAGAAGTAGTAGTTGCAGTAGTAGTAGTACAGTAGTAGTAACAGTAATATTAGTAGTTGTAAGAGTAAGAGAGGTAGAAGTAGTCATAGTAGTAACAGTAATACTAGTAGTAGTAGTAACAATAAGAGAGGTAGAAGTAGTCGTAGTAGTAACAGTAAGAGAGGTAGAAGTAGTCATAGTAGTAACAGTAAGAGAGGTAGAAGTAGTCATAGTAGTAACACCAGGAGAGGTAGAAGTAGTCGTAGTAGTAACAGTAATACTAGTAGTAGTAGTAACAATAAGAGAGGTAGAAGTAGTCAAAGTAGTAACAATAAAAAAGTAGAAGTAGTCGTAGTAGTAACAACAGGAGAGGTAGAAGTAGTTGTATTGGTAACAGTAATACTAGTCGTAGTAGTAACAACAGTAGAGGTATGTCACAAAATTAACAATGATACAACGTTAAAATATCTCCAATGATACAACGTAGGGATAAAAACTAATGCGTAAGCTGCTAGAATACATGATCGCCCACGCCGCGGGTCATCACCCGCCATGGAAATTAAATTGTTAGACTTGAAGGCAAAACGATCAAAAGGAAAAATCTGACTGAACGCGTGCTTGAAACTAGCGAGGCAAAAGGACGCAAATTGGTGGGGAATGGAGGAAAAAGTCACGTCCCCAAGTTGACATAAAGTAAAGAAATCGACAAAAGGGACCTTGGATATTATACGCCACAGTCATTAATTGGACGCTTTTGCTATAACTTAGCCCGTTTATTTGAATGCAGTGATGAGCGCGTTCCAGAAAATTCTAGAAAATATTTGAAAAGTCACTTTTCTTAATAATAATGTTAGGAATATAAAACCTAGCTGGCCGGATGGCCTATCTTGAGCAGTGAAATAATATGTTTTCATTTATACAGACGGACAGATAATACGAAAGATATTGACAAAAGACTGTGTTGTTCATATCAGCGAACATCTGCATTGAGATAAAACCTGTCACTAATTTTCAAAAAGTTGTGGCCTTGAAAGACGCAAGTGCTAAAATCTAGTGGAATGAAGAGACGGGGTGGGATGGTGAATTGTGGCTAAAAATAACTTTAAAGGCAGAATTGTGTGTAGGGGAAAGCAGGGTTGGTTCAAAAAACAAGTGTGTTTTTTTGTGAAACGCAAGTAGAGACGGACGGACCAACAGACAATAAGGCATACTTGACTGAGGTCTGACTGAAATGACTTTGTGGTAGGATATTTGAATTTGAAAAAAGAAAAGGCAGCGATTGGCCATAGATGAAGATATTATCGGCGCTCAGACGCGCATTTTGTGCCATTCAGTATTAGCTGTCCTTGTAGACACAGTGAATTATCAAGTGGTGTAAATTCCCAGAAGCTATTGAAGTATTTGGAGGGACGCCATCATAAGGCCAGCAGCTCAGCTGAGTTTTGCTAGCATTTATTTAACTGTGTACTATATTCATATTTCTGGTAAGACTGAAATTATCTCTTTGTACATTTTAATATTTGTTTAAGGTTCGAGTGATTTGATACTGCAATAGCATAATCTGTTCCTTACAACAAGTAAGGGTTCGCTCTAGACCCCCCGCCCCAGTTCAGGGTCTAGAGACAATAAAATACATAAACTCCAGCAGGATTAGGAAGGACAGATCAAGTGTTGAGATCAGTGAAACATATCACCTATCCTATTTTATGGCAGGAAACTAATGAACATATTTCAGAATCTGTAGTCTGGGAGAACTTAGCCTATGTGAAACCAACTTGGTAAGATGTGTTGTTTGGTCAGAAAGATCTGACCCGTCTATGTGGTGTTGTTGTTGTGCAGTGTTGTGTCCAGCAATGGTTAGAGGATGGAATTTTGACACATGATTAATACTTTGATTGCAGAGCTGTGAGTTTCAGTTGGCACCAATGCGGTGTCAAATGAGTTGTTGAATTTTACCAGAGTGGACCCGTGCAGTAATATTTGATCAGAGCAGCCTATTATAGCCCCCAAGCACGGAGAGGTGGGGCCACCATATTTCTGATATTGCCCCCAAGCACGGAGAGGTGGGGCCACCAGATTTCTGATATTGCCCCCAAGCACGGAGAGGTGGGGCCACCAGATCTCAGCACCAGAGCTACACCTTCAAGTTAAGTGAGCGCCTGGTCTGCTGAGAGTTCACCAACTCAACTTAATTAGAAACACACTCATAAAAATTCCATCAATTAACTGGACACTGTGTAAGCGCCATAGACAGGGAGTGATGAGGCCACCTGTTACGTGCAGTCTTTGATATCTTACAATATTATACATAGGTAATTTTTTAGTGCTTAAGGGAAAGTCATTATTGAGTTACTTCCCTTGAAAGTTGTGCCATCTCTTCGATCAAACTCCGCGGATAAATCCATTTTACTGCGATTTATTCGTTGTTTGGGTAATAATAGATTGTTCTTGCTTCAGAATATCTATGGCCTGAATTTATGTGTATTGTTTGTCTGAGTAGGACGAGTCTGTCTTATATCTGTATATCTTTACATATCTAAGTCGAACTATATGTTCTGTTGTCTCTAGAGAGGTCGAAGGCTATTCGGCGGATGTGTCGCTAGAGTGTGGTGTGATTTGGCTTCGTCCTGATAGGGACTGTGTTTCCTATGTCGGCCTGTCGCCGGGGAAAAAGTGATCTCAGTATTTGTGGGGAAAGTGATAGTCGTCTAGACCTATCGTGTATGCTTTACCCCCAGTGTTTATGCGTATTGCCAAGGAATGGCAGTTTCATATTTCTTATACCAAGGTAATCCAAGATACTTTTATGAACTCTCGTACGAAGCCACCATTTTTCGATAAGAGAATATATTTGACTCGATGAAAACGACTTCGATTCCTAGCAGCACTATATTCTGTAGAATGCAGTCAATTGTTCATGATCAAATCTACAGAGCAATGCAATGTTTTATGAATGACTAACTTTAGGACAGATTCATTATCTGTATCCAAACGTGAGTGACAGCTCACGAGTGAAGCCATCTTGGATCCAAACATGTAGTGACTTTCAAGAAGAGAAAAGGGGATGCCCGTATTATCGCTTGTTTAGTCCAGAGATCACTGCTACACATGAGAACCCTTTATCAGCGGTTCAATATTATTATATGAAAAAAATATGTGCTGAACATTATGTGGGAGAATCGTCGCTAAACGAGATTAGGTTTAGAAGCCATCTGAAATATTGTTTATAAGCTGACGTGCTCAGTCAGTGAAGTCAGATGATTTATATGTATGGGCGATGCTGAGGGCTTGGCTACTGACAGTCCATTATAATATTAATCTACATGAGTGCCCATGTAACATAACATTGCAAGACCAGTTATCCACTGTATTATGATGTATTATGCCAACCTGTGATTTGTCACTATCTGTGCTGTCGAGTGTGTACGTCCAATTAAACTTTAGAAAAGGTACACAGTCGTTGGTGTCGATGACTTCCAGTCATACATGAGTGTGAGAAAAGAACATTTGTCAACAACACGAACCCTTATCATCATTCGCACATTGTACACTCAATCCATGTCTACACACCACTGCGTAGGTCAAGTTGACATTCCATACACTACAGTGGAGCAAACAACACCATAGAGATCTTATCAACTGATGATGATGATGTCTGCTTCCATCCACTTATATTATCCTTTTGGTGGATATCATTAACGGGAATAAAAATCCAACATTATCAACTTTATCAACTGGTGGACCAGCTTTCTGGGTTTGACCTCGCAGAAGTTCAGAAGTCAACAGATTACCGATACCAGACCGTTTCCTGTGGCTGATACGACACACTTGCAGTATTGGTTTGCTCTTTGTCAACACTTCGTCACGTGACCTGTCAGGTGAATGCAGTATGTAGGTCAGCGTTGTTGACATTTTTTACATTAGACATTACAGAGTTTCACAGAACAGTTGGATCTATTCTTGTCAATGTTAACAGGAAGACAGTATTTGTGAACTAAGAAGTCCTATTTTCATCGATGGATCTTCTTGTTTTCCATATATGAACTTTAATATTTAAGGCCAGAATGTTTAATTGAATAAAGTGGCAGTTTGTTTGTTTTCATAAAAATAACTTTGCCATTACTGTAAAACTGAGCCTATTTTGCAACACATACTATCATACACATAATTTATATATATTTATGTTTACATGTTATTTGTTTGTATAGTATGTTAGTTTCTATGTCAGCGGGTTGTGTTTAAGGTTGGGCGGCGTCCTCACAACAGAATATCCCACGTCATAGAGGGTCCGTTGTGGGCGTTTTCTATAGGTGCAATTTTCTTGATTGAAAATTTGCTGCGACAACTGTTGCTTTTGTGTTAGCTGTGGAGACTGTAATTATTGTTATTTTTGTAATATTTCTTTGTTCTTTAGTTTTGTTTTGATTTGTTTGTAATTTGTTGGTCTAACCTTTTCTATCTTTCAGTTCTATTCACAATTTATATTCATATATTGTGACGTCATTTGTGTTGTTATTCTTTGCAGATTCAGTGATTATTTTCATTGATTTCCCTATTTGATTTATTTTGATTTCTGCAAACGTTCTTGTATTGTCAGTCCTATTTGTACTTTATGTATTCTGTTGGTTGACATATGTTTTATATAGGTATATTTCATAAGACACAATTGCCTGTGCACTGCACTTGGATTATGGTATAAACCAGTACCTGATTATTATTACTATTATACAAGACCTTATTAAAGGCTTGTGACCCACAGATATTGGGATAGTATACTGATTAATCAAGTCATTGAGAACTTGTGGTATTATTATTGGTTCAGGTGATTAGTATTATTGTTAGACATCATGTCTACTTTAGAATACTTCATTACACAAGGGAAAGCCCTTGATAAGACTGGTCAACAATTAGAACAATGGGCAGTTGCTCAATATGACAAAGCATTAGCTGCAGAAGAGAGAAGAGCTATGGCAGAAGAGAAAAGATTAGCTGCAGAAGAAAGAAAAGCTATGGCGGAAGAGAAAAGATTAGAAAGAGAAGCTGAGGCTGCTGCTGAACAAAAGAAATTGCAGATGCAGGTGGAGGAAAGGAGATTTGAAGCTGAACAAAAAAAAATTAGAAAGAGAAGCTGCGGCTGAACAAAAAAGATTAGACAGTGAAGCTGAACAAAAAAGATTAGACAGGGAAGCTGAACAAAAAAGATTAGACAGTGAAGCTGAACAAAAAAGATTAGACAGGGAAGCTGAACAAAAAAGATTAGACAGGGAAGCTGAACAAAAAAGATTAGACAGGGAGGCTGAACAAAAAAGATTAGATGCTGAAGAGAAAAAAGCAATAAGAGAACATGAATTTGAGTTGGAGAAATTGAGATTGACAAGTATGAGTAATGTTAATCAGGCATCTAGTGGTAATGGTAAACCTTCTACTTACAAGGTTAAGGTTCCACCGTTCAATCAGTCCAGTGACGATATTACATTCTGGCTGGATAGATTTGAACGTTCTTGTCGTACACATAATGTGGATAAATCACAATACGCTAATCAATTATCAGAAAACTTGAAAGGTGAATCTTTGACTAGATTATGCCTTGTAGGAGAAGCAGATAAGGATAATTATGATGTCATTAGGGCGGCTTTGATAAAAAAATATCAGCTAAGTGAGGAAGGCTATCGCCTTTTATTTAAGACGATGGTACCTGAGACGGGTGTAGAATTCTCAGAATTCACTGCAAAGGCACGTCTCACAGTTGATCGTTGGATTGAGCTTTCCAAAACAGAAAAAAACGTATGAAGGACTTATGGATTTGTTGCTCAGAGATAAGATTATGTCATGTGTGAACAAACCTTTCCTTGAATTTATACATGAGCGTAAACCCAAATCTCTAAAAGAAATGGAAGAATATTGTTCCCAATATGTCACTGCACACCCCGACGTGACTTTTGGCAACACTAAGATTAAGGAGAGTATGCCAGTTGCTTCAGCAACACCATACAATCCCAATTATTCACACAGATTTCAGGGACCTCAAAACAGATTTGATAAAAAAGGTAACCATAATAGTTATCAAAACCAAGGTAACCAATCATTTCAGGGTTCTTCTTCAAAGAACTGGAGACGACCTGATAGCTCTCGACACAGGGGTGGTCATAATTATAGGAATTTCCGTAGAGGAAGTAATTATAGAAACTATCAGGGTTATCCGTCTTGGAGTCAACAAGATCATAATTACAGAGATACTCATTATAATGAATATGATAATGGTAACCAAGGGAACTATGACTCAAACCCAAATAGGGGTTACAATAGAGGTAACAATAACTACAGAGGTGATAATAACCGAGGTAGATCTCAAAACAAAAGACATAAACCACATTTTCAGGCAAACTCTGTACAACAAGAGTCCCATGAAGCCTATAAACAGAGTAAAGATAATAATGATGCTAGTAATATGGCATGTGCCGCTTTTGATTTTGGGAGAGCATCTCAGTGCCCCCAATGCAAAACGTTATTTGAGCCAACCACAGTGTCTACTTTAAGCTGTGGCCATCCTCTTCCTGCTCTTCCGGCATCAGTCGCGCATGATGGAAGAGGTTCTCTTGTCTTACATAAGGGTTTAGTGAATAACAATCCAGTCTCTGTGCTATTTGATTCTGGATGCACCACAATTGGTGTTAGGCAGTCACTCGTAGATCCTTCCCGTGCCACTGGACAAGTAGTCAAATGTGTAACATTTGGCGGCACATTAGAGAAATACTCTACTGCTATCATTAGGATTGCTACTCCTTTCTTTACAGGAGATGTACACGCATGTCTTCTTCCGAATCCGATCGCTGACCTCATCATCGGTCGCATTCATGGAGTCAAGGAATGCACTCCGCAACAAATTTCCACGTGGGAAAGGCAAAACATGCAGATTGCTAACGCTGTAGTCACTAGAGCTCAGGCTCTTAATGTGCCTCAAACTTCATCTATTGAAGATAATGAAGTGCATAACCAAGATAATCCCTTGGTAATTTCTCGTGACTCGTTTATAAAACAGCAAGAAGATGATCCCACTCTGAAGAAATTCTTCATTCTTGCAACTAAAGGTGATCCGAATAAAGACACAAGTCGTAAATCGTGGATTACAAAGAAGAATGGCGTACTTGTACGTATGGTTCAAGACTCCATTACGTCAAGTCATTCTCAAATCCTGGTTCCCAAGAATTTGAGAGTTAAAATTTTGCAGCACGCTCACGACTCTCAGTGTGCTGGACACATGGGTTTTTCCCGTACTAAGTCAAGAGTCCTTGCGGCTTTCTTTTGGCCATTGGTAAACAAGGACATACGTATTTATTGTCGATCTTGTAAAGTATGTCAGGAAGTTAAATCCAAAGGTCCACGGCATGCTGCACCCATTCAGGCGGCGGACATTCCTATTCGGCCGTTCCAAAAAATGGCTATAGACATTATTGGTCCATTTAAGATCAAGTCTGCCAGAGGACATCAGTTTATCTTGACGTGTGTTGATATGTGCACACGTTGGCCAGAGGCTATTCCTCTGAAGAGCATTACTACTGCTGATATTGCAGATGCTCTTTGGCTTATATTTTCTCGTCTGGGGTTCCCCGGAGAGATATTGTCAGACCATGGCACCCAACTAATATCAGATACCATGTCTCAAGTAATGTCTACTCTGCAGATAGATAGATCTTTAAGTAGTATCTACCATCCAATGTCTAATGGTATGGTCGAACGCCTTAATAGAACACTTAAAAACTTACTGGGGAAGATAACTGAGGATCATCCTCAAGACTGGGACAGAGTTTTACCTGCGGCCCTCTTCGCTTACAGAGAGGTACCCAATGAACATACGGGATTTTCTCCCTTTGAACTCGTCTTTGGCGCGCGTCCGCGTGGCCCTATGTCGTTGCTTCACGATCTCATAACATCTGACAATATTGACGATGACACAAAGTCATCCTACGAATATGTCATCGCGTTGAGACAAAAATTTATCGAAGCATGCAAATTAGCAACTTCTTCTTCTGAATTTGCGAAACAGAAGGCAAGGCAATTTGCCAATAAGAAGAGATGCTTACGACAACTTTGTCCTGGTGACAAAGCATTTGTATTACTACCTTGTAGGGAAAACAGATTACTTATTTCTTGGAAAGGTCCGTACGATATAATATCGAAAATTTCCGATGTCGACTATATTGTCGATATTGATGGGAAGCATAAAACCTTCCACATCAATATGCTTACTGAATTCCATGAACGTCCGGATTATTTGCAACCCATTTTCCAAGCAACGGACAATTCTCCAGTACAACATGGTCATTACTCATCACTGTCCGTGATACAGGATGAGGAAACAAGTTTTTCAGATGTAAATCTTCCTCTTCCAATGATCCCACTTCATTCCAGTGAATCATGGAAGAACGTTACTGTCTCTCCTGATTTGTCTCTAGGAGAACAGCGACAAGTTTCAACTATGTTGCAAACATTTCAGGATGTACTCACTGACATCCCTGGACAAACGAATGTCATTCAACATGACATTGTTCTAACTGACCATACTCCTATTAGGGTTAGACCTTATCCTATACCTATACATTTTCAAGCACAGGTCGAGAAAGAGTTGGATGAGATGATAGATTTGAAAATAATCGAACCATCCACCTCTGCATATTCTTCGCCGATGGTTATTGTGCGTAAAAAAGACAATAACATACGTCTTTGCGTTGACTATCGAAAATTGAATCAAGTAACGAAGTTCGATGCCGAACCTATGCCTTTACTGGAAGAGCTACTTACTCGACTCTCCAAATCTCATTTTTTCACTAAACTTGATTTGTCTAAAGGATATTGGCAAGTTCCTTTATCTGAACGCGCCAAACCTCTCACGGCTTTTTCAACACCTAGAGGTTTGTTCCAATGGAATTTTATGCCTTTCGGTCTTATGAACGCACCAGCTACGTTCGTACGCATGATGCGCCGAATCCTATCTTATCGGTCAGATGTCATTGCATATCTAGACGACATCTGTCTTTTCAGCGATACTTGGGAAGATCACTATTCAGGGTTAGATGAATTGCTGTCTACTTTGCGTGAGCACAACCTGACAGCGAAACCCTCTAAAGCCTATATTGGTTTTAGCGAAATTTCTTTCCTAGGCCACCGAGTTGGTCATGGTTTCCTAAAGACAGAGGACCATAATACTAGTAAGATACTTAACATCTCAATCCCTAAGACTAAAAAAACAGGTGAGAAGTCTGTTAGGTCTTATTCAATTTTATGGCAGATTCATTCAGAATCTATCCTCTATCATGGCACCTCTCTCAACACTTCTAAAGAAAGGTTCGCCTAATGTGGTCCACTGGTCTCAGGAATGCCAATGCTCTCTGGATAAGATTAAAACACTGTTTTCAACACCACCTATTTTAGTGCTACCCACTAAAGATAAGACATTCGTTCTTCGTAGTGACGCTTCATCCACTGGGATTGGAGCGGCACTAATGCAAGAGTACTCTGGAACTCTGCATCCTGTAATGTATATTTCCAGAAAACTTAATGCGGCAGAAAGGAATTATTCGGTTTTAGACCGTGAGCTATTAGCTATGGTTTGGTCGATCCTCAAACTACAGAGATTCCTTCTAGGCGCACATTTCATAGTAGAAACCGACCAAAAAGCTCTTACTGCTATACAGAGTAAGAATTTGAAGAGCTCGAGGTCTACTCGATATGCAATTGCTCTTCAACCTTTTCATTTCTCTGTGCGAGCTATTCGTGGATCAGATAATGTGATGGCAGACATTCTGTCAAGATGCCCACATGATTCCACATAACTATTAGGGCTTAGACTTCTTGATATGTCTAGTTCTATAGTAGTTCCTTTTCTATATCATGATAGATACACATTTGTAATTTAATAATATAATGATTGTATCACTACATAGCGGTTCATGGATGTTTATTCACCGCTGTGCTTTGATGATTTTTTCTTCATAAATCATAAATTTAAGATATCTAATACGAAATGATGATATGAATTTTTTAGGCATTGTGTAATTGCCAGAATTGTATTATACTTTGATGACACCTTCCTGGAAAAATATACTTGTAGAGAAATAATTTCTCTCAGTTTATGAGACACATTCTCACCAGTCGCTCCATAAGTCGACTTAGCCTCATATTAGGCGTTATAGGTATTCCTGATATTTTCATCTGCGCATTATTCATGCGTTGTGAGCCTATTGTACGTTGCTCCTAGATGTATTTCAAAAAAAAAAAAAAAAATGTTCCATTTTTTTTTTCCCGGGAGGTGTGGTAAGACTGTTACGTGCAGTCTTTGATATCTTACAATATTATACATAGGTAATTTTTTAGTGCTTAAGGGAAAGTCATTATTGAGTTACTTCCCTTGAAAGTTGTGCCATCTCTTCGATCAAACTCCGCGGATAAATCCATTTTACTGCGATTTATTCGTTGTTTGGGTAATAATAGATTGTTCTTGCTTCAGAATATCTATGGCCTGAATTTATGTGTATTGTTTGTCTGAGTAGGACGAGTCTGTCTTATATCTGTATATCTTTACATATCTAAGTCGAACTATATGTTCTGTTGTCTCTAGAGAGGTCGAAGGCTATTCGGCGGATGTGTCGCTAGAGTGTGGTGTGATTTGGCTTCGTCCTGATAGGGACTGTGTTTCCTATGTCGGCCTGTCGCCGGGGAAAAAGTGATCTCAGTATTTGTGGGGAAAGTGATAGTCGTCTAGACCTATCGTGTATGCTTTACCCCAGTGTTTATGCGTATTGCCAAGGAATGGCAGTTTCATATTTCTTATACCAAGGTAATCCAAGATACTTTTATGAACTCTCGTACGAAGCCACCATTTTCGATAAGAGAATATATTTGACTCGATGAAAACGACTTCGATTCCTAGCAGCACTATATTCTGTAGAATGCAGTCAATTGTTCATGATCAAATCTACAGAGCAATGCAATGTTTTATGAATGACTAACTTTAGGACAGATTCATTATCTGTATCCAAACGTGAGTGACAGCTCACGAGTGAAGCCATCTTGGATCCAAACATGTAGTGACTTTCAAGAAGAGAAAAGGGGATGCCCGTATTATCGCTTGTTTAGTCCAGAGATCACTGCTACACATGAGAACCCTTTATCAGCGGTTCAATATTATTATATGAAAAAAAAATATGTGCTGAACATTATGTGGGAGAATCGTCGCTAAACGAGATTAGGTTTAGAAGCCATCTGAAATATTGTTTATAAGCTGACGTGCTCAGTCAGTGAAGTCAGATGATTTATATGTATGGGCGATGCTGAGGGCTTGGCTACTGACAGTCCATTATAATATTAATCTACATGAGTGCCCATGTAACATAACATTGCAAGACCAGTTATCCACTGTACCATGATGTATTATGCCAACCTGTGATTTGTCACTATCTGTGCTGTCGAGTGTGTACGTCCAATTAAACTTTAGAAAAGGTACACAGTCGTTGGTGTCGATGACTTCCAGTCATACATGAGTGTGAGAAAAGAACATTTGTCAACAACACGAACCCTTATCATCATTCGCACATTGTACACTCAATCCATGTCTACACACCACTGCGTAGGTCAAGTTGACATTCCATACACTACAGTGGAGCAAGCAACACCATAGAGATCTTATCCACTGATGATGATGATGTCTGCTTCCATCCACTTACATTTATCCTTTTGGTGGATATCATTAACGGGAATAAAAATCCAACATTATCAACTTTATCACCACCCCAACAGCACATCCATGAAAAGTTCTCCCACAATAGATTATTACTATAACCAATAATAAAATTAACTAGTCTAGTAACATATATGTACACACCTTGCATTTATTATGTAATATCCATGCATTTTTTCATAATTTCTAAAACCTTTCATATGTTCTGGCCAAAATAAAACCTTGGTCCAGAACAAATAAATGTAAGAAAATTACTATCAAAATTTTACACAACTGAGTTAGTTCCGTGTATTATAACCTTTTATTAATATTATTAGACTTAGTAAATATCTGTGTGTGTGTCTGAAAACTACCACAACACATTACATATCATTACCCTAGACATTTAACGTAGTCACATTCATTAGTAAAAAAAAGATAAGTGTGAGGTCGTAGTGGTAGCAAGAAGGGCCTTCTGACAATTCACAGCTACATTTTATCTCAGGAGCCTTCACAGCTGACCTCATGCATCACATGTAGAAATATCACCATCATACAATACCATCAAACCCACTACAAGGTAGAAGTAGTCATAGTAGTAACAATAAGAGAGGTAGAAGTAGTCGTAGTAGTAACAGTAATACTAGTAGTTGTAAAAATAGGAGAGGTAGAAGTAGTCATAGTAGTAACCGTAATATTAGTAGTAGTAGTAGTAGTAGTAGTAGTAACAACAGGAGAGATAGAAGTAGTCGTGGTAGTAACAATAATATTAGTAGTAGTAGTAGTAGTAACAACAGGAGAGATAGAAATAGTCGTAGTAGCAATAGTAAAACTAGTACCAGCAGTAACATCAGGAGAAGTAGATGTGGTAGTAGTAGTAACACTGGTATTAATAGAAATTAGAGCAGTAGTAGAAGTTATTGCTACTGATAAATTGTTGCTGATTCTGAGGACAAGGAAGAATGCCTACTCAATGTTGCTGATGTAGAGAGGAATGGTATGGTGACAGAATACCCAATGACGGTAGTTAGTAAATAGAATGAATACGGGCAGATACATAGACTTGGTTATGACCGTTAATAAAACGTAAGAAAATGATAGATAAGTAAGGAAACTATCAAAGAGTGGCGTGCAGGCAGTCATTCGTAAGAGAAAGGTCGTTGGAATATGGATTCATTAACACTCATCCACTCATCAGTAATTAAAAAATAAAAATGAACTGTGTGATTCATTGAAAGCAAGAATAATGTCTCCGTCAGCAAATCTGTCAGGTGTAATCAGTCATGTTCTTGACTTCCTTGACTGTGTGGGTTAGTGATCTGGCGCTACACGAACGTGTAAACACTGTTTTTGTACCTGAGATTTGTTACAGAGTGTGGGAGGTAGATTGGGGGGAAAAGGGGTGGGGGGGGGGGGGGGTTGTAGAGAATAGGCGGGAATAAATGAGAAGTAGATGAGATATAGCTGAGAACTGGGTGGGTGGTAGAGGATATCGAACCAATGAACAAACATTAGGGCAGTATTTCTCACAGTGCATAGTAAGCGTACCTCGCTAAAAGGGTTCAAAGGGTGCACGGCATCGCAGACCTTTTGATTTTACCACATTATTCTATTTTTAGAATTCATCCTTATATATATATATATATAAGCTAAGAGAACCATTGTTGCTCTACATATTCGTTTAATTTGCAAACCAAAGTTGGAGGCAGACAGTCATATAAAAAAAATCAAAATAAGGACACATAATGCAAGAGGTGGACAAGGAAGTTAAACGCCAAACCCGAGCCAACAAAAGGAATTTCCTAGACGATCTTGCAAGACAGGCAGATGAGGCAGCACTGAGAAATGAACAAAGCACAGTATACAAAATAACTAAATTCATCAGCGGAAAACGAGGTGCAAACAATATTACATTAGTAAGAGACAAGCAAGGTAATCTCATCACGACAGCAGAGGGACAAGAAACAATATGGGCAGAGCACTTCAGAGAAACTCTGAACAAGGAACCACCAGAGACACAATTGAATGTTCCTGAGGCTGAAAACGATCTAGATGTGAATACAGACATTCCACGAAAAGAAGAAATCATCACAGCAATCAAAGGGTTAAAGAACGGCAAAGCTCCGGGCCATGATAACTTAAATGCAGAGCTATTTAAGACAGACCCTGAGCTAGCAGCAGAACTATTAGAACCACTATTTGCACAAGTCTGGACAACGGGGACAACACCATCAGAGTGGAACAAAGGAATAATTGTCAAATTGCCCAAGAAGGGAGATCTTGCAGACTGCAATAATTGGAGAGGAATCACTCTTCTCTCAGTTCCCAGCAAAATACTAGGCAGGATAATTATACAGAGAATTTCAAAGGCAGTAGATCACAAACTGAGGAAAGAACAAGCAGGATTTAGAAAGAACAGAAGATGTGTAGATCATATATTCACTCTCAGGAACATTATAGAGCAGTGCTCAGAATGGCAAAGACAGCTTTACATTAATTTCGTTGATTTTGAAAAGGCTTTTGACAGCATACATAGGGACAGTTTATGGAAAATACTGAGGGCTTATGGAATTCCAAGCTGCATAGTGTCAATCATAAAAAGCCTCTATGCAAACTTTACGTGCAGTGTTGGGCAGAGCAACCTAACCTTTGAGGTGAAGACAGGAGTACGACAGGGATGCCCCTTATCAACCACTCTATTTTTAACAGTCATAGACTGGGTGATGCGCCAGACAACAGAGGGCAGTCCAAGAGGAATAAGATGGACAACATTTTCTACATTGGAAGATCTGGAATATGCAGATGACATTGCACTGCTAGCACATTCACATCAACACATCCAGGAAAAAACGGATAGACTTAATAAGTTTAGCCAGCAGATGGGCTTGAACATCAATTTAAAGAAGTCTGAGGTCATGACGCTCAATGTGAGCAACCCTGAGCCCATATCAGTAAAGAATAAGAAATTGGCACAGACAGATACCTTCACATACCTAGGAAGCATAGTAACACCAGACGGTGGGGCAGGCAAAGACATCAACATCAGAATGAATAAGGCAAGAACAGCCTTCTTTAGCCTAAACAACATCTGGAAGTCCTCCCAATACCGCACAAGCACAAAATTAAGATTATATCAGAGCTGTGTGCTTTCTGTGCTTCTCTATGGTGCGGAATGCTGGAGAGTTACAGAGAAGGAAATGTCGAAATTGTCCTCTTTTCACACAACATGCCTAAGAAAAATTCACCGAATCTTTTGGCCGAATACCATCACTAACCAAGATCTGCTTACTCGTAGCAAGCAAGAGGACATGCGCACCATCATAGCTGGCAGACGCTGGAACTGGGTTGGTCATGTCCTCAGAAGAGACCCCGATGCCATCACAAGAACAGCTATGCTTTGGACCCCTGAAGGAAAACGAAAAAGAGGCCGACCAAAAAACAACCTGGCGGAGGACTGTGGAGGCTGAGATGCAAAGAATGAACCAGAGTTGGGGCACTGTACGAAGGATGGCCACCGACCGAGCAAAGTGGAATCAATTTGTTGTTGCCCTACAAGACGCCACTAGGCGTGATGGCCACTGACTGCTTTGACGGTCGGCGGCTAAGGATCAAAGAAGAAGAAGAATGCAAGAGGAGCTTTCACTGCATTGGGAAATACACAGAAACCAAAAGAAATCAAATCCAACACACAAGTCAGATTCTTCAACTCATATATCGATTTTATGACTCTGAAACATGAGGGAAAAATAATCAACAATAAAGAAGTTACAGAGTTTCATAAATAGGTGACTGCGTAGAACAGACGGATTGAAACAGAATAATAAGACCACCATTGGAAACTGATGACAAGAAACTAAGAAGTGTAAGTGGAAGAAGAAATGAGAAGACTCTGACGATGGATAATGATACACATCAAGGAAACATGCTGATAGCTTTACAAGGTAGTCCTTGTTATGGAATCCCCACTGTAGGAGAAGAAAAGAAAGGTAGTGGGTGACCGAAGAACAGACGGAGAAGAGATTTGGAGGGAGAAATTAAAATGGCGAGGAAGACATGGAAAGACCTTGAGCTGATGGCACGCGCCAGGCGGACTTGACGTGAGTCTGCACAAGGCCTATACTCCTGGTGAAGCTGGAGAGTAATCATTAAATTAAGGAATGTTAGTTTAATCGGCTTTACACAAAACTGTGACGTCAGCGTAAAGCTATTCATATTGCTGAATATATCACGTGTGAACGGCCATTAAATTTGCATTATAAACAGACATAGTAAACACTATAACAGTGACACAGCAGGTGTATTATGATCATCAAAAGTGACCCTACCGCCATCATCTATTTCAGTGCAAAAATGTCTCGACGCTCAAAAGAGAGTAGGTCCAACTGGGGCATAACTCCCAAGTGCTGTCCTGTTTTTTTTGTTTATTTTTTAAAATGAGAGAAATAGATATTCATGCCCACTTTTTAAACTTTAGAAATACACATACATCCATGACCAGCAACAATTAGGTCAGCTGGGTGAGAACTAGCAGGGTTCGAGGCTGATGGGGGATCAATAAAGTCATGAATACCTCACATTAAGGCTAATTAAACTAACGGTTTTATCAGTTATCTTTGCATAATTACCTCAAGTTCGTTCCAACAACACTGCAAGTCTGGCGAACAAAAACTTTTAGATATACCAAATAGAAAAAAAAAACTCTAGACTTTCGATAAACTCAAGTACAGAACAGGCTCTGAAACAATGCCAGACAAGACAGCTTTCTAAGCAGACGTGAGTTCTATCACGGAAACACATCAGAACACGCGCACACATCCAAACAACGTCGCCACAATTATTTGAACTTCCATGACCGACCTTGATTCTTCACAAAACCTGACACACATAAATCTCCAAGAATTGTTCCATGCATAACCATTCTTTCTTTTAAAAAAAAAAAACTATAGTAGCGTTAACAAAGAAAAACACATGTTAAACAGATCAGACTTTTTATCGGGATTTGGGGGGATGTTCTGGAAATTCCGAATATACTCCAGACAAAGCATAAAAAACAACCTTTTCTTTTATTTATATTTAGAACTGAAATCAAAATGTACATTGTGAACAGGCATCCATTTGAGATCTAGAATCTTGCGTTTCTGTTGAGCTCTCTTATACATAAAAGCTGTGGCCGTATGACCACCTCTATAGCATTTATTCATGCTCGAGTCTAGTCATAATAATAAAATAAAAAACTACCATTCGCTAAAATAAGCAAGGAAGATTCTTAACTAATATAAAAATAACCCGATACACTATGGGCAGGGTAGAGAGTGGTAGTAAATCGGCTAGGTCAGTTTTTGACACAATGCACGCTATTTTACGCGGTAGTCGTCATGGAGAGTATGACGTAAATAGGAACAGCACCAAACTTAGTAAGACCACGAATAGGAATAACCAATAATAAATTGAATAGAATAATCGCCAACCAATAGAAGTAGCCAGTTAAGCACGCACTACAGAGGTCAGCTGCCGGGAAACTTAGAGCAGCTAGTTAGAACAAACACTTATAACAAACTACAAATGTGCAAAATGAAAGAAGCCCAAGATAATCAGAAATGTAGAAAGAATATAGAAGTGGCAAAGATAATCAATAAGGAGATACGTAACCCAGAGATAATCATTCATAAAAACTTAACAGATGTTGATGAAGCAGATGAATATTTTACCCCAGAATGGATAGAAATTAGAGGGGAAAAACATATAGTACACAAAGAACACTCTGGATGCATCGATATGAACGTTTGTCAAAGATTGTAAACGTTTTCTGATGGATTTGTTACATGCAAATTGCTATACAAAATAAAGTTTCGAGTTTACTTGACTTGGCTGTTGGAGATTTCCTTGCATGTTGGATAATGTAAAGAGTACATGTTTCATAGTATAGTACACCACTAAACTCTCCTAACAATAACAACCAAAGAGGAATGGAACAAACCTATACCTTATAATACACCAGGGGTCAATGTAGGGTTCGGGCTCTGACGTCCCACCTACATCAATGGATGTTGATGCGAACACACAGCCTCTCATATCCAGGTGCAGTGAGCGCCGCGGAAGCTATTGTCTTGTAGTAAGCTCCTAGCATATGGCCTCTCCTGTACAAATGTGTTCATAGCAGCACCTTCACGTGGTGACCCCGTTTTCACAGAGTTTGCTATGGAGGCGACCGAGTGCCTGGCGGTATAACTGGGTCGGGAGTTGTTTGGGACTCCTCCTAAGGTATAGGCGCAATACACCGGCGAGTGGACTATGCTCTGGTCAACACCAACCCAAACCCCACTCATGGGTTAAATGCTACCTTCTCTCTTCTCTACTTGCCTACCAATCTTTCTTTGTCCAATCCACGATACACCTCACCAAGGATCCTGAAGCGGTGATGGTAAAAGATAGGTCTTTACCTAGAAGGGATCCGGGCCCTGCCCAACGTCCCAGCTGCAGCGAGAGTGCCATGCGACCTGACATTGCACCCATCGTCAGATTTTGTCCAACTCCTGAGACACGGGAAGCAAAGCCACTAAAACTCAATGGAAATTTAGAACCACTGTGCTGGGAAAAATCGTGAAGGCATAGGATGCAGGACGTGACACAGCCAAAGCAAAAGCTCAGCCACAGAACGAAGAAATGAGGCCTGCATCGTGAGCGCTTGTGACTAGCGGGGAATGCATCTCTGTGAACCCCACCTGAATCCCAAGAGCGAAGTGATCTTTAGAGCCACAAAGGTGAGTGGCCAAGCAAATCAACCCAATACTCATGGAGGAAGACACACCCATTGCATTCTTTGGGAGGGAGATGTCTGCAGCAAACACCCAATACCTCCAATGCCAGTCAAACAACATATTCCATACGAGCTCGGGCGTCGCCTCGGTTACCAAGGCCCGCGCAAGAGAGATACATCCCCTGCTCCTTGTGAAAAGTCAGCGAAGGGGAACCTTAACATTTTACAGCTAAATATAGCTGGACTACAGAACAAGACAATTGAGCTTACAAAAATACTACACGAACATCAAGTACAAGTAGCCCTTCTGCAGGAAACAATACTCCCACGGAGACAAATTAACATCACGGGTTATACACAGTACAAATGTGAATGCCTGAAGTGCCAAGGCATCATGACCTTAATCAGAAATGATACCCAAGCCATAGTAACCAACAACCCTGCGGGGGATATCGACCACCAAGTAATAAAGCTATGGGGCAAAGATAGCACCAAGTACACACTACACAACATTTACTGTCCCCCGACCTCATCAAAAGGTTTGCCTGAGTTCGAGCCCATACTAAAGAAAACTGTCGTAGCTGGTGATTTTAATGCTCACATTCCTGCTCTAGGATACAGGCGGTTTAACAGTAGGGGTCTAGAGGTTGAGGAGTTGTGCAGCAGTACCAACTTAATGCTGCTGCAGAACTTGGAAACTCCACCAACACTCCTACACAGGGCACACGGCTCGACCAGCCGGCCAGATCTGACAGCAAGAAAAAGACAAACCCAACACCCATGGTGGATGGAAGTGGTGATGAAGTAACATCAAGCAGCAAGAAAGCCGATGTCTTCAAAAATTTTTATGCCAGTGTAAATAAAACACAACAGAGAAAGAAACTAGACAAAATGCTCCTAAAGAACACATCCACGCGTAACATAGATCAGACCAATATTGCTGCGTTCGATGATCCGTTCCGTCCGCAAGAACTGAGAATGGCACTACGGAAACTGGCCAAAAATAAAGCTCCAGGACCAGATAAAATTAAAAATGAGATGATTTGTCAACTAGGGCCAAAGGCAAAAGAGACACTTCTATGGTTCATCAATAGAACGTGGAACGAGGGACAGCTACCATCAGCATGGCTGACAGCAACCATCTTGCTTATATTGAAGAAAGGGAAACCACCAGGAACACCAAAAAGCTATAGGCCCATATCCCTTACTTCATGCTTGGGCAAGCTGGTCGAGAGAATGGTAAACAACAGACTATACTGGTGGTTGGAAAGCTGGAACCTTCTGGACAACAACCAGGCAGGCTTCAGACGTAAGTGTCGCACAGATGACCCCCTCTTCAGGTTTACACAGAATGTGATGGATGGCTTTCAAGAGGGAAAAAGCACAATAGCTGTGTTCATCGACCTTGAGCAAGCCTACGACAGAGTTTGGAGAAAGGGACTTTTGCTAAAGATGAGAAGAATGGGAATAGGAGGGAAAATGATTAGATGGATACAGGCCTTCCTAACAAACAGAACCATAGCTACCAACTATGCCGGTGCAATTTCACGGAAAAGAACGCTGGAAGAAGGACTGCCTCAAGGCTCTCCTTTAAGTTGCACCCTTTTCGTCATCTTCATTAATGACCTTGCCAAACATCTGAATGTGTCGAAGGCGTTGTTTGCTGATGACCTTGCCATCTGGACTACTGACAAATATCCCATCCTGGCAAAAGCCAAGATCAACAGAGCTCTCCTTACAATGTGAGTATATTGTGAGCTGTGGAAACTTAAAATCAATACGCAGAAAACTGTATACACCACTTTCTCCCGCAGCCACAAAATAGCAAAAAGACACATCAACATCAAACTGAGTGGGGAAACACTAACAAAAGAAGAGCACCCAGTCTATCTAGGAGTAAAACTGGACAGACAATTGAAACTAGATGGACACATCCACAACCTCAGGGAAAAAGCATGTAAGCGCCTAAACCTCATCAAACGGCTAGCTAGTACAAATTGGGGAGCGGATAAACAAACCCTTCGTCAACTATATCTTGGCTATGTGAGATCAGCGATAGACTATAACCTCCCCCTCCAGACCATTGTGAGTACTAATACCATCTCAGCTCTGGACCGTGTGCAGAACCAAGCTCTCAGGTTAATTTGCGGAGGGATGAGATCAACACCCACAGCCGTATGTGAGATAGATGCCAATATAGAGCCGCTGGATATTGTCGTGTGAAATTCTAATCCACATATATAAATTAAAACGTAAATGTAAAGCCTAACAAATAAATTTAATAAAAGGAAAGAAGACTGGTAAAGAACAGTGCTGTCACAATGACTGTACTCGAAATCCCCCTTGTTTTCTCCTTCGTCTGCAAATTGTAACGTTTCACGTTGATAGTAAAAGCCTACTGCATCACTACACGCTTTCTTCAATAAAACGTGTACTGCCTTTCTAAGAAAAAACCTTGAGATACGCAAGCTGACCTATATTTAATATTCCATTCATGTCATTTTATACACTAAGTTACCATAAACGAAAGACAGATGGACTAAGGATAGAAAGAAAGGGAGGGCCTGAAAGCCGGAACGCAGGCAATACTACCACAGTCTCGCGATACACAATTAATGCCACCCCTAACACGCGTGTAAGGCCACAAGCACTAACTTTTTTTCAAATCGACAGTGATAAAAAAACACTACCCATACGAGAGTTAGGTTTTAAAAACCGGAAAAACGCTTATTAGGAAACATGACATTATACTGGTTTACGTTTGAAAACATTACAGTACCCAGACACCACATCGATCGAAGTGAACGGGAGGTAGAAGAAAATACATATTTTGAACGCAGCCCCTTAGCCCCATTAAATTTATATATTTGGGTTCCTTAGGACTTGCTGACAAAGAATATGTTAAACGTTACGCAAATAGTCTAGGAATTACCAAATTATAGCCAAAATAAAATGGTGGTGCTGTCAGACAACACCAAAATCAGAATCGCTCAGTGGCAGATTTTCACACCACCATTGTACGGGAAATAGGTCCCCATGTTACCTCCTATTTGATTGGCGGAAAGTAAATGTAAGGCTAAACACGATTAGTCGGGCTATAAATATTGATTCTTTGTTGTTAGGGAAACGTGAGTAGGAGTACTTTTTTTCAAACGCTTGTGTAAACATGGCACGATTGGTTAGACCCGCCAATATAGTCAATCAGAGGCGTCAGGTCAGCACCACATTTTCAAATAAACTTACTAAAGAACCAGTGCGTTGAGCGCCAGTGCATATTTTTCTAAATAAAAGCCTGGGACATCGGCAGATCGAAATTGTGCTATATTCATTGCCAGTCAACGTCACTGTGTATTATTCCATGAATTGTGGTAAGCTTGAAATATTTGATATCTTTTTAATGAAAATTGAATGTAAATTGATAATTTATGTCTGTATATATGTGTGGTTCAGTAGCGAACATGAGGTAAAGCCTATATAGTGCTCCAACCTGAACAGAAGGTGTCGGAGGAAAGTAAAACTACATGGAATTGCCAAACAGTACACTGACACCTATCTTATTGACTAGAAAGAAATAATGCTGGAATTGCAGAGGCGTAGTACCCATTAGGGAGCAGTATACTGGTGAAAATTGTTTCAGATGAAGATAGCAGTTGGCCTACCGCTCTGAACTCAGTGTTTGTTATGTATTGTGTTCAGTCTGGAAATTTATTATAAATTAGTTCTGAAATAGGAGGTACAACCTTCTTGTTTCAGGGACCGTGGTCCTAAAGTTATTGAGCAGCACCTGGTCTGAGCTTTGCTGAACCTAGAGGCTGACAGCATACTCCTGGGTCCAGATAGTGACCAGTGAGGTGTCTCCAGAACACAGGGAGGCTATCGAGCAGAGGAGTCTTTTCCTGCCGCCATCACGAAAGATAAGCGTCTGTGGCCAGAGGAGCTCAACATTATGACGCCACCGCCCCACCCCCCCTCAAAATCTGACTTTATAAATAAAACAGAGGGAAAATACAGTGTTTAAATTTGATAGGAACTGTGAACTTTTCCCCATACTATTTCCAATTCGATAAACAAACACTTGAAGTCATGATGACAAATAACAACATAGCTTGAAAAAACAAAACCAGTATTACCTCATATTACTACTACACAACTGACACACATAGGATAATATTAATAAAATATGTCACTACAAGGTTCATATTGATAAATTCTGTACATATAAATTGTAATTACAATTGATTGTGATTCCTGGTTCACTTTGTAGTTGAATCAGGACATATATATTAGTGAAAGTAATTAATACATATTTATATTTGAAACTTTACCAGTGACTCATTTAAGATAGTCTTATAGAGTGTTAAATGTGTGTGAGTGTCACAGTGTTGTCAAGTGTGGTGGAATAAATTAAATTGTTTATCTGTCTGTTGTTGTTGTGACTTACACTTCATCATATACATACCCTAGACATTTAACGTAGTCATCACAATATTCCAGAATAATTCTGACTGAGGTATAATGTGGTAGCAAGTAAGGTTATCTGCAAAACACTAGACCTATTAGATACAGATACCTTCACAGCTGATCTCAGTCAGTAAACTAAGTCCCCTATACATATTTATAACATCCCACTTTACCACATATATTGGGGGCTCGTCCGGGATATTGAACTTTCTCCTGTTATAGATATTGGGAATAAAAAGAATTAAAAGGTATCCTTGGGTGGAAATAAATAACGTTGAGCTCTCAGTGCCTGTGGTGTCTTTGGATAAGTAATATCAGAGTGTATTGTTTAGTTAGACATTACCTACATTTACCTGTTAGAAAATGGCGGACCTGGCCAAATTTCGATCTGCTGCTGTACAGACTGCGAAAGAGTTAGGAATGGACGGGCAAATTATGATTGCTTATGTCACTGCTGAATGTGACAAATATATTGAACGGGAAGAAAGAAGATTAGAAAAAGAGGCCGAAAGAAAACTAGAATCTGAACGATTGGCCGAAGATAAGAGGTTAGAGGCTGAAAAAGAAATTAAGAGGTTGCAGATTGAGGCTGAGGCTAAGAGGTTGCAGATTGAGGCTGACAAAGAGGCTAAAGCATTGGAAGCCGAGGAAAGAAGACAGGCTGCAGAAAGAGAAGAGAAGAAATTGGCTGCAGAAAGGGAAGCCGAGGAAAGAAGATTGACTGCAGAGAGGGAAGCAGAAAAGGAGGAGAAGAGATTACAAAGGGAACATGAGTTACGACTAAGGGAGTTTGAGTTTCAAGGCCATGCTCCTGAAAATGGTGCCAGTCCCTTTACCTCTGATGCCACTGCTAGTCAGGGAGCCTCAACCTCAGCTATGAATTTTCATTTAGATCATTTTGTTGAGAAAGACGATGATATAGAGAGCTATCTAAATAGATATGAACTATTAGCTACCACATATGGGTTAGAGAGAGAAAGGTGGAGCTTAAAGTTATCTCAAGGGCTTCGTGGGGCAGCTTATGAAGTTTTTGCCAAAATGAGCAGAGGTGATCAGGAAAATTATGACATGCTAAAGCAGGCTCTTTTGTTAAGATATGAAAAGAACGCAGAATTTTATAGGAAAAAAATTAGGAATGCTAAACTACTGTCAGGTGAAACCTATCACCAGTTCTCTGCACGGTTAGAGACATACTTGGAGAAATGGACTTCTCTGGGGAAAACCCAAGATCTTAAGGAAATGGTCCTTATAGAACAATTAAGAGAGTCCATGGCTCCAGACCTGAGAAAGTTTCTCATGGAACAAGGTGCAGAGAGGCTGGGTGAGTTGCTAAATGTTGCGGAAATGTATCAAGCGGCTCAGGCAGAAGTATCAGGTAATAAAAAGAAACAGGTGGATAATTTTAGGGCACCACAGAACTTTAATAAATTTGATCCTAGAGATCAAAACAAAGGTAAGCACCAGTTTGATAGGCCACGGTATGACAATAAAAATAAAACCCCACAATTCGATGAAAGGAAATATGATGAAAGAAAATCTTTCAACCAAGGGAAAAGGTGGTGTAAAAATTGTAAGATGAACAATCATGACACTGACCATTGTAGAAGGAAACCTCCTCATTGTGCTGCTATGACATCTGGGAAAAAGGGAAAAAAGGTCAAACCTGCAGAACTACAGGAACCATACCACCCCCCAGTGTGTGAAGATGTCATCTGTAATGGTGTCACTATAAGGTGTTTATATGATACCGGTTTAGATTACGATTCCGTTGTGAGTTCTCACCTGGTGCAGGCCGATCAATACACCACAGAAACAGTGGAGATTCAAACTGCAACCAAGGATGTAGCTACCATGACACTTCCCGTCGCCCGGATAACGGTGAAAACGCGATATGTGGAAGGAATCATAAAAGCAGCAGTGATAAATGAGCCAATCTACCCTCTGATATTGGGGTGTAGATATGTCTTCTTGGGGAATCCCAAGAGACCTGTGATATTGGCAACAGTGCAGACCAGATCACAGTCTAAAAAGAAGGAGGATAATCCAATAAATACTCATCCAGATGAGATGAGGAAGGCACAGGCTGAGGACAAAACACTCAAGCCGTGTTTCAAGAAGTTGCACAAATCTCATACACCTCTAGGCAAGGGAGAATTTTATATGAAGAACAAGCTGATATATAGGAAGGCTGGATCTGAATCCAATGGTCACGGACAGCTGGTCCTTCCCACTTCATATAGGACTAAAGTGTTGGAACTAGGGCATGCGATTCCCTTCAGTGGTCATATGGGGATCAGCGCAACAAGACAGCGTATAGCTTGTCACTATTTCTGGCCAGGGATAACTGAAGATATCAAACGATATGTAAAATCCTGTCCAGAGTGCCAACGAGTAGCACCTAAACATTGGACTGCACCAGCAACTCTGGGGGAAATGCCCATAGTGGGAACACCTTTTGAGAGAGTTGCCGTGGATCTTGTGGGACCTCTCACCCGAACCAAGAGAAGGAACAGCTACATTCTGACTCTGGTGGACACTTGTTCTATGTGGGGAGAGGCGGTAGCCCTGTCATCGATTGATTCTAAACATGTGGCAGAGGCATTGCTCACAATTTTCACAAGGTTAGGCTTTCCCAATCAAATCTTGACTGATAATGGCTCTCAGTTCAAGGGGAAACTAACAGAAGAAGTTTTCAGGATCTTCCAGGCCAAACACTTCCATTGTAGTGTGTACCACCCACAAGGGAACGGCCAAGTGGAAAGATTTAATGGCACGTTGATGTCAATCCTGAGAAAGTTGGCACACGAAAAACCAGATACATGGGATCAGTACCTTCACGCCGCCCCCTTTGCTTATCGGGAGGTACCCCATAGTTCAACCGGAATGGCCCCGGCAACATTATTATTTGGAAGGCCAATAAAAGGTCCACTGGAAGCGCTGTTAAGAACGTGGACTGATGAAAAAGCAGAGGAAAATATTACATCCTCATACCAATATGTGAATGAGCTGACCACTCGTTTAAAAACTGGCTGGAAACTTGCCAATGAAAATTTGAAACAAGCCAGGAAGAAACATGCCGCCTATTATAACAGGAAAGCTAAAGACAGAGATTTGGCTGTGGGAGAGAAGGTACTGCTTCTTCTACCCGGTAGTCAGAATAAGTTACAAATTGGATGGCAAGGTCCATATACAGTTCTAGAGAAGGTGTCTAGAACAATTATAAGATAGATAAGAAGGGGAAAGAAAAAATCTATCATGTGAATCTCCTGAAGAAATATTTGGAAAGAGAACATCAGGAAGAGACACACTTGTTGACCTTGTCCATTGCCATGGAGATGAAAAAGGAACCACTTTCATCATTTGAATATCCATTACACCCCTGTGAGACAGCGGCACAGGTGAAAATCAGTACACATTTAACGAAAACTCAGAAAGAGAGAGTGCAACAGGTTCTAGATACTCATACAGAGGTGTTAACAGACCGACCAGGGCATACAAACCTATTGGAATATGATATGAAGCTGATAGACCCCACACCTGTCTGTATGAAACCCTATTCGATTCCTTTTGCTAAGGAGAAAGCTTTGAAGGAAGAGATATACTATTTGTTGAAGGAAGGAATTATTTCACACAGTGAATCTTCGTATAGTTCCAGTGTTGTACTCTTAAGAAAACCCTCTGGAGAACATAGACTCTGTATAGATTACAGGAGACTGAATGCTATTACAGAAGGACAGGTGGATCCATTGCCGGATACAAATCAGTTGTTTGCCAGGCTAAATAAAGCTAAATATTTCTCAAAGGTGGACCTGAGTAAAGGATACTATCAGATTCCAGTAAAGCCTGAGGTTAGACCATACCTAGCTTTTAGTACCTCAGAAGGACACTATGAGTTTAATAGATTGCCATTTGGATTAAAGAATGCGCCTAGTGTCTTCTCTAGAATGATGAGAAAATTATTGGACCCTCTGAATAATCCATGTATCACAAATTTCATGGATGATATCCTTATAGCAACAGAAACATTTGAGGAACACATTGACTCTCTGAACATGCTGTTTAATCGACTTAGGGAAGCGAATTTAACAGCCCGACCAACCAAATGTTGCGTTGGATGTAAAGAATTGGAATTCTTGGGACACACAGTTTATCAGGGAAACATGACCCCTGACCCAAAGAATTTAGAGAAACTAAAGAAAGCCCCGAGACCACAAACCAAGAAAGACGTGAGATCCTTTGTCTCATTATGTGGTTTCTACCAGAAGTATATCAAAAACTTTAATTCCATATGTGCACCGTTAACTGATTTGACACGTAAGGGAAATCCAGATCGAATTACATGGACACCACAATGTGAAATGGCTTACCAGGAATTGAAGGAAAAGCTCACAAGCAAACCTATTTTGAAATTACCTGACTTAAGTCAAGAATTCATAGTAAGGACAGATGCCAGTAATATTGGGTTAGGTGCAACTTTGCTACAGAAATCAGATGCATTGGATGGGGAATTAAGCCCAGTGGCATATGCTAGCAGAAAGTTGATAAAGCTGAAACCAATTACTCAACTAGCGAAAAGGAATGTCTTGCAGTAATATGGGCGATAAAGAAATTCAATATTTATCTGTATGGGAAGGCATTTAAGTTGCAAACGGATCACAAACCTTTGTCGTTTCTAGCACAGGCTAGACATGAGAATTCTAGATTACTCCGTTGGTCATTATTGATGCAGCCATTTGAGTTTAGCATAGAGTATATAAGTGGAAAAACAAATCTGGGAGCGGATTTTTTAAGCCGCCATCCGTGTGATGAGAATCACCCTAAACCCCAGGAATAATAAGAAATTTCTCTATGTGTATATAGAATTATAGACTGACATATAACGTCTGTTTTAAGTGGGGAGAATTTGTCGTGTGAAATTCTAATCCACATATATAAATTAAAACGTAAATGTAAAGCCTAACAAATAAATTTAATAAAAGGAAAGAAGAATGGTAAAGAACAGTGCTGTCACAATGACTGTACTCGAAATCCCCCTTGTTTTCTCCTTCGTCTGCAAATTGTAACGTTTCACGTTGATAGTAAAAGCCTACTGCATCACTACACGCTTTCTTCAATAAAACGTGTACTGCCTTTCTAAGAAAAACCTTGAGATACGCAAGCTGACCTATATTTAATATTCCATTCATGTCATTTTATACACTAAGTTACCATAAACGAAAGACAGATGGACTAAGGATAGAAAGAAAGGGAGGGGCTGAAAGCCGGAACGCAGGCAATACTACCACAGTCTCGCGATACACAATTAATTCCACCCCTAACACGCGTGTAAGGCCACAAGCACTAACTTTTTTTCAAATCGACAGTGATAAAAAACACTACCCATACGAGAGTTAGGTTTTAAAAACTGGAAAAACGCTTATTAGGAAACATGACATTATACTGGTTTACGTTTGAAAACATTACAGTACCCAGACACCACATCGATCGAAGTGAACGGGAGGTAGAAGAAAATACATATTTTGAACGCAGCCCCTTAGCCCCATTAAATTTATATATTTGGGTTCCTTAGGACTTGCTGACAAAGAATATGTTAAACGTTACGCAAATAGTCTAGGAATTACCAAATTATAGCCAAAATAAAATGGTGGTGCTGTCAGACAACACCAAAATCAGAATCGCTCAGTGGCAGATTTTCACACCACCATTGTACGGGAAATAGGTCCCCATGTTACCTCCTATTTGATTGGCGGAAAGTAAATGTAAGGCTAAACACGATTAGTCGGGCTATAAATATTGATTCTTTGTTGTTAGGGAAACGTGAGTAGGAGTACTTTTTTTCAAACGCTTGTGTAAACATGGCACGATTGGTTAGACCCGCCAATATAGTCAATCAGAGGCGTCAGGTCAGCACCACATTTTCAAATAAACTTACTAAAGAACCAGTGCGTTGAGCGCCAGTGCATATTTTTCTAAATAAAAGCCTGGGACATCGGCAGATCGAAATTGTGCTATATTCATTGCCAGTCAACGTAACTGTGTATTATTCCATGAATTGTGGTAAGCTTGAAATATTTGATATCTTTTTAATGAAAATTGAATGTAAATTGATAATTTATGTCTGTATATATGTGTGGTTCAGTAGCGAACATGAGGTAAAGCCTATATAGTGCTCCAACCTGAACAGAAGGTGTCGGAGGAAAGTAAAACTACATGGAATTGCCAAACAGTATACTGACACCTATCTTATTGACTAGAAAGAAATAATGCTGGAATTGCAGAGGCGTAGTACCCATTAGGGAGGAGTATACTGGTGAAAATTGTTTCAGATGAAGATAGCAGTTGGCCTACCGCTCTGAATTCAGTGTTTGTTATGTATTGTGTTCAGTCTGGAAATTTATTATAAATTAGTTCTGAAATAGGAGGTACAACCTTCTTGTTTCAGGGACCGTGGTCCTAAAGTTATTGAGTAGCACCTGGTCTGAGCTTTGCTGAACCTAGAGGCTGACAGCATACTCCTGGGTCCAGATAGTGACCAGTGAGGTGTCTCCAGAACACAGGGATGCTATCGAGCAGAGGAGTCTTTTCCTGCCGCCATCACGAAAGATAAGCGTCTGTGGCCAGAGGAGCTCAACATTATGCCCCCCCCCCCCCCCCTCAAAATCTGACTTTATAATAAAACAGAGGGAAAATACAGTGTTTAAATTGATAGGAACTGTGAACTTTTCCCCATACTATTTCCAAGATAAACAAACACTTGAAGTCATGATGACAAATAACAACATAGCTTGAAAAAACAAAACCAGTATTACCTCATATTACTACTACACAACTGACACACATAGGATAATATTAATAAAATATGTCACTACAAGGTTCATATTGATAAATTCTGTACATATAAATTGTAATTACAAATGATTGTGATTCCTGGTTCACTTTGTAGTTGAATCAGGACATATATATTAGTGAAAGTAATTAATACATATTTATATTTGAAACTTTACCAGTGACTCATTTAAGATAGTCTTATAGAGTGTTAAATGTGTGTGAGTGTCACAGTGTTGTCAAGTGTGGTGGAATAAATTAAATTGTTTATCTGTCTGTTGTTGTTGTGACTTACACTTCATCATATACATACCCTAGACATTTAACGTAGTCATCACAATATTCCAGAATAATTCTGACTGAGGTATAATGTGGTAGCAAGTAAGGTTATCTGCAAAACACTAGACCTATTTGATACAGATACCTTCACAGCTGATCTCAGTCAGTACACTAAGTCCCCTATAAATATTTATAACATCCCACTTTACCACAGATATCAGGCGTAAAAGAGCATTGACTGAAGCTGTAGAAAGATACAGGAGACAAGAGAAAGACCACCCAAACAAAGTACTTATTGACACTTGGAAACAAACACGAAGACTGAAACAACTATCTCTCCTGGACATAGCCAAAGAGGAAAATGATAAACACCATCTCCCGCAAGAGAGAGAATTGGAAAACAAATACTTTGGACCGCCCCCTTGGGAAAACTTCCATCAACCAACTGTCAAAACACAACTGATAGATGAAATGGCCAACAAGGAAACACTACCGACAATCTTGAAGACGTGTGCCTTGGAGACCATAAACAGCTACCCAACGTCAGCAATACAGGCCTACACAGATGGTTCAGCTTTCAAGACCACCTCTTTTGCAGGATACGGCGTCTGCATATGGTACCTGAATGGATCCTCTTATGAGTTCTGCGACTCCTGTGGTGAGAATTGTTCAAATTATGAAGCGGAGGCTGAGGCCAGCAAGACAGCCATTGAATTACTACACCAACAGTTTGACCTTATGGAACGAAAGCCATCAGATATAGTGATCTTCAGTGACTCCATGTCTGTTCTGGAAGCACTTAAACAGACTCCATATGAAAACAAAGACATTTTTCTTATAGGAAGAGCGGTTCACAACTTGATCACAGCCTACTCCATCAGTGTAACCCTACAGTGGATCCCTGGACACAGTGATCTAACTGGAAATGAGACAGCTGATAGACTTGCAAAAGCAGGAGCCTCTAAACAACAAAAGGACAGACCCTGCAGCATGAGAACAGTCAAACAGATTCTCAGAAACAACACAAGGGAAATCTGGCTGAACAGATGGGCGAACGGGCCGACTGGCCGAAATGTCTTTAATGAAATGACCTGCCCAAAAGACAAGGACAACATAAACAGACTCAGCAGGAGAAATCAAAGTCTTATCTTTCAGTTCCGAACAGGACACGCCAGAGTCAATAGCCATCTAAACCGTATCAACCCTCAGCACCTACCCATGTGTAGACACTGCTCTCATCCCTATGAAACAACCAGACACCTCCTCATGGAGTGTCCATCACTCACAAACGCTTGGAAAAAACTTTTACAGACACCTCTGACAGTCACCAACTCACTATATGGAACGTTAAAACAACTGCAGAAAACCTGCACTTTTTAAAGAATGGCATTGGGCTGCCAAGAGTAGATATGCTCAGCAGATATGGGATATCGACAACAACAACATAATACACCAAGAAACTTCTATCTCTGGCGGTCTTCAAGCCAGTAAAAGATCTAACTTGGGATTGGAAATAAATATATGAAGCACACGGCTACATATAACATTAATTGGTGCCTTACCCAGTTCAGCACACTGCACCACGGTGACATATAACATTAATTGATGCCATGACAATCCGGCGACAAAGCTTTAGACAACGTTTACATAGAAGGGAGGAATGGAGAAAGTTTAAATAAAAAATACCTGTTACCTGTTTGCATTTAACAACGGATATGAAGGAAGCAGCACGTTTAATTGTAAAAGTGTCTCAGGATCAGGCGTGCAGAGCCGTCAAATATTCTGCCCTCGATGTCTATCTCAACCTTCATATTTTCTCTTCGCGAGTAAAATATTCTCGTTGAGACTCACATGTTTCGTATTTGAAATGCTATCGGGTTTTACGCGAGAGTTATATGTCGGAGACGTGCGCATAATTTGAGATTCGTGTAAACGGAGATCAATATCTCCATAGAAATTGTGATAAACGAGCGCCAAAGCCTTATCGCTCTATCTTTTCCTACATCTTTCTTATTTTATTTTCTCCCATACTGTGCTCTTTCATCCCACATTTTGCTATTTCATTGTTGTTCAGGTAATCTTTTAATCACGGCTGGACTTTAAACTGTAATCTTTATTACTCGCGACTCGTATCAAAAGTGTAACTTTACAAGCCTTTGATTTATTCTTACAATTGGTGTAATTGTGCCGACCCCACATTGCCTCGAGGAATCGGGTGAAACCCCAGCTTGGACTTAAGAAAACATTCTTTGATAACTAGTCCCTGTGTAAATAATTGTCACACATACCAGCTTGGGATATTATTATTTTGAGAGACGCCAGGTGGACATCTTTTCATGGCTGAGCCGCTGTTTAAACAAAACACGGTCACCGTCGCGCGCAATACAATAGACCCCGGCGACAGTAGATCCCGGTGACAATGGCCTCGGGACGGGCACAAGATTGTTGCCAGATAGGAAAAAAGAGCACAAAGGGCTCCGCCAGCAGCATAGAACAAAGCTGACACGCGGGGCGATAGACAGACAGAGAGCGCTATGACAGTTGGAAGGCGGGAGACATTTTTGCATTGGCCAGCCAATTATCTAAACATCTGTATGTCAGGCAAGCCCGGCAACAAAAGTTGGTCGGGAATTGCCCAACCCACTTTCAGACTGACAGGGCACAAGAGAGATCCAAAGCATGAGTAACCAGATGGCCTTTCAGCTATTGGGTAGAGGCGGAGTTTCACATCAGAGGCAAGATCTGGGAACATATGGGTGTCTTAGGAATATAATGTACCGCGCAGTTCGCTAGATATCAGTCCAGTTTTCACCATTGTGGCGTAGAGAAAAATCCATAACGCCTACCCTTAATACACGTGTTTATTCCTGTGTGGATATTGAATTCATATGTGGAATTTATAGTGTACTTACAGGAGTTTGCGGAGGGAAACAGGTTAGTGTATCGTTTGAAAACTATTAATAATTTTTCTTAGTTTTAGTAAAATCACTTTCGCCATTAGCATCATAGCTACATGTGCCGAAGACAGTTTTCCAATTAATCCTTCCAATAAATGATTAATTAAATCAGAAGATTTCCTCTAAGATGATAGGAGGTAATTGATAGTCCTACTACACCTTCATCTGAATTGTTACATCATCCTTACAGACATACATGTGCACACACTCCCAGGCACAATATATTTAACACTTATCATCTCATGTCATACATAATTACTATAGAATTGAAATCATCCTTAGTAAGGAGTAGTATAAATGAAAGTCAACCAGTGATATTAAGTGTGAAAACTTACGAAGACTTTTGTGTGTCTTCAGTACATCAGAAGTCTGTGTCTACACGCTACGTGTCTGACGTCTAACCAGGAATAAGCTATCAAAGCAAACATTTTTTAGCAGAATTCGCAATAGGACATCCATTAAAAAGGAATATTTCTCGCCCACGATTAAGATGGTGGACGCAGCATTTGTCGTCACCTTATATCACGTGCACACAAGTTCAATGCATATTTAAATCAAGTTCAAATCCATCGAAAGCTTACTACACAAGTCAAGCTAAAGCCCACAGGTTGATTCTCATAGTGAATACAAGTGAGGTCTAAGTTCAGTTCCATCGAAAGTTTACTACATGAGTCAATCTAAAGCTCACAGTTGATTACTTATTCAAATATCAAGTTCAGCTCCATCGGAAGCTTACCATCTGACGTCAAGCTAAAGAACTCAAAAGTTGGTTCTCATATTTATATCCAGTGCAGCTTACTCCAAAGTATATTTCATGAATCACGATTGCATACTCAAGTTAATGAGTCTACATATCAAGAACATTTCGTGAAGATATCCAGTCTGGCCAGTACCCTTCGGAGATTATACAACAGACATTTTTCATACGACAACTGTCAACTGTTTGTCAACGCTACAGAGATATTGTCAAACATTGAAGGACTGTATATCGTCAACGTTCTCAGTACCACAAAAGTTTTCATCAGAACGTTCTCGACTCAGAGATTCCCCAATCGACATAACTTATAACAACTTGGGACATTCTATGCATACATGTGAATCATCCTACCCGGGGGAAGTATTTAGAGACACATGGTCTGTGTAGATTACTCATCATTTCGCTTTACACAAGTTCATTCCTCTATTTAATTAACTACAATATTAATATCTCATCTGTGTGTTTTTCTGTGAACCACCTTTTACCATCATCACGTTCTAATCACTACTAACCCCATATGTGTAGATATTTAATTAATAAACCCAATAATCATTATCTAGTTCGTTAATGTATCACTCCTGTTGTCGGTGTTAAATATTTACATATAGGTAACTCTCCTCTACACTCAGATGAGGTTGGGAGCTCTTTCTGTTACGTGATCTAAGGGCAGAAGCTAAGGTCGTGGGGAAACAGAACTCTTTCCATAATTCACTAGAAAACACTGTCCAGTGGAAAGCATTCGCATTCTCTTCTTCTTGTCCTTATCTCGGATAGGTCTCTATCCTTTCTTAACGAGCCAATTTCTAGAGACCTTCTACCTAATATCTCATAGGCTATTCCTATTGTTGTAGTTGCCCCAATATACACCATACGACAGAAATTCAGTACATTACTGAATGAGTGGGTGCCTCTGTAAAGTGGTTTAAAATAAAAATTAATGACAGTTTTCACAAAAACAGGATAGCAAACATGAAACATTAGAAACACAATAAAAACATTAAATTATGAACTTAAATATTAGTAGTAGCGATATTTTTCGCATTTTCCCATTTTGGCGTTATTGCGAATTCACGTACATTTGCGATCGCAATGTATGTGTTACGTGTAGAACTTACTTGAACTTGATAAATAACCTTTAAAGTGTAAACCCTTTAGCTCCCCAAGGAGCATAGGCCACGTAAACTTAAAATATATGCCCCTCTTTTCTCAAGGATTGTTTTGCGTAACCCCGAGAAAGAAGACCTTTTGTTTTGATTTGTTAAATTGATAATGAAAAATATGCCGTTCAACATCTGAGGGGTTATAATTAGGATATGTGTCTTCATGTCCAAATAATATGTTCAACTGGCGATAACCGAATGTAGCATTATATCTCCTGTCTAATTACTGGCGTCCGATTGGCAGAGTGGTTACAGCGATAAGCGAATGTAGCATTATATCTCGTCTAATTACTGGCGTCCGATTGGCAGAGTGGTTACAGCGATGGTCTCTCGCGGCAAAGGTGCTAGGTTTGAATCACAGTACCGACACGCTCCCGTCTACCCAGCTGTAACTGGGTACCGGACTTTGAGTTAGGGAAGGAAAAGTCAGCCAGGAAGGGAACTAGTCACCCCCACCTCTCGATGCTGGACCTAGTCTCTAACACTTCCCTCCCCTACGGCAGTTTCTGCTAGGGGACTACCTTGGCCTAATTACTATAAATAGAACAAATAAAAATGACCCAATTGTGTGTGTGTATGTTTTTTACTCTAAAATAGTACTTTCATTATACTTGTTGTAGTGAATTTCTAAATACAATATCTAAATTAATATATAACAGTATAGGGCATAAAGGCAAAAGAAAAAAAAAGTACAAAAGAATTTTCTGCTGAAACGGTTGGTATCGCCTACGCCTTCAGATTATTATTTGCTAACGAATAGCCGAACAAAACGGTACCCAATTCTTCAAATTCGCCCTTGACATAAACACCCACTTTTTCTTAGTTCTAAGAAACATTTCCCTAAAATGCATTGTGGAACGAGGAGGAGGGCAAGGATAGATGAAAATGCTAATTCGTTTCGCATTGATTTCAAACTAAAAGCCAACACTACCACAGGGGCAAGCCTTGCCTTAGGGGTTTCCCCAAATAAATGAAAAAAGTTAGAATTGTGGACACCTCGGTCATGTAAACATGTTAAGCTCTTATTAGGAATGACCTAAGCTCTCGTAATTATCTCGTAAGTACATGAGAAGAGAAGTGAACAGGAGGTAGTTTAAAAAAAACAACTAACATGGAAAAAAAGATAGAATTTTGAACCAAACCACATAGCCCTTTAAAAATTGTATATTCGTGTACCTGAAGACTTGCTGACCAAGAATATGTTATTAGTTATATAAATAGTCCCTAACTAATCAAATAATGATAAAACAATACATAGAGACCAGAGATACTGTCAGGTCAAGTCATATCTGCTTAGATTGGATCGCATATTTTTTGGGAAAAAAGTAGGTGACAGATAGGCTAACATAGTACAGCGAATCCGATTGGGTGGCATTTGAAGGGAGACTAAATATTATTGGCTGACCTTTGAATAAACATAAATAGCCTAAGTAACGTAGGAAAAGTTTGAATGATATTTTTGAAAAGACTGTTTACACTGTAAAATTAAGAATGATTGGCTAACTAAAAAGATATTGTCAGAATAAGCGTTAGAGGGGACGCCATTTCGAAGAATATTTTCAACAGTGATAGATGAGATCAGGCTGTGCTTTAAAATACAAGTTCTAAGCAGCCTGGGCAATACGACAGATCGAAACTGTGTCAGTCATCGTCTCTGTGTATATTTCATTGAAAATTGTGGTAAGCTTGCCATTTATTAACCTGTATTTTATATAAAAATTGAATGTGAAATAATAATATATGTCTGGACATGAGTGGGTCTAAAGCGAACATGAGGCAAAGCCTAAAGATTGATCCACCATGTGATGGACTGTCAGAGAGGTGTAAAATACAAGAATATGTATGATTGTTATAAAGGAGCATAACACCTATCCTATTATATGGAAGAGATTACAGCTGGAATTGCAGTGGCGTTGTAACTATTAGGGAAAGGAATACTGGTGTACATTGTCACATCAAAAGAAAATGGTGGCATAGGTTTGTATAAGGATATGATCCTTTTGTTTGTTTGTACTGTACATGTCCTTAACTGTGGACTATTAGTGTATGCTAGATATTACGAAGGATGCATACCTTCACATTTCAGAGGTCCTGGGTACTGACGTTAATGTGGTACCAAACGCTTGAAAACTGAATGATTCAGGACTCTGCCTGTTTACTGCGAGCCCATGCTAGTGGCCATTGTCTATCAAACAGGGAACCGATTGTCAAGCGAGCAGAGGAAAGGTTCAACAAATACTCTACTGCCCAGTTAAGTTCTCGTTCGGCACCTGAGAGCTCAACTACCGAACTTTAAAAGAACAATCTAATAACAGTAAATAAAACTGGGACAAATATTTAATAGTTCCACAAGTGACAAAATAGAAACAAACAAAACCAGAAGGACATGATTAAAACAACAACCTAGTATTACCACCAGTATTACCTTAAAGTAGGAGAACACTACATAAATATATTCGATTAATAATTTTATATATATGGACAAAGGATTTATTGTGCTATTTGACTGATGTAATTGATTATTGTGATTTCACTTTTAAATTGTCTGTCCTGATTACAAATAAATTTGAATCAGGATAATAAAACTGTAAAAATCTTATTTATAGCCTTTTAAAGTGTCGTTTGTATGTTATTGTGGTAGTACTGTGTGCTGTTGTGAATAATAAACTATTTGTTTGTATGTTTGTTAATTATTGTGCTTCACACTCTACATTCATAACCCTAGACACAACACGAAGTCATTTAATATACTAATATAAATACATTTTAAATGAGATAAAGGGGGTGGTAGCGGAAAGGCACCCTGAAAAGTTCACAATACTACTGAGTAAATTCAGGAACCTTCATAGCTAATCTCATTTATTATAATACTAATACATAACATCAAAATCCACCACACTTGTTATGGTGTGAGACAATTACAAAAACAAAACAACCAAACAAAAACGGGGAGAGGGTGTAAAAGACTGAGATGTTAAGTTAGATATATTATCTGACTTTCATTAGTCATAAGTACTGTCAAAACATTTGATAAGAATACCACCCGACCATCACTTTCCCTGCCATATCACCACTAATCACCATATATTCACTTTTGTAGTCAAACATAATTTAAAAATAACGAAGACCAAATTGGAAAAGAATGACAGATTAGACAAAGGTTAAAAAAAAAAGAAAGCTTGGAAAAAGATAGAAAAAAAACTAATTATCGGAATATCATCTTACGACAGCACGTATCTATTTGTTTCGCTGTCTGCTTGTCTATAGTCCTTCGTCTATGTAAGCGTAAAATCAAACATTTAAAATAACAGAGTCAGTTTACAAATTAAAAAGTCTCCCTCTTCAATGGCCATGCGTGATCGATTTTTTTTTTTAAGTGTTTGCTACTTTTCTTTGTAGCACGCTCCTTTCAACCATCTACCATGTACATGGAGTTGTTGGTTATATCAGGACGTGTTTCCTTTATTGTAATATGTTTTGTTTGTATTTATTTTATACTATATTATCTCTAGTCGGTATTTTTCCTTTTGTAGTTATAGTTCAACATGGTTTTTAAAAGAAATTCCAAAATATGCTATTTTCTAAGTTAGTATGTTTTTAATTTTTCACTGGATGGTTTCTTTGGTTAATCTGTATGTATCTGGGGCGAGTCTTTCACCAGTTTGGACTACTGACTCAAATCCTTATTTGTTTTTTATATGTTAGCTTTAGTTTTTGTAATATAGTGTTTTATTAACTTTTGCATTTCTGAAGGGGTCTTTGTGCCTATGAGATTTTCTACCCTCATTTCTACATTGTGGTTACTACAGTATGTCTTAATGTTTTGCCTCTGTTGGTCATATTTATTGCAGTCCACCAGAAAGTGTCTAATTGTGTTTGGTTCTTGACACTCTTCACATGTGGGTTCCTCAATCATGAAATATCCAGTTCCAAGCTTGAGCCTCAGCAATTTTTTATTAATTGGTATTTTTAGTTCATCTTTTATTTGACATTTTTTGCTTGGTTTTTTAAGGATTTTATATGAGTGTCTTGCTTTTTTACTTTGGTCCCATGCTGTTTTCCACTCTTTAGTTATTGCTTGAGCAATTAAGCTCTTAATTTCAAACTTCCCTAAGCCTACTTCAATTTTGTTATGGCTAGTTCTCCCCCCTTTGGCTTCTTTGTCTGCAAGCTCATTTCCTGCTATTCCCACATGTGATGGTATCCATGTTAGTGTTGCACTGCATCCTATAGTTTGTAGATATGTATTAACCTGTAGTATTTCCTCTATAATATCTGGCCTGCTACATTCATTTCTGTTTCTGATAGCTAATACTGATGATAGGGAATCTGTGAGAATGGTTACTTTTTTTGGTGGATTTTCTGCAGCTATTTCTAAAGCTTTTAGGATTGCCACTAATTCTGCTGTAAAGATGGATGTATTACCTGTTACTTTGTATCTTTTATAAATTTTTAATTTTGGTATTGCTATTCCTGCTCCTAATTGTCCTTCTTCGTCTTTTGACCCATCTGTATATATAGTTAGGCTATTATTTATAGACCGTTCTATGTACTCTAGTGTTTTACTTTTTGCTGAGATTATGTCGTTAGATTTATTTATGATCTTTGTTAAGTGGGAGTCAGTTTCTGGCACTTTTAATTCCCATGGTGGGATCTTTGCTTTATACAGAGCACTACTGTTTATCGCATTAAACAGGTCTGGGTATTGATCCACTTCATCCATTGTTTTCCACCCTGACGGGTATCTATTATGGTTTAGTGGAATGTGGCCTATGTACTGGTTACCCCTATCAAAGGTTTTATGTGCCTCTGCTGATGTTCCCTTTGAGGCACCTGCTATTATGGGTGAGTTGGATCTTTTGCCTGATGCTAGACAACACTGGCATAGTCTTTGCCCCTAATAAATGAGTTTATAGAAGCTGGTTTTTATCTCAGTTCTTTTCTCCTTAGCTTACATATCCAGGGTATAATGCCCGGATATAGCGCTACTCATAACTGATTAGTGCCTCTGCTGATTAGTTCCCTTAGTGAGGCACCTGCTATTCATGGCTGACAGTGCTTGCTGGTTTTTTGGACTGTGTCTAGTCGAGAACAAGGGCCCTTTTTCTTATTGCAACCGCAATTGGGCGTACAGAAAACACCAGGTCCACTGCTGAGGTTTTGTGGTGGAACTATGAACGGGCTGCGACTCAGGTGCGACAAGCGGTGTATACTAGAACGCGCAGTGGCAACACTGTTTGCACTTCGCGCTGGTGTCAAGTTTGCGACGGAACGAACGGAAAAATAATTTGTCTTCTCCTTGTTATTTACAATAGAAGGTTAACATGTGTTTCATTTTCGATTGCAGGAACCCCAAGTGGCCCCCCCTTAACCACTTGTCCTTTCTTCATATATCTTAAAGCATGTTAATAAGTCCCCTACTGCTTTGCACTAATAGGTCTATGTGTTTGTTCCAGTTTAGTTGCTGGTCTAATACCATACCAAGAAATCTAGTTGATTTTGCTGTGCATACTTTTTGCTCATTAATGCTTATGTCAATTATATTGTTTTTAATTACACGCCCTCTACTGAAGATCATTCCTATGGTTTTTTTAACGTTTAGATTAAATCCCCACTTGTTCATCCAGTCAGATACTTTATCCATTTGCCTTTGTACTGTTTTATAGAGGAATGGGAGATTTCTTCCCGTTCTCCATATCGCAGCGTCATCTGCAAACTGGGATAAGTTGTTTTTTTAAGTCTTTAAACTCGTCGCCTAGGTCGTTGACCATAATCGTAAAGATAGATGGTGATATTACTGATCCCTGGGGAATTCCATTCTGTTGCTCATACACCTCAGATCTATCATTGTTTATTTGTACCGTGAAGTATCTATCCTGCAGGAAGTTTTCTAGATAATTGTAGGTTCTGCCTACTATACCTAATTTCCTGATTTTGTGTAGTGCACCCTCCCTCCAACACTCATCATATGCTCTTGCTACATCAAGGAATATTGCTACTGTCTTTTCATTCCTTTTGAAGCCTGTTTTAACATCATGTTACTATGTTGGCGTCTCTGAACAATTACTGCTTCAGCTACTTTATATCAATTGTGTTGTTGACTTCTTTAAATGCTATGATATCAAACTGTCCAGTTTATTGTTTCTCTGGCGTTCTCTGCCTGTTGTCCCTTCAATCACACCTGTTATCACTAAATATAACATTCCAACTGTTATCACTAAATATAACATTCCAACATTCTTTTCCTCGTATCGCGCCCTAAGAAAGTGGATTGTTTCCCCTTCCAATTTTACTAATAAACTCCCTTTACGTACTGGCTTCTTGCAGTACACCCTGATTACTCTCTTTATTGGAAAGGCAAAGGAATTAATTCATTATTTAATGAAATAGAAAATAAAATTAGTATCCATTAGCAACGAAATGTTGTGAGGAATACTGTAGACAAAATCAATTAGCCTCTAAGGGTCTAAGGGTTACGATGTTACTTTATAAATAAAAAAAAAAAAAATAAAAAAAAACGCTACATCGGTGTGTTTCTCTGATATAGCAAAAACTGTGTGATCATTTATGGTCTCGCTAGGTCATTTCGCTCCTTTCAATTTTGTTTATTAAAAAAAAAAAAAAGCAAAACGAACACATCAAGGCACGAGTAAACTAACAAAATGAAGATAGTTACACGTAGCATTAGAGCTCGCTAATCATATTATATAATATGAACGGCTAAAACTGTCTCAACTTCATTCGTGTGCGAGTTAGTTCCACATTCTCCATGTTGCCTGTATTAAATAACAAAACTCAAAGTCCCGGTTGTCTCCACCTCTTAGTTTGTCTCCCCCTGAGTGTTGTTTAACAGTGATGGTACGGCCCAGTGTTTCCCAAAGTGTGGTACATGACCCCGAGTGTACGCGAAATCGATCAACGAAACAGTGGAACTTTAAAAAAACAACAACAAAGTATCATTTCAACCCTTGGTGGGTTATAATGTTATAATTAGGATATATAGTGCAAGACAATACAATTTCCGATATCTAAATATGACATCTTCTCTTCAGCCCCCCCCCCCCCCCCCCCTGTTTTTCCCCACTCAGTCCAAATATATCACAGAATTATTGGGTCGATCTCTTTTCCTCTACGGCAGTATTAAGTTACAAATGTGTGTGTGTAATAAATTACTTGTATTTCCGTGGTCGGCCCTTTTCTTTTCATTCTATCAAGCAGATATTTTGTACTTTAAAATCATCTTACACTCTTCTCAGTGATAATTAATGGGTCGATGACCCAAGAAAAAAGGAGAAAGAAAAAAAGTGTTTTTCCTCTACGGCAGTATTAAAAAACAAACAGACAAATTGGTGTGTGTACCTAAATTACGTATGAAACCCGCTCCCGTGGTTACCCTTTGTCTTTTTCATTCTAGTCCAGTTTCCAGAATTGTACTTTAAACAGTGATCACCCCCCCTTTCCCAGTCGCCTGAGCAAATTTGTAATCCGGAAAGATGTGATAATTCGTCATGAACCCAGATTAGCCGTTCAGCGACCGAGCGTTGGGTTTACCTAAGGCGTGCCGGGCGATAAATTACCCGTCTGTGGACAGTTACAGACACACACTGATCAGTCGGACATGCCTGAGCGGAAATGTTGTAATAGTCCGGGAAGATGTGAGAAGTTATTTGTAAATATTGCCGAGACAGTATCGGATGTTTTCATTCCATATTTGGGAGACATGACCTCTGCAGTAACGCGAAGAAATTTCCATGAGGAAATAATTTGAATTACCCCACAAAACACGCATGTTTGAAACGATTGGCAGACACTCGGGATGAAGGCATACCACCCCTTCCGATTGCAGCCCTGCTTAATATCGTAACAAACAAATGCGGGGGAAGACAGGCAATATAACCTGCCACTTCAGCCAGAGTAGAACACCGTGAAAATCTACCTCGCGCCAAGAAGACAACCAGACCTTGCCAGAGTTAAGACTAAGATCAGCTTTCATTTATCGGACCAGACTTGGTTGAAATTCTTGAGGATTTAAGAGCCCAGGAAAACACTAACATTATTAACGAGGAACACCGGAATCCGAGGAAACTGAAACACAAGTCAAAGTAGGAACGTATTGTTAAAGTAACAACACCCCAGACCAAGTGTAAGAGGCCCCTACAAGTGCCTTTATTTCTCTGAGCTAGCAGTCTGTGAGCCTAAAGATTGACGTAAGTTGTACATTTTAAATTCTATATTTTTTTCATTATTAACATGTGAACTAATACGTGAATATTAATATGTGAAAATTGCCAGTGGATGTCCAAGTCACTTGAGGCTGGCAACCACATCATTTAGAATGGTGATTTTATGAACGACCACTGCCAGGGCTGGTGACTGCTTTATTGCTAATTTCTTATAAAGAACCAACTGCAGAGGTAGTCCCAAGTTCCATTTGGAGCAAGGAGGGAACGATGAAAGAAATGATGTACATACTTGTTATATCATTAACCTTTTCAAGCAGTATAAATATAAAACATATTCACTCTAAATGTAATGAAAGTTTCAACCTTTTCAACCGATGTAAATGTAAACATATTCAAACTATATTGTTAAAATTTTCAACTAAAGTTAAATATAAAACTATTCATTTTAAATGTAAAGATAGTTTTTCGCCCACTGGGATTAAGATTAATTCTCAGAGAGGGTAAAGGTTCTGAAGATAGATGGGATGGTGGAATAGGAAGATGGAGACACATAAGTATGTGTCGGGAAACTCAATACTCAGAGGGTATTCGTTTCTCTTTTGCCATACTAGTTGGTGGTACCAGTTGAGGGTACTATTTCTGGAACAAGTGAGGGTATAAGTGGCCTGAAGTCGACGCTAGACACCATTATCAGACGGGTCTTAGAAACGCGGGACCAGCTTTGCAGTTACTCCCTGATTCTACTTAGAACGTGCTGCACCTGACGTCACAAAACAGGTTCACGTGTGAATTTTATATTTAAAAAAAAATGATTCCCGTTACACGCCTATTGAGGCATACTGGGAATACGGTGTTAGGCCCGTTTTTTTTAACCATCGGAACACTACGGGTGATGTGGTCAGCATCACGCCTTAACCTTCCCAGAGTTGCTCTTGTACCCAATTCATGAGGCCGGGTCGACCGAGGAGCCGTTTGCGGTCTAAAAAATCCCACCTCAAATGGGGATCGATTAATGGACCACTGATCTAGGAAGCCAGTGCACTAACTACTGCGTTACCGCGGCTCCTAGAATTATATATATATATATATATATATATATATATATATATATATATATATATATATATATATATATATATATATATATATATATATATATATATATATGCACAGTGGGCTGATCACCTGCTTGCCAACCAATCTGATTACGGAAACAATGATAGATTGTTTGGTCTGTTTTTGTTCCACAAAGACGCCACTAGGCGTGGTGGAAACAGCAATAGATTGATCAATTTGTTGTTGCCCTAAGACGCCACTAGGCGTACTGGCCACACACTGCTTTGCCGGTTGGTGGCTAAGGATGGAAGAAGAAGATATAATATATATATATATATATATATATATATATATATATATATATATATATATATATATATATATATATATATATATATATATATATATATATATATATATATATATATAAAAGTCCCAAAATTAAGTCCGAGAAAACTGAATTTTAAAATTTGAAACGCTATGACTCAACGAAGGATGGCCTATTTTTATGCTTCATTTTCTTGGGCAGGAATATGTTCTTAAATATAATTTTAGTTTCTACAGCTTCTTTGAAGTACGCTTAATGTGCTGAGGTCAGTAAACTCAGTTTTTATAAAAATGTGACATGTCTGGTTTTTCGAATGGAATCATATATATATATATATATATATATATATATATATATATATATATATATATATATATATATATATATATATATATATATATATATCAATAAGTTTTCTTTTTGCTCCCTACGATGCATAGAGCCACAACTGTAGCTGTCCCCTTCCCTTGCAGGAAACTATCAACAAACATTCACATGCTCCTGCAGCGGTGGTTTGTGTAGCATTTTGTTTTACGTCATGAGGCTGCCAGCCTCATATTAGTCACCTTATACGGTATATGCCTAGTGTAGAAAAAATATCATTTTTAAAACTACTCCAAATCGCCTTTTTTCCGAGAAGGGTACGACGGTATAACTAATCTCATAAGGGGTATGATATTATTGTCAGTTTGAGAAACGCTGGTATAGATAACCAGTTCGGTGATAACACAAACAAACTGTAATTGATTCTTTCATGTGTTGTACTGTGTTTTGTTATTGTATGGTTATGAAACATGAAGAATGATAACAAGCGACAACCAAGAAGTTATAGACTTTCGTAAGTGGGTTAAGTTAGTTGCTTATCCTTTTCAGGACGTGGCAATCAACCCCAGCTTTTATTGGCTGTTTGTGATTTTTCTAGGCAATTTTTTCATTCACTAGTTTTGCCATTGCTTTCTGAACGGTACGGCGCTTATACCATTGTTAAAAATCCACACAAAGCGATCTGCTACCAAACCGCCTGCAGCAGGTTTCGAACCTGGTATATCTGGATTATGAAACTGCGTTCATATCCATTAGACCACAGACGCCGACCGTAAGTGGGTACTTGTGTAGAATGGAAGGATTGAAATGGTATGACAAGATTTATTCATTCACTCATCAGCTTTCACCTGCCCAAGGAGCATAGGCCTTCAACAAACTTATGCTAAGTCTTCATGTCCCGTGCCATCAGCTCAAGGTCTGTTCATGTTTTCTTTATCCACTTATGTTTACCGCAGCTGTGTTCTTTGGTTTCCCTCGACCTCTCTTACCCTGTGGATTCCAGAATAAGGACTACTTGGTGATGCTATCAACAGGTTTCCTCAGTGTGTGTCTTATTCATCTCCAGCGTCGTCTTCTCATTTAAACTGGCACATGCCTAGTTCGCGTCAACAGTTCCACATTAGTGATCTAGTCACTGTTAAAGAACGTATATTGATATGTTTTGTATTCGCACGGGTTTTAACTTATATTGAACGCTGCATATGTAATACGTCACCAGTTGTCTATGACGTAACACGTTTGCACTAATTTATTCTAACGGCTAATATTCGTGTCCTTTCGTTACTTCAAGTCGTCCTAGTAAGACGTGTTTTTTCTAGCTTTTGCGGAGGAAGATATTTATTTAAGTGGCATAACTAACTTCGGAGTCCGCCACTGTGTTTCTAAGATGGTCCTGAACTTATATAGAAGTTCCACCTCTTATCGAGTAAGATAAATCAAGTATTTTTATATTCACGTCGTCTGGTCCACATTACTTGGGTGGTCATCGTTCGTATGCACCTCTAGTACAGCGGCCAGGACTGAATGATTGAGACGAGACAGATGGAAGATTAACTACTATAAATGCCTTGTACATGCGTTGACCATGAAGATGTTTCCTTGATGTAAAATAAATGCTGAAGAAGATATATTGTGGACCCTCTACCCGACGTCTTGTGTTATTGCGCCAGTGATGTTCTGTGACGACCATACCCGTCTCCATTCGTGTTTGTCAGCATGATGCATGAACGTTTGTAATACTGTACTCTACTCAAAACCAAGCTACAAGAAGAAAGCCACACGTAACAGTCACACAACTTCAATCCTTCTACCCTACGCAGTCATCCATTAAAAAAAATATATGGCGAGATTACCAATACAGAACTGATGATGAGAACAAGATTACCAATATAGAACTGATAATGAGAACAAGACAAGTGGCAGTAGAACAAGAAATGAGAAGATAACGTTGGAGTTGGGTAGGACTGACACTGAGTAAATCTACTGATAGTATTACAAGACAATCCTTGTTCTGGAATCTCCAGGGTAAGCGAGGTAGTAGGAGACTAAAAAAACACATACACATGGACAAGGGAGCTAGACACTAACATAACAGGGACAAATAGGACGTGCAACGACCTTGAACGGATAGCATACGATAGGAACGAACGAACTTTATTTTCGAAGTGTTAAGAATTGGGCGCGTAGGCCCGTCTAACATTCTGCCCTTTCACTCTCATTAATCTTGTATACTATATCCTTTTATTCCCACATGATGCTTTAAGCATTAATTTAAAGACATGCAACATTATAAAGTTAACATAACAGCATTCATTTACAGTATGCAATCATAATAAAAAATGAGGTTTTTTTTTTTTTTTTTTAAATAAACAAGATAGTGACTGAAGAGAAAAAAAAATAATAAATAAAAAATAAAATAAAATATAAAGAAAACAATAAATAAATAAATTCTGTATACCGACACTCACTTATGCGGTCAAAACGTCTACAAGTAATCTGTATGTTTGAATGTGTCATCAATCATCAATACAAAAATTACATAAACACATTCTCGCTTATATCCATACATTCGTGGTGGAAAATGAAATAATAATAATAATAGTAATAACACTTTCTTACGCACTTCTGTAGCAGGAGAAGTCTTTCAGCAGTTTAAAAGACCTAGCATGCATTTGTTGAAGGTAAATGATTATTTCATGAAACGCTGTTTTTTACCAATGTCAGGGTGTGCATGGACTGGCAACTTCGCATACAACAAATTGCCACATAACCCACCGCTGCACGATGTGACTGCTTGGTACAGGCTTCCTGCAATGGGGTCAATTGTAATGGTGGCTCTATGCTCCGTAAGTAGGGCAAATGAGAATGACGATGGTTTAAAAATAACTGGGTAAAATGGTTTTTTTTTTTCGTGTGAGCTAAGGAAAGTGTGAGCTAAAGAAAGTGTGAGCTAAGGAAACCATCATGCATCGTGTGGTCTTGCGCACCTATAAACCTAACATATACAATACTTTGTCTTTTCACATTTCTGTATATAACCATGAATCCTAAAATAAGGTAATAACTGTGAGTCTGTAACCAGGTATCCTGTAATATGGTAATGACTGTGAGTCTGTAACCGGGTATCCTGTAATAAGGCAATGACCGCGAGTCTCTAAGCAGGTATCTTGTAATAAGGCAATGACTGCGAGTCTGTAACCAGGTATCCTGTAATAAGGCAATGACTGCGAGTCTGTAACCAGGTATGCTGTAATAAGGCAATGAATGTGAGTCTCTAACCGGGTATCTTGTAATAAGGCAATGACTGCGAGTCTGTAACCAGTATCCTGTAATAAGGTAATGGCTGTGAGTCTCTAACCAGGTATCCTGTAATAAGGCAATGACTGTTAGTATGTGACCAGATTAAGCAGAATGCATGCCTGAATCACCTTGCACTGCTATCAGCTTTCACGTGTAGCGCTCTATCTGGGCCATCAATGATAGGATTTTAAAACCGGAAGTCGATCGTTTTAGACTGATGTTTCTATTTCTGGACTTGACCTTGATTCCGTATCGGTGGTCTGTGAGATTATATTTGATGGAACATGTGTTCAACGTAGTCTTTTCGAATTGAAAAAAAAATTTAACTTCCCCTTCCATATGTGCTTAACCGCCACGTGGGGAATGCAGTTTCCGGTCTTGCAAAATAGTATTATCCTGGTGGGTACTAATAGCTGCTTCTTCTAAATTGATTTTCGTCAAAAATGTATATCAGTCGTCTCCATGAAACTAGTATTATTTATTATTTTATATGAAATTAGAAGCGATGCCGAAGGCGTGGTATGCCAGTTGACATGTTTGCATTAGAACGAAGTAACAAAACTTCCATTTTCTATGTCTTCCTGTAGTTTACTGCTTCTTAACCAGGGGTGCATGAACCCCCTGGGGGTGGGAGACCCACCTTTTGGGGGTGCGAGGTGAATCATAGTAAACGCTCAGAAAATATAATACTCAGAACTCAACTAATTTACACAAAATAGAGCATTGACAATAATTAGACACCGAAGCTTAGTCACTTGATTGTGTATATTCTATGCTATGTACCGTATTATTCCCCACGATGGCGTTATGTTTTAATTTTTAATTTATAGTCCAGTCTATTGTGTTGTTCAGGAGCTTGGTTGTGTCTATACCGGCATGCATTTAATTTTAGTTGGAGCTTTATTAAAGTACTTTTTGTACTGTGTTGTAGTAATTCTTTACGATGACGTTGCTGTGTTACTACAGTACTCACTTCTATATGGCAAGAGTGTCTCTATATAACACTGCAGAACTCTCTTTCTTGCTTCCAATGACAAAGATTTGTTGTCTAAAATATGTTACATCTTATGGAACGCTGAGTGTGCCTGGGCTACTCTGCTCCTCACATCTAGGATGCTATTCCCCTTCCGATGTTATTAACGTGCTCAGGTATTTCAGTCTAGACTTGTTCTAGAGCTGTTCCATTTACTTTAATAGTGAGTGCATTCTAAGCAGGTCACTTTCATCGAGATAAGCATTACGTCTACCATTCTGCTATTCAGGCTAAGGCCTTTATTTTTACTTTCTGCTGCTACTGTGTCAATCCTTTCTTGTACCTTTTCCAGGTTTTTTTTTTTTAAACTATTAAGACATCAGCGTCTCAGATTGCTTATATTGTCTATCAACTGATATTCTTGGTATACCTCCTTTGGATCATCATTACTTCTATTTTTACTGCATATACAGAACAGACCAGGTGAATCCTGTCTGTCTACATGGAGCGTGAGATTGACAGAGTGGTTAGAGCGATGATCTCTTGCAGCAAAGGTTCCGGGTTGGAAACACGGTGGAGTCAGCTCCAGTCTCCACCTCCTGTCTCCTTGTCGCTCCTAGATGAAGATGCACGTAAATTGTTCTATATATCTCACATACAAACCTTGATTATTGCTCCACAATCTGGGATGGTTGTTCTATGTCCAATACAAAAAGACTCCATTCACTACAAAAGCGTGCAGTGCGTCTAGTTTCTGACAACTGCCAAGCACAGTGTGTAGATCTATATAAAAATCTCAAAATACTGCCTCTAACAAAGCGCTTTCTGTTCAACAAAGCTAAATTTGTTCACAAAATCCTGTCACAGAATGCTCCAACATATCTGTGGCCAATGTTCAAATACAGCGAAAGACGCAGTCAACGCCTTAACAAAATACAAGTGCCCAAGCCTAGGCTTGACTTATTCAAGAAAAGCTTAGCTTACTCTGCTGCTCATCTCTGGAACTATCTTCCACATTATCTGAAAGATAACAACCTCAGTCCCTATTCATACAATTGTAAACTTTTCGATTACTTTATGAGTTCTGATTATCTGCCCCCCTAATGTGATTATTTTTCCGAACAAATGATATAATATCGAATGTAGGTTTAATGATGATGATAGTGTTTTTCAACATATTTTGTTTCATGGTGATACTTAGTTTGTATTTTTCAACATACTTTATTTCATGTTTATAATTAGATACTGTGAATGTGAGTATGCTATTATTTTACCTTTATAACGTTGAATTCCTTGAATTGATGGGTAAAATGTATGTGAGAATAAATGAAACCAGTATAAAAGACGAGAGAAAGGAAGGGCAGAATGTCGGACGGGCCTGCGTGCCCAATTCTCAACCCTTTGAAAATAAAGTTCGTTCGTTCGTTCGTTCGTTCCTAGCGGCAGAGCAGGGAGCCAGCACTGTAATAGGTTTTAAGAAAGCTTGCTAACTCATTCACTCCTCGCGGAGCATGGAGTCGATATGCAAGCATAGTTTCTCCTGAATCCTTCACTAAGCATATTCTTTATGCTGTCTACAATGTGGTTTCTATGACATTTGTTTCACATGACAGGTTGCCAGCCAATCCAAACCTCTCACTGGTATTTATAGGCATAAGTCACAACTAGTCATGCTGCAACAACTTTAATATACGCTGTTGGAACTGAAATTACCGTAGCTGCTGTCACCAGACTTGCCCTCCAATAGATCCTCGTTAAAGGGTTTAGCCTACCCAGCTGTAAATGGATACCTGACTCTGCTGTTAAGTTAGGGAAAGGCAGCGAGGAAGTAAACGGGTCGCCCCACCTCTCGAAGCTGGACCTAGTATAGTGAAGTCTCTAACACTTCACTCTCCTACGGCAGTATCTGTTATGAGAATTCCTGTATTTAGTAAACTACTGCCAAACTCTGGCTTTTACTGTTTGCAGAACACTGCGTACTGTTAAACTGTTAGGTTGAGAATGAAGCTCATGTGGGAGGTATCGATGAGTGAGATCGATAGATAATACAGAATTTGCCCTTCGGAGTCGGCTGGTCTATATCATGATTAATCTGATGTTGTTGTGTGACCTTTTAAAACTAATTTGTTGGTGGCATCAATGAAATAATCAATCAATCAAATAATCAATCAATCAAATCCGTGGTACTCTTTGATACAGTATATAGATCGGTTTAAATGAAGACAGTGGCCCATGTTCTTCGATGCTATCCAAATAAGTCCCCAACGTGGTTGGGGTTAGGATTAAGGTTAGAGGTTGTGGTTAGGATATCTAAACATAACCCTAACCTTACCTCTTTTTGCTGCGTCTCTGATTTCTTACTTAAGGTCGTATCAAACAGACAGCCCCACTGTGCTTCATTTCAACCATATAGGTCTGTGACCAATCGCTTCCAGATATCTGTTTCCATTGCTTTCATTATTTAAATACAGAGGTGCAATGTATTTTCATTACTTCACCTCGGTGAAATGTCTTTTTATCACCTTTTCATCAGGCTTCACATTTTTTCTTTTTCATGCACAAGTAGATTTTCCAATGTATAACAACATTCATTTTGTTTTACTTCGTCTTGAAGATCTTATTTCTGACTCTCTTTTGCCTTTAAAAAAATATTTTCTAAGCAATTCTTTTGTATTTCATAACCTTTTTATTCTGCTTTGTGCAGTTTTTTTTGGGATAGGGGGGGGGGGGGGGGGTAGGTAGTATTGAACATACTTATGGTATGTGACCGATAGTGGAATGTTATAGAATATCTTCCAATTTGGTAAGTCTAGAACACTTTACAATGTGAGAAATTAGAACATCTCAAGATCTGAGAAGGATAGAACATTTTACTATCTGAATGGTGCATAAAATATTGTAATCTGAGAACTATAGAGCATCTTACAATCTGAGAAGTGTAGATCATCTTACGATCTGAGAAGTGAGGTAGAACATCTTACAACTTGAAAAATTTAGAACATGTTAAAATCTGAAAAGTGTTGAACATTTACAATTTGAGAAGTTTTGAACGCCTTACAATCAGACAAATGTAGAACAGCTCAAAATCTGATAAATAACAAACATAATAGCCAAGACAAAAACAGCTTTCTAAGCAATGAAAAAAAAAGTTCTTTCAGCAAATCCTTGTTCACTGTAATTTTCCATTGTTATAAAGCCCGTGAAAAAAAAAAAACAAACAAAACAACTAACAAACAAACATAATAGTGGAAAACAAATTATACATAATTATAGGGAAAAAGCCCTCACATTATTTAAAATGTGTATTTTATAATTAAATCGTTAAAAACAGAAGAAGATTAAGAAGTAGGCGATGAAGAAGATGAGGATGATAATGCTGATAAAAATGACGTTTAAACATGAAGAAAATGATGGTAGTTAGGGAGGATAGAGGTAACAAGGCAGAAATGATTCTGTATGTTAACATATTCTATAACATATTCTATAACATATTCTATGTCTAAGCAGTTAACATAACCATAAAACGGTAGTTCCTAAATGCATACTGCCGTAGAGGTGGGAAGTATTTAAGACTTGATTATATTAGGTCTCAGCTTTATAACGTGCGGTAACCGGTTTCCTTCCTCGCTGTCTTTGCCTAAAGAGCAAAGTCAGGTACCCATTAAAAGCTATGTAGACTGCAGTGTGACACTACCAGGTTTCGAACCAGGTAACTTCACCGCGAGAAGTAAGCATCTAACCACTCTTCCACTCGACGTTCTGATATAAAGCATCATCATCATTTTCTTTTGCATTCCTAACAGAGCATAAAACCACCACCACCACCACCACAACTGGCTCCCATACAGGTTGCCTGCACCAAGCACTCATATACTCTTGCAGTTGTGGTTTCTGTGTCATTTGTTTTACATGATGAGGTTGCCATCACCCATGCACAAACTAATATTAGTCGTTTTGTATGATATACCTGATAGTGTAGTATTCTTAATCGTTCTTTACCTCCTCAGAGACCCCTAGGAATACACGGTGCTGATATAAACCACATGAGCTTTATATTTACATTAGTGTAAAAGCCCGTCATAAGACGGGAATTAAATTTAAAAGAACCAATACCAAACGGCAATTTTACTTATTCAAAAGTATTTTTTAAAAACCACTGTGCATCACCACAGTACACGAACTACGTAGCAGCAGCGAGGATCCCAGTGTGTGTTTACGGGATCACACATTCTATAAATATATTTTTGTGCACACCGTCATTTGTGCACTTTTCTTTGTCGAGTGTTATTTTTTTTCGGGAGAGTACATATAAGGGAAACAATAAAATTAATATCTAACGTTAGACCAAAGTTGCATCCCTTAGCGTTAGTGACAGAAAAAGCTCGAATTTTTATATATATATTGATGACTGTTTTTATGCGAACGTACGCTTTAGCTAATGTGCGTGAGAGATAAATAACAATTATATAAGACAGCGTTCCTCAAACTTTTTGGTCTCAGGGACTTCTTTGAACTCTTAAAAAGTGGTCGAGGAACCCAAAGAAATTTTGTGTATGTGGGTTGTACCGTGAAAGAGTGAGAGTTAAAAAAAAAATGCAAATAACGTCTTAGGTTATTATGAAAATAGTTTTGACCTCGAGGACCCCAGGGCTCAGCGGACCACACTTTGAGAACCGCTGATATAAAGTGATTGAAAAATCACGTCCTACTTTTAAACGTGTATATCCTCACTTGTATCGATTGGGTGGCCATGGAACAAATGAAAAAAAAAAAAAAAAAAAAAAATGTCATTTGATGAATACGATTTTAAAAAATTATTTTTGTATTCTTTACTCCAGAAACAAAGTACAATAGAAAATGATCTATAAACTGACGTTACACGAGATAGCACGGACAACTGGCAGATGGCACAAGAACAGTCGAGCGATCGCAGCTGAAGTTCAAAGATGTGTGCAAAACGAGACACGAAGGCACTGGACATAAATCCAGCAACCTAGGAGGATGAAGTTGCTGATCGCACCAAGTGGCGATGCTCCCTACAGCGCCACCTCAGACTGGGTGAAAAGAAGCTCTCACAACAAGCAGAAGAGAAAAGAACACACCGAAAGGAACACCAGGCATTAACAAAAACAAAAAGCTGAGGGTCATGACCTTTCATTGCATTGGGAAACATATGGAGAACAAGAGAAATCAAGTCTAATACGACAATAAGAATCTTCAACTCAAATGTCAAGTCAGTCCTATTGTATGGCTCTGAGACATGAAGAGCAACAAAAACAACAACCAAAAAGCCACAGACTTTTATAAACGGGTGCTTGCGTAGAATAGAAGGACTGAAATGGTATGACAAAGTCACAAATGTGGAATTGATGACAAGAACTAGACAAGTGCCAGTGGAACAAGAGTTGAGAAGAAGACGCTGGCGATGGATAGGACACACATTGAGGAAACCTGTTGACAGCATTACAAGGCAGTCCTTGTTCTGGAATCCACAGGGGAAGAGAGGCGGAGGTAGACCAAAAAACACATGGAGAAGAGAACTGGATACAGAGGTGAAAATGATGAGGAAAACATGGAAAGAACTTGAGCGGATGGCACAGGACAGGAAGACTTGGCATGTGTTTGTTGAAGGCATATGCTCCTCGTGGAGCTAAAGGGTATTGACTTATCACCTAAGAGGCGTATTCCCATATTCAGTTATGACTGAAGGGTGGCTACTACTGTCACTACTACAAGAGATAGCAAAAATTGCTGCCTGCTATTAAATCATGTGTAAACAAACAGATGCTCCCCGTTAAGTTGTCATATTAATGTTACATAGTTTTCAATGCAATAGAAAGGCAATAAATTGTCTTTATTTCATTTTGTTTCATAAAAATTAATTCGACAGGAGTAAAGAAACAATTTCAAAATAAGAAGTGACTTATCATGTACTCTGCAGGTCTCAGCGGACTGAGACTTTTTTTTTTAAACCTGGAGATGACGTAATATCTTGTGTCATGCAAATTTCTGCTTCTCAATATTTGATCAACAGAAATGCTGACCATGTTATGCATGTCTTACATCCCCGCTACCGTATCCATTAGCATGACAGAGCAGTTGAACAGCGAATATACTAAATAGAAAAAATATTTTTTTTAAAAAATTAACTCGTATCTTTTCCATTTACTATCTTCGCTGTTTGACTGCTGTGTCACGCAAATAGGTAAGGTTGTTATGATGCGATCGATGGAAATTCACCAGTTAGTGGAGTAATAGTTGTTTGTTAATTAGTTTCGATTCTCCCATTTCCCCCGCTTGTAATGATTTCTTGTCTGCGAAATTAATCTGTAGCTAGTTGAGTCGAGTTTTGTTTATTCATAATAGCTTCTCCTGTGTCAAGTAAGCCTCCTTGTGGCCACTGGCCTTCAAATAAATCTATATGAACATTCCTGAACTGCGCAGTCCGCTTCACTTCTTGTTGTATCTTAAATTATTGTTTTTATTTAAAAAAAAACATTTTTATTTAGTTTTATATGAGTGTTTGCATGTTTCAAATATTTGAGCCCTTGGTTCAGTAGGTTTAAGATAACCTAGAAAGCTAACATTTTGCATACATCATGGTACATTTTAAACTATCAACATTTGAAGGAACCTCGCGTGACCTGTCGCTGGCCCGTCATACAAACACTAAAGCCGAAAAGGTTAGAGTTTTTGCAAGATTATAGATGTGAAAGAATCACAGGACAATGTGACGTAGTACACAAAATTATGAACAGGATCACAAAATATGGTGATGTACAAAAAATTGTGAACAGCAGCACAGAACTTTTCCATTTTAGTGCATTTTAAAATAACAGTAGCCTAAAACTGGTTTTTTAAAATCTATACTCGTTCAAAATTCTTATCCTTTAAATAAAACGTTATGCAAAAGTCATTCGATAAAGAACGAACGAACTTTATTTTCAAAGGGTCAAGAATTGAGCGCGCAGGCCCGTCTAACATTCTGCTCTCTCTCTCTCTCTCTCTCTCTCTCTCTCTCATCTTGCATACTGTGTCCTTTCATTCTCACATATTACTTTAAACGTTAATTTAAAGGCATGCAACATTATAAAGGTAATATTCTTCTTCTTTCTTCTTCCATCCTTAGCCACCGACCGTCAAAGCAGTCAGTGGCCATTACGCCTAGTGGCGTCTTAGGGCAACAGCAGATAGGTTTTCTTTGCCATTGTTTCCCATCACGCCTAATGGCGTCTTTAGGGTAACGGCAAATCAATCCATTTGCTGCTGTTTCCGTAATCGAAGTGACTGGCAAACGGGTGATCAGCCCGTTGGTAAAGGTAATATAACAGCATAAATTTATAGTATCAAATCATAATCAAAAATGTTTTTTTTTTTTTTAAATGAGACAAGGGTGTGTCCTCCCGGTTATTCCAACGGATTACTCCGACGGACTGGCCTCAACTTATTGTGATGTTAGTTTGGCAAACGAATACATTTTATTTTAAAGGAAAAGTATCCCGTTCAACCTTTGATGGGTTATAATTAGGATATACGGTGTAGTAAATTCAAAATAATAATTATGATTTACGATATATAATTATGGTATTATCTCCCGACACCACTCAGTCCACTCAGAAGTTTTAGACTGTAACTCGCTGAGAAGTCAAAAACATACCGACCGGAATGATAGAAGAGTAACACTCCACAAATTATGTCAGCTATTCAAAAGAGTTGTAATACTTAACATGTTCTTGTAGGAGCTTTGAACAATTTTTATGCATGTCTCCTCTTCAGGCTTTCACCCAAGGCACCGTCCATTCGTTAGTTCTTATTATTTTAATTAAGACTTTGATCTCTGCTTTACTCATCCCCACATTTATTTGGTAAACGAATACAGGTAAATAGCAGCGACTCGAAAGATAGAAAACAATTCTGTGAGAAAATAACAGAAATAATAGGCTCACCGGGAAATCGAGCCAGGGGCCATTGGAACCGCGGCACCGCCTCGCTGCGAGAGTGAGTCGTGACAGGACATACGGCCAAGTAAGCATTTATATCATTTTTGTTACTTTTTGGTGTGTAAAGTCATCCTTGTTTCTTCCTTATTAGTGTCTGCTACTTTTAGTTATTTTCGTTTATTATTTAACATGATATTGGAAAACAGAACGGAAACATATTTGTTGTGGTGTTGCAGCACATGCTTTTACTGTCGTTCTTGGCAACTTTTGCTGTTTCTGCAGCTGTACTTAATGTTGCTGCTATCATAAAACACAGCACTTAAAGTGTTGTTTGTAGCGTGTGCTGCAGTTGTTACTGTCAAATTATTACTTGCTAGTGGTTTTATTACTATCAATATTATTACTGCGTTCGTAGCCTACCATTATTTCCATATCTGAACATCGCTGCCAGTAGTTTAGTAACATATTTTGTTGCCTTCACCTTCACGCACGCCTTCAAACCGTTTGGTGCTGAAATGTCTTACACTGGCATTACGTTTCCATCTTTCTCCCTTCTCCTGCACTATCCGAACCAATTAACTCCCGACCCGCGCACGAACCTGATATTTGTATCGTCTCGTCGGCCATTTTGAAGCCAGGGAGATAAGAGAGTTCCCCAAACTTACGGTCTGCTTGACATTTGTAGAATGTAAGCATGTCAAAACTTTGTAATGCCAAAATCGATCATCAAAATGCCATTTTTAAAGCCTCCATTTACTTCTTCTTTCTTCCGAATTATTTCATCGCAGTATTTCTCGGCGTAAGAAAAAACAATGTTTTTCGTCTGGTTTTCAAGCTTAAAATATATTTTTTTAAAGTAAAAGGTGATCACCAGCATCTGTTGTGAGCTTAACATTATCCAAAAACCTTCAGCTTTTGCCCTGTTGTGGCTACGCTCCAATTGTGGAATCACCAGAAAGGACAGAGCTGATGCTTTGTATAGTGCTAGTGGCAAATTGGAGCGATTCAGTCTTCCACAGCCCTATCGAGAGGCCAAAACAATCACCCACAATCAACGGACGAAAGAAATGGATACCAGATCCGACCCAATCCCCTAGCGTCAAATGCACCAGTAGATAGCACTTTTCCGTCTGAGAACTGGCCACTGCAGATTTATCAGTCCACCTCTATCCCATCAGGATATTACACACCAACGAAAGATCCGCATGGGACTGGAATCCAGATCCCTGAACGCATTCTACAAAACTGTCCAGCCCACAAGACCTACGATATCAGACCTGGCCAGAGAGTGTAGAGCTGAGACAGAAGATATAGGGTCCACCGGCACCTGGAGAAGACTTCTAGCATCGTCCTGGAGACAGGCATACAGATTTAGGATGACTAACAACTGAACACAAGAAAAAGGACTATCTGTTCTCGTCATACCACGGAGCGCATCAGGCAAAAAATCCAACCATTTAGTCAGATGCAAAGACTGTCTATGAGTAGAACCCAGCTCTCTACAAATAAACTTCGTTCTTTCGATTGTTTTATCTCCCGTTTCGTATTTCACTTAGATTTCGTCTCTTTGTTCTTCTACTTTATTTGTCACATTATGTCCTCGGTGAGTCCTGTTCACGGCTTGGACTACGTGAAGACGATACTGATACATAATCATACGCTATACATTCAATTATATTAACATACATAAATCGGTGAGCTGACATCTAAAGTAATCATTATAACGATCTATGATACTTATACCTTCTTCGACCCCTGCTGTTAAGATATAGTGAGCACAGATATTCCTGAACAACTCTTGAAGATTATGTTTTACGCTATGAACAATAATGAACAAATCTAAAAGAATATGTTGTATGTTTTCAGACATTCAAGAAGAGATATCTAAAGTTTCCGAGCCTTCATGAATGACGCTTAAACAATATGTTTTATGTTCTCGAACATTCATGAACAAACCTTAAACAATGTTTTATGTTTTCAAACATTCATGAACAAACTTCAACAGGGCGTTACTTGTCCTTACACACACAAGAATAAGCAACATAAAGAAAGGATGGATCAACAATAACTACACATATCGGTACATTTTATCTGCATTCTAAAGAAAACAATACACCGGGATGTTGTGGGAGGAATTGGTATGTGAATAACAAGAAAAGAAGAAAGGTTGCAAGGGGAAAAATTAACTCAAATGCTATTTGAGTCCACTGTTTGTTCTTTTGGGGTTAATGCTTCAATTACAGAAATTAATACGATTCCAAGTTTCTGTAACAATCCGCCTATGTGCTCGAACATATGCGCAAGCAATTAAACAATTCAGCCTACAAAACTTTACACAGACGAAGAAAAACAAGAGATCTGACATTATACTATCTTTAGCTTCAGCCAGCTTTACGCGTATTTACTTGATACATATGAACGGTTAAAAGCTACATGATATCAAAACAGAGCTGTCCCGGTAATCAGAGTTATAGTTGATACAGTTCCCACATTCTTAAGACACTAATAAGTTATCCTGCAAGTATTCGTAAATCCTACCAGGTTTCGCTAAGCCCAAATAAGAAAGGGTAGTTTATTTTTGGTGACTATATAAACATTAACTTTTATTCATGCTCGTTTGAAAAGTCTGCAACTCGAGATGCCAGCTAAAGAATTCTAAATCCGCCTTCAGGTGCCCAATGCACCTGGAGGCATATAAACAGGTATTTTTGATATTGTTTTTTTTGCAAGATTATAGGTGTCCGCCATGAAACTGTTTAGTGCATGTGCAGTATGAACAAGTTTTGTTGTGTCCCGTCACGTAACTAATTCCCACCAAATTGCAATCTTTTCATCGTGCAGTTTTAGGAAATTACGGGGAAAATGGCTCGTCATTCACTCTCATTGTCGATTTCACGCGCCAAAAAGATTGGTGTAATGATGATTACTGCAGCCTTAATGGAATGCAACAGGGCGTAATTGCACGCCCAGGATGTACATACGCTAAGATTTGTCATTTAAGCGGAGCCTTCAAGAAAGGATGACCCAATAAAACACATATCTTTCATACGTTTGTTTCAGAATATTGTGACTTCTATTTTTCCTTGTTGTTGTTGGGACAAATCCACACAAGAACAATTTTTCCACATTTTTGTTTAAACTTGAGAAATCACTTGGCAATGGGAAAATTTCATTTATTTAAAAGAAGCATCATGATTTCATCATAGACAAAGTTCAATGTTTTTGACCACTTCGCTGCGTGTCACTGATACTACACAAAAGAGAAAATGCTACGCACATTTTCCAGAAATTTGGTCTTAGTGTCTTTTTTTAACTTTCTTCACCGATCCATTTCCTGCACACGTTGCACAGGAGAACTGCGTCAGGGCTACATTTCTAAGTCGCTTAACAATTACAGCTACATGGAGGAATCACAGCGCACGACAAACGAACGGTTGTAAATGGAAAGTATATGAAAGGGACAAGGCAATTAATGCCGGTTAATCAAGACAAGCATCAGAAATAGCGAACTAATTACTCGTACATTTTTGTGCTAGCTCATGTTTTGGCGAAGTATTCACGTTTTGGCGGGTTACTGCTTCATCTGTGTTATAAGCTGCCGTTGGCAGAGAGACATTGTGTGCGATATGCGTGTCGTCTGTCCGTCCAAGCTACATGACTGAGAAGTGTGAGAGGTCAAAGTGCAGACGTGGGTATACTGCAAATTAAAAATCGAAGTTATTTATTTTCCAGTTTGTTGATAGCTCAGTTTATTTTCTCCACACTGCTTAACACCCTGATAAACCCAGATTCTGTCTACCCCTACCCTTTGTGCTTCTATGGCCGCATTAGTTTAAAAAAATTCGCCCCATAGCAGTCGCGCTAGTCCAATTTGATTAATAATCTGTCTGAAGCCAGTGTTCTAGCACTTCCTCTTTGTGGTGCCCACTGAAGCTTTCTAATTAAAATTTCGACGATTACTCTGGCCCCTCATTATAAGCCGGCGGTGTGATTATTCAAAGTGGTAATTAGAAATATCCACCTTTGCAACTTCCACCACATATCAAATATCTCCTCATGTACGTCACATAAAGACGTATTCACAAATCTCCTGTAAACCGGTAAGTCGACAAACCTCATGCCAGTGCCTACACTTCATCTGTCCGGTATCATAACTGATGGAGAATAGTTAAACTAGCGTCACAAATAAAGGAATCCAATGAACAAATGCAACAGTCAGTCCTTGGTTTACGGGCTTGCAACCTAGCTGCAGATTTAAACGAGACAACATTTTTGCTAATTTTTAAAAACCCAATTCCTGGTCCCCGTGGCAAAAAAAACCACGACAAACGTTATATGTTCGGTCCAATAAAAGACTTTAAATATAATGCAGTATACGATTACACCTGCCCCATTTTGTAGAGTCTCCCTCTGCACGTAGTCTCTTTTCATCTGGCTCTTTCATTTAATCTTTCTACTGAGAATGTTATGTGTTAACCAATTTAGCTTTCAAAAAGGGTGACAATCGACAATGTGGCCCCTTTGAAACCATAGTGAGGCATAGTCACGCAGCTGTCCCTGGTATTGCGGCGTACTCAAGAATCCTATGAGCTAGAAAATAGAGACCTGCGACGCCTACTGAGCCCATGACATAAACGCGTGCGGATTTCCGAGCAAAAACCGAAGTACTTCCCTATGCTCTTCAACCATCATTTGAGTTTAAAGCAAAAATAGACTGCAATCAGCATCGTTTGTTTGAGACTTTATGATCTGGAAAGGCGTTTGACCAGGGTCTGGATTTTTCAAAGACTTGTTGTTGTTTTGCTTCAGACACCTTTGATTACATGATAATAGAGTTTCCACATTATTTTGCTTAAACTAGAGTTCAGACACGCAAAGCATAATTACTCCAGAGTTCCAGTTTGCCACCACCATTTGTATTTAGCCAGACAAGGTGATATTCTATCACCTTATCTCTTATAGACAAAGCTTCAATGTTTTTGACCACTCGCTGCGTGTCACTGATTTACATCTAAAGGAAAATGGATTGGTTTGGTATTAGTGTTAATAAGGACTTTCTTCATTGCACACGGAAAACTGCGTCAGGGCTCCGATCTTCTCTCTTAAATTACACATGGAGGATATCACAGCGCACGAACGAAGAAAATGGAAATATATGAAATGACCACAGGCGAATTAATGCCGTCATCAAGACAAGCATCAGAAATAGCGCAACTAATACTCGTACATTGCCAAGTCATGTTTTGGCGGGTTACCTGCTCATCTGTGTTATAACTATAGAGATTGTGTGCGCATGCGTGTCCGTCTGTCCGTCCAAGAGAATGATGTTCTGTTACTGAGAGTGTGAGAGGTAGAAGTGCTGTGTGAGGTTTACTGCAAATTAAAAAGTGTGATTTGAAAATCAACAAATAATTTATTTCCAGTTTGTGTTTGATAGCTACCTGTTTTCTTTCTTCCGTTTATTAAAAACCCCAGATTCTCTACCCCGCCCTTTGTGCTTCTATGCCGCCTGTTAAAAAACACCACATACAGCTCAATGTTATTTAACATACTGAAGCCAGTTTTAGCACGCCTTCTTGTGACGCCCAGTTGAAGCCTATTACATTTGAGCGATTACAGATCTGGCCCAGACATTCCAAGCCGGCAAACAGATCAAAGTTTCAGGAAATGAAACCTGCCCAACTTCCACCTCCAAAGATAACGTCACTTCTTGATGACGTATTCACAAAATTTGTAAACCGGTACAAACAAACAGACGCTACACTGGCTGTATCTAACTGATGGAGAATAGTTATAGAACGCAATTCACAAATAAGAATCTTCATCTTAAATGTCAAGTCAGTCCTAGTTTATGGCTTGTCAACCATAGGGGTTGTCCACATTTAACGTCACGCAATTTTTGCCATTTTTAACCCCAATTCCTTCCCCCGTCACAAAAACCCAGACAACCGCTTATATGACGTCATAAAGAGCTTTTACCCCCCCCCCCCCCCTCTCTCTCTCTCTCATTTATTTCCTACTGAGAAGAAAGAATTTAATCCTATGTTAATGTGTTAACCAATTTTCAAAAAGGGTGACAATCGACAATGTGGAAACCATAGAGACATATCCCTTCTCAGTGTCCCTGGTAAAATCTACTCTAGAATCCTAGAGCAGAGACTGCGACGCCTAGCTGAGCCACAATTGGATGAGGTCCAGTGCGGATTCCGAGCAAACCGAAGTACTCAAGACCTAATCTTCACACTCAGACAGCTGAGTGAAAAGGCCCTTGAGTATAAGAGTGAGATGCATCTTTGTTTCATAGATCTGGAAAAGGCGTTTGACAGGGTCCCCTGGAGCAAACTTTGGGACTGTTTGGCAAGGAAGAATATTCCAGCACCTCTGATTCATGCTATACAGAGCTTCTACAAGTCTTGCAGAAATTATGTGAGGACAGCAAACCATAAGTCAGAAGAGTTCAGGACCACCACTGGTGTAAGACAAGGTGATATCCTATCACCTTACCTCTTCATACTCCTTATGGACGATGTCATCAAGGCATGTAAGGAGAGAACAAGAAAGTATTCAGTGGGGTACTGGAAGATGAGACAGGTCTATATTTCGGAGCTGGCATTTGCTGATGATGTTGCCCTGATTGCTAAATCAGAGGCACATCTCCAATCCAACCTGCAAGTCTGGAAGGAAGAGCTGGAGAAGAGAGGGATGGTCATAAGCAGCTCTAAAACAAAATCCATGGTGATATCGAGAAGAAAGAAAACATCAGATTAAGCTGGGAGAACAGGTCCTGGAGCAGGTCGACCACTTTAAATACCTCGGAGCTATTATAGACCGAAAGGGAGGCATCAAAGAAGAGTTGGCCACTCGAAAAGCAGCGGCTGGGAGACTTTTTCAGGCCATAAATCGTGGATTCCTCAGCAAGAAAGAGGTTGGTAAGAAAACGAAGATGGCTGTATACCGCTCCACCTATGTCCCAGTCTTGACATATGGATGCGAGTCGTGGGCAATGACTACAACCCACAAAAGCCAGATCCAAACCTCAGAAATGAGGTATCTGAGGAAAGTGGTTGAAGTAACAAGAAGAGACATGGTCCGCAACCAGACGATCCGTCAAGGCCTAAAATCCCATCCGCTGCAGACCCAAGTAGAACAGTCCCAACTAAGATGGTTTGGCCATGTCTGCACACTGGGAGAAGATCTGCTACCACGACAAGCATGGGAAACAAAGAGCCAAGGCTCCAGACCTCCAGGACGACCCAGAGTCCGCTGGGAGGACAACATTAGACAATCTTTGAAGGACCGAGGACTAGAATGGAACCAGGCCAGGAAGAAGACAGCTGATAGAATAGTCTGGCGCTCTCTCTTCCAAACCTCTACACCTCACGGTAGAAGGGGAACGACTAAGTAAGTAAGTAAGTAAGTTAATGTGTTAACTAGTTCATACAAAATAACAATCTATTAAGTAAAATAGTGTTTAATTAATCCGGCTTTAAAAATAACAGCTTTGCTGGTCAAAAGTTGCTAAATTTATTATAAATATCGTTCATTTTGGCTTAATTTAATTTGTTAAAACAATACAAAATTAATTAAATTTAAAGTAACCACACCAATAAACTTCAGTTCTTAATTATGTTAAAGTTTAATAAAATAATGTTAAACTTGGGAGAAAATCCACAACAATTAAAAAAAAACAAAAAAACTGGTTGTTATGAGTGAATTATTTCTCCTCGTTATCATTAATACCACGAGAAAGTAAGACAGAAGAATTAGAAATGCATTATCTTACAGCTCAACATCGTTTGATGGACAGGTGTGTATTGCATTGTAGTTACAAAAAGAAAAGAAAAAGAACTGTATAATTACAAACAATTTAAACAGTTAAAGGTTTTAACTATTGCCCGATTTTTCAGTTGAGATTATAGTTACAAGCATACCTCGGAGATATTGCAGGTTCGGTTCCAGACCACCGCAATAAAGCGAATATCGCAATAAAGCGGGTCACACCCATTTTTTTTTTTGGCTTCCCAGTGCATATAAAAGCCTAAAATCATGTTTACACTATGTCTATTAAGTGCGCAATAGCGCTAGGCCTAAAAAGAACAATGTACTGTAAAATTTAAAATACTTTGCTGCTAAAAAAAGATAATGCTAATCTTCACCATCTGAACCTTCATCGAATCGTAATCTTTTTGCTGGTGGAGAGCAAAAATCTATCGGAAGAAGAAGGAAGGCACGTTCTAATAAATAAAGATGAATAATCTAGCTACAAACTGTCATAAATGGGTGCTTGTATAGAATAGAAGGATTGAAGTGGTTTCACGAGGTCACAAATGTGGAATTGAACAGTAAATGATAAAAATAAAAATAAAAACGCTGGCTTTGGATAGGACACACATTGAAATAAAAAAAAAACAATTGGTAGTGTTTTTTTGTTTTTTTTTAATAAAGTTTTGGCGAGGCACGTCCCGTTCAACCTAGTCGGTTATATTAGGGCACATGTCCAAATATAATTTTTTTTTCCTCGCATGAGGTCGCATTTTTTTTAACTCGCATGAGTCGCGGTGGAGCACGCCTGACCCCGGCTAAGACACATTGATCTTAGCCAAAGGCCAGATATTTTTTTTCCCTCGCATGAGGTCGCATATTTTTTTCCTCGCACGAGGTCGCATATTTTTTTTCCTCGCATGAGGTCGCATATTGTTTTCTCGCATGAGGGTGCATTGGCACACGCCAGACCCCGGCCCTGGTCAAGACACATGTCCGAACACAAAAAGACCCAATGACACATGTGTCACTGTACTGATCTTCTGTGTTCTCACACAAAGGACCTAATGACACATGAATGTCACTGTACTGATCCCTTCTGTCAAGACACATTGATCTTAGCCAAAGGCCGGATATTAGGGCGCATGTCCAAATATAAATTTTTTTTTTCCTCGCATGAGGTCGCATATTTTTCCTCGCATGAGGTCGCATTGGCACACGCCCGGCCCTGGTCAAGACACATGTCCCAACACAAAAAGACCCAATGACACATGTGTCACTGTAGTTATCTTCTGTGTTCTCACACAAAGGACCTAATGACACATGAATGTCACTGTACTGATCCCCTGTGTTAAGACACATTGATCCTAGCCAAAGGCCGGATATTAGGGCGCTTTTTTTTTCCTCGCATGAGGTCGCATTTAACTCGCATGAGTCGCATTGGAACACGCCCAACACAAACGCATGACCCAACACAAAAAGACCCAATGACAAACAAGTGTCACTGTAATGATCCTCTGTGTTTTCACACAAAAGATCTAATGACACATAAGTGTCTTCTTTTTTTTTTTCCCCTCGCATGAGGTCGCATTTAACTCGCATGAGTCGCATTGGAACACGCCCAACATAAACGCATGTCCCAACACAAAAAGACCCAATGACAAACAAGTGTCACTGTAATGTTCCTCTGTGTTTTCACACAAAAGATCTAATGACACATAAGCAGCGTTGCCACTCAAGTTCTTGAGATAAACCCAGATGTTCTTCTTAAAAAACTCCAGAAATACCCAGATTATTTTATGCCTCAAATACACAGGATAGACGATGTTTACATAATCTTTTATGTTCATCTTTAGCACAAATAATCTGTGTGCTATCAATTTTTATGTATTTCTTCATTTTTATTATTTTTTTTATTACCAAAAATTCACAATTAAATAAAAATGATTTTAATAACACCCCAATATATTAACTCTTGAAAATGAGATATTTTAACAGTAATATACTTACATTAGTTACATTAACAAAATGTTCCTCAAATTAAATATAAAATGTTAGTTGTAACTTTTACTGTTGAAAAATGTCACTTGTCAGAGACTCGGCATTAATGTGGACAACTTCTCCTTCGTCAAGATCATATGCATGAATTGACAACGTGGAATCTTGATTGTGAAGTTCCAAAATCTTTGCATATCTCTGCCGACAACGTCCTTCACGCACATCTTCAACCACACATTTACTAGGATTAAACTTATGACAAACTCCATCTTTGGCAACTGCTTGCTTGCTTGGCTAGTATTCGATTGGAAACTGTTTCACACAAAAGCTTGTTGGTTTGTTTAGTTTTAATTAAGTTAACCTTCGAAAACACTCTTTCGACGCATGCCGAGGAGTGAGGTAGTGCCATAAGCGTGCACATGAGGTCAGCCAAAACATTAAATTTCTTCTGGTTATTAGCATCTGTTACTTTTTACAGTCCAGCCAGAATGTGGGCGGATCCTCATCCACTAGATGTCCAAGATCTTTTCGGTACGATGCCAGTTCTCGCCATTGATCAGACAGACGATCAAGGCTCTCTTCTGAAACAACTGTTTAAACTGCGCTGCTAAGATGGTAGGTGGTTGCTGGCAGCATTTGCACAAAGTGCAAATGAATGACAAACACAGCCGAGAACAAAGACATGTGGAATCTCTTTCTTCAGATGTGCCTGTAAACCACTTGCAGTCCCCATCATAGTGGCACAGTTGTCTGCAGCAAAACCAATGACGTTACTAAGCGGGATTTCATACGTGCTCAACAATTTCTTAACAGTTGTAAACATGCCAAGACCAGTCCCATCCTCTACCTCAATGAGGTCTAACAGTGAATCAACTACATTTTTTGTTTTTGTGTCACAGAATCATACAACGACTGCCAACATCTGGTTCGTAGAAATGTCAGTACTCTCATCAACGATTATAGAAAATTTATGATTTCTGCAAATGTTTATAACTTCAAGCCGCTCACAATGAGCAATGCCGTACTGCATCACATAGGCAGCCTTGGTGCGCTTCAGTGACATTTTTTGAGCAATTGGGCTGTCTGGAAATATCTGCTTGCAACATTCAATCAAATGACCAGCTTGCGAAAATGGAGTATTATGTTCTGCCATGAAAGCCGACAACACTATCTCCGCTTTAGCAATTTTATCTTGGAGACAGGGCTCTTTTGGTTTGATGAAAAACTTGTAATAGCTTTTTTTTCCCAACACAATGTATATGCAAGTTTGAGCTGATGTAAACGAGTAAAAAAAACAACGTCATTGACGTGGTTAAAAACAAGAATTAAATTTAAGTGGAATAAAAAATAGATAGCACATAATGTTTGACATTTAATTATAATATAAATATAATGTATAATGCTCAGTGCACAGAATATACATACATTGTAAATGTCAATTGTCAAATATACCCAGATTAATGCAGATTTGGAAAAAAATTACCAAGATACCTAGACGGAAGCCCAAAAACCCAGATCTAGTAAGAAATACCCAGCTGTGGCATCACTGCACTGTAATGATCTTTTGTGCCGGGCACATGGTTATATTAAGGCGCATGTCCAAATATAAAAATACCTTATTAAGGAGTAAGGTTCAATGAAACACATTCCACTTAACTTGGGTTGAGTATATCATGTGAGTTCTCTATTATAGTGTAACTGATTTGCATAGTAATGTTTTAGTAATAAGGTTAAAGAAGATTGTATGGGTTTTGAGCTTAATCAGCAAAGGGACATGACTTTAAATTACGTCCCTTGAAATGTTTTGGTGAGTGATCAAAAAAAAAAAAAAAAAAAAACAACGCACGAGAAAGTTTTGCGAAGTGAACAGATTTTAACAGAGAACGGGAGAATGTTAAATCAGGAAGAAGATTAAGTCAGTCTGATTTTGAACGCGGAGTAGCGAAGTAAGATAGGCCCAGTGAAAGTTATCGCTGTATTGAACGTTTTTGTGTAGTGGTGAACGCTAGCTTGGATGGTACACTAGGGCGAATAGGCCACTGGAGGTGGTTGTTTCTGTGTTGTGCAGAAAACTATGTTGTCCAGCCATCAAGCCGTTCCATTTAGCCACTTTGATAGGTGTAGGGACAGGTTTTTGCTATGGTGTTTGGTTATTCATGGAACAAGAAAGGCAGTGTTGCCTGTCAAGTATTTTTGATGGTCAGCCCAAGGCAAGAATTTACAGGTATGTCAAAACTAGCAAGTAAATATACAATCGTGTAGAATAAGGTGAACTTGTATACAGCATGGAAGATAAGAGACTGTTGAGAATATTAGGAGTCAGAGACTTGGTATAAACTGTCAGCCCTGGTATTAGACCAGTCTAATATAGATACCCCAAGCTACTCGAACAGAGTCTAACCAATGACATAACAGCTGGAAAACAAGAAGTAGGGACAGACGATATAAAGGAGAGAAAGGAAAATGCCAGGATTATTATGTACAGCAGTCATTATAGTAGAAAGGTGCCACCAAGTGAAGGTCGGCCACCCAGTGCTGGGTTGAATTGACTCTTTAAGTAAATAAAGCTTGTGTTGGTTCAGCTGATGTTAGCGTGAAGTCGATACATCTGAAGGTAATTCATCATCATCATCCTATGTATTCGTCAACACAGTGGAGAATCATTAACTGGTAAAAATTAACTCTACATGATCTAACTGACTGCCTACTGTCGGGTAGTGAAACGAACTATACGAAAATACAACCCTCTCTCAATAATTACACATCCGCTGTACGGCCACAGTAGCATTACAAGGAAGTCCTTGATCTGTTATCCCCAGGGTAAAAGATGCAGAGGTAGAAAAAAACACACACTCACACTCGGAGACACACACACTCACACACGGAGACACACTCACACACGGAGAAGAGAACTGGAGATTGAAATGAAAATGATGAGGGCGACATAGAAAGACCTTGAGCTGACGGTAGCGACAGGAAGACTTGGCATGTGTTTGTTGAAGGCTTATGCTCCTTGGGGAGCTAAAGGGTATTGATTGATTGATCTTCAGCACTTCACATGGTAAACTATTTTTCCTTAGAACATTTAATAAGACACACGGGCGCGTAAGCACTAGTACTGAACAGTGTGTACCAATAAAACACACTAAGACAACAGTCGTATATACATTCAGGGTCGGTCTTTGTAACTGCGGAGCTCAATCTGGACCGCTCAGGTGGGGGCCCGTAGACTTAGATTATAATTTTGTTGTAACGTGTTATATTTGAAATTATAGCTACTATATATAGATACTGTTTTATTTTTAATACAGTAGTATCATCATCATGTGACATATTCTCTCCAGAACGTTGTCTCCATTACAGCTGCTCTGAACGCATCACGATTCTGGGCAAGTCGACCTGCATAAACCAAAGACAAGTTCAGACTCTCTGTGATGTCCTAGATCCACCGTCGTCTAGGTCGACCCCTTCCCCTTTTTCCAGGGACCATGCCTTCCATCACTAATTTTTCCAGACTATTATGTCTTTTTATATGACCACAAAATTTCAGCCTCCTTATTGCGATGGCATTTAGAAGCCAATTTTCCTCTACGTTTAGTAGCATATATTGTTGGTATCTAATATGAAATAATCTTCGTTCCATTTTTCTTTACCCTGATGAAATAAAGATTTCATTCGTTTGTTCGTTTTTTTTTTCTTTCAAATCTCCAGTTGGAAACCTGAGTGCGGGGCCCACTGTGATCGCGGACCCGACTGAATAAATTAGGTTAAATCGACATAAGGCCTGCACTGCATATATTTATCTGTTCTCTGGCATCCCTCACCAGTAATCTTTATCATTCTCTCTCTTCTCACGTATTTTATATTTACACCCAATCAAAACCTGCTCAAGCAATAAAACCTGGGAAATCGGCAGCTAAAACACCAAAATTACAAAGTCAGCTGTTCTTATAACATCTGCTTTTCTGCCAACTCGGAACAGTTACAAACATTCGCTAGCGTCTGTTCCATTTTCTCTTATTGCGAATATCATTACATCACGGTCGCGGGTTACGAACGAGATCTGTTCTCAGGGGCGTTTGCAACCCAAATTTATACGTAAATCGGAATTTTTACATCCACTAAATGTACGTATGTGCCCTTAATAAAACATCAGTGAAAATAATACTTTAGATCAGTTATTTTATCAAAAAAAAAATTTAACAATGACAATGTAAAACAAAGTAAAATTACAGAACACAAACAATGCAAAATTAAAACGTGTTAGTATATTGACATTTCTACGCTACACGAGACTATAGTGAACTGGACCACGAGTTGATATAAAATAATGACACGCCCCTGTTGCTTTAGCTTCAGTGACAACTGCCGAAAGTTTACCTGCGTCAAGACCAGGGTTGTGTAGTCGGCCAACAAATTGTCCGAGTCCTGAAATTGTAAAAGTCCGACTCCGACTCTCGACTCAGAATACAGTTTTTTACTAGTCATACGGCATGACATTAGGAGTCAGGGTCCGGACATTGTTTACCGACTCCACTAAAAAACGACAGACTCCCGACTCCGAACTCACAGCCCTGGTCAAAACGAGTCCGCCTCGTTCGTATATGGAACGGATGTCACTGCAGTAGTTGAAAATTAATTGAAATGTACTCCAAATTAAAAATTAATAGGCCCTATTGTCTAATTCGTTTGCCCTAAGTCGAGATTGCTGCAACCCGGAACTTTATTGTGTTGAATAAACAGGGGTATACTTTTAACATGTTTCTTTTTTCAGAGATAGTTTTGTATCCTTCCATTTCTCTACGGTGTAGTAATCTTATTTAATTATATCTTATTCTGGTGATCATCAGACTCTGCACAGGTTGAGATACCACTATAAAATGACTGCTGAACATCTGCTTCAAAGTTGCCCAACATATGCGGAACAGAGAAAGCGCATATGGCCGACACCAGTACCATTCGTGGAAAAGCTCTACGGAGATTTAAATAGCCTCAAACTGAATACTGCTTTCTTTGAAAACACTCAAGTAGATGTCTGAGAGTGGACGAAGAAGAAGACGAAGAGATACCATAGATTCAACAAGTTAAAAATGAGTGTATCGGTAGCACCGATAAAATGACCGCTGAACATCTGCTGCAGGGGTGCCCAACATAATAATGAAGAACAAAAAAAGGCATACATTCCTCCGTCACCAGTATCATTCCTGGACAAACTCTATAGCGACACCTACAAAATTTCATGATGGCCACTGTTTTCTTTACACATATTCAAGTTGATGTCTGAAAGTGTACGACGACGAAGAAGAAGAAGCAGCAGAAGAAGCAGCAGCAGAATAAGATGATGAAGAAGAAGAAGAAAGAAGAAGTAAAAGAAATCTTAGCCTGGTCCCAACTCTGAAGCTAAGGTTTTTCTTAATCATCAATTTGGTGGTTATGTTCGTGTGATTAAGTAAACTGCTCATTATCATCTGTGATAGGTTTCCTCATTGTGTCCATTGCTGGAAGCAATCATACATTCCAAAATTGTTGGTGAAAGTCAGCCGCGTGGACAGAAAGAATGAAGGATAGAAGACTGAGAGAAAGAACGAGTGAAGGAGTCATAAAAAGACGTTCCATGTAGCCAAGTAAAAATGAGAGAACGAGAGGAGAGAGAAAGAGAGAGAGAGAGAGAGAGAGAGAGAGAGAGAAAGAGAGAGAGAGAGAGAGAAGAGAGACTAAGACATGCTGCGTAGATAGAAAGAACGTGTAAAAGGTAGACAGGAAGACAGAGCAGGAGACATTTAATAACCAAACATGTTATAAGCAACGAGAGTTTGAATATTGATTTCCAATAAATCAAAACTGGCGCGTTCTTTAAGATGTATAGCTACTTGGATAAACAGATAGCTAGACAGATAGGTGAAAGGTAAAAGGTCAAGGCAATCCATTTTCAGATACTGCTGAAGGGGAGTGAAGATTTAGAGATGTCACTATGCTAGTTTATGAGGTGTAGTGCAGAATCCATTCCATGTTACCTTTGCCTTCCCTAACTCACAAGCAGAATCAGGTACTCACTTACAGCTAGGTAGATTGGACCATGACGATACCAGGTTTCGTACCTGGTATATTTGCCTCGAGGAACGAGCGCTTTAACCACTCTGCCACTCGACGCTAAGATGAATAGATAGACAGGACATAGACAGATAAATAGACAGACACAGTAACTTTGAAATAAAATATACAGGGCGTCCCTAAAGTTCTGGTACAACTTTAAACATTAATAACTTTTGAATGTACACATGACAGAAACACACTATAAACAACACATACAAGCATCATTCATGCATTTTTAAAGTGTTAGTATTATCAATTTTGAATTATTTTTTTAAAGATCCTGTAATTTATTGACTTCCGGCTCTTTGAAGACTGTGAATAAAAAAATAAAAAAGGTTATTATGTTGGCAAATGTTAATTAGAAACAAGCTTATCACAGTTAAGGGTATGAAACGAAGAGGGAAGCATGTGAACAGCGTCTATTCCCAACTGTGGAAAAATAAATAAGCAAAATCCAAAGAACAGACAGGAGGAAAGGACAGCATATCCGGGATAATACGAAGAAGATGGAACTGGGTCGGTTGTGTAATACACACAACAACAAAAAACTGCCGACCAAGAGAAGCAACAGATTGGACTTAATTGGGGGAGGGGTGGGGTGGGGGGGGGGGCCGCACAGAGCAAACGTTAGATGCACGCGCATGTAAAGACCAAAAATTGAGAGATTTCTGAAGCGAAATAAAATCAAACTGGCAGATAGAGTGAGATGCCCGTGGCCCACTTAAATCAGATCTCTCTTGAATGACATGTGGCAGAACATTATAACGATGTAAAACAATTTCAGGCAATAAAAACCAGGGCTGTGCAATAGTAGTCGGGAATAGTGGAGTCGTTTATTATTTAGTGGAGTCGGAGGCGGTAAAAAAATGTCCGGACTCCGGCCTCCGAATGTTATGCCATATGACTAGTTTAAAAAAATGTAGTCGGAAGTCGGACTTCTAAAATGTCAGGAGTCGGAGTAGGAAAATCTTTTGACCGACGCCACAACTGTGATAAAAACAACGCCTCGTGTAATTCTCTGGGCCTCTGAGAAGACAAAGAAAGAATATGGCCACTGCCTCCTCAGGCATGTCATGTGATAAAGAAGCGACCAATGAGGTTGTGGATGGCATGGGCGTTACATGATTGCAACTTCATCATGTCAAACAAACTGCACCATAAACCACCACTGTAAAAAAAAAAAAAAACAACATATGAATGCTTTAGAGCTGCAGTGGGGGGTTCCATGCTCCATGGGAAACGAAAAGTAATATGACAACAGTAATGGAAAACAATGAAGAAATGAACAGAAAGGTTGACAAATTCTATAAATAACACGTACCAAACCAACCCAACATGGTATTAGTAAAGAGATAAAAGTTAATTAATTTTCTCAACGTGATCCCCAAACTGCGTCACATGACAACTTAAAATATATTATACTGTGGCTTAACGGATTATGTTCAAAAGTTATAGCGTACGTAATTTAAAATTCGATGAGATGGGAATGTTGCTTTTTTTTTTTTTTTTCGTACATTCTCAAACGTCTGTTTGAATATTTTCAAAGAAAGCAGTCGTCAGTTTCAGATTATTTGCATCTCCAGAGAGTTTTTTTTTTTTTTTCGAAAATGTTACTGGTGACGGACATATGTGCTTTCTGTGTTCCTCGTATGTTGGGTATCTTTACAGCAGATGGTCAGCAGTTATTTTATCAGTGCCACATTTACCATCATCGGTTGTTCCTATGTTTAGCTTGTTGAATAGATGATATCTCTATCTGTTGTGGCCCGTGCGGAGTCTACAGATTATCACTTGTTCTCATCTGTTTAGCTGGTAATATGCATCATTTTGTGTGTGTACTGAATGCTCTACATCCCATTTGTTTCTGTATCTCGTTCTGATAAAACTCTTTGCCTCTTTGAAAGTTATACTTATATCAGACTGAGGTTGCCTTTCACATTCCTTTACCAATCTGTCAGCCTCTACATTGCCCGGGATGCTGCAATGAGATAGGATCCAGTGGATCACAACCCATTTGAATCGTTCACATAGTTTGTGAAGCATTACTCTTATGTCGTCCAGATCTGCATATTGATAATGAGTTTCACATTGAACAGGAACATGCTTATGCAGAGAATTAAAAAAAAGTATTGAGGAGAATGGTTAGCATCAAAGCCAAACAAATTTTAAGTATAATGTAACTACAAACACAACATAACATTGTGTACCTCTCCTTCACCTGTGCCTAGACAATTCATGACGTCAACGTTGTTTTGTAAAATCCCTGAATACAATATCACAAAATATAACAACCACTGAGAAAGAAACTGTTACCTCCGGAATCAAATTAAAAGCTTACATTCTTATTGCCACACAAGTAAGATTCGGTTCAAAATCTTCTTACAGTTGCAAAAGTGCCAAGAAAGGCCATTCAAATTCAGGTAGCTTCCTTGAAAAATGCAAATGGCAGAACTCTAACCAGAAGCTTCACCAATTTTTAAGATGCGTTAAGGGTTCTGAAATTTGGTTCTCAAGTCTGCAGACTATAACAAGACAAGTACCGCTTTAAGTGCAACGAAACCTAAAGATGCATTAGGTATCAGCCGTTCAAAACTAGATCATTAAAAAATTGTAGGTCATAGAATATGCAGCAAATGATGCCTATAGCTATGTCACTAATTGCTGTATTCAATCACTGTTTACATCGGCTAAGTATTATCTTAAATTTCGTTCAGAGTTCTCACATCAGTGAGTTATTTGTTACATTTTAATGACTTAGCATCAGCTAGTAATTGTTACCAACAATTTAAAAAAAATATATAAATATAAAAAACTATAACACTCATCAGGAAAATATGATTCAAAATGATCTTTTAGTTGACTAAACATTTTGTTCCTTTACAAACAGATTTCTACTATTGTTATTTTTCCTACCACGTTTACCTTCTTTTTGTCGTCAAGTAAGGTGGAACAAACTGAATGTTATCGTCAAGTAAGGTGGAACAAACTGAATGTTATCGTCAAGTAAGGTGGAACAAACTGAATGTTGTCGTCAAGTAAGGTGGAAAAAAAATTAATATTGTCGTCAAGCATAGTGGAAAAAATTCAATGTTCTCGTCAAGTAAGGTGGAGAAAACAGAATCCTGTCATGAAGTAAGGTGGAAAGACAGAATGCTGTCGTAAAGTAAGGTGGAAAAAGTGAATGTTGTCGTCAAGTAAGGTGGAAAAACTGAATGTTGTTTTCAAGGAAGGTTGAAATATTGACTGTTTTCGTCACAAAAGATCGAAAGACTGGATGTTACCGTCAAACAGTCTGGAAAGACTGAATGCTGCCTTTAAGGAAATCGGAATGATTGAATTTTGTCATAACACAAGGTGAAAGTATTGAATGACGTGGTTAATCAAAGCTGAATGACTGAATATTGTCAAGCAAAGTGGAACGACTAACTGGCGGTCTATGATTTAGTGCTCATTCTGTTTCAATACTCGCAAAAAACATCGCCATGAACCAAGCGGAGTTATGTATCACAAACCTAGCGACCAAACGAGTACCACAAAGATCGCGACTACATAAGCAGTGTAACACATCACAACAAGAAAGATCATTACGAGAATCTCGCGACAGAATGTACAGGCAACTTGTATTTCTTGCCCCCATACATCACAACCACACTTCGTATAATTGGAAAATGCATCTTCTCATGACTCTTGATGGCGCATGGAAAAAAATAAAATTTAAACAAGCTTACAATATTAAGAAAGCACATTCTATACCACAAACTTAGAAAGATAGGGCATTCCATATGCCACAGAATTACTGATGAGATTACAAAAGTTACGGTTGAACGAAGCTCGCAATCCAAGTCAAGTCAAATAACCGCAATTTTCAAGCGCCCTCACTGTTCAACTGACATAAACATAATAAAGATATATTGATATACCGCTCGTGGCAGTGATTACTTTCAGGGGCGTGGACTGCCAGCTTACCAACTCTCGTTCTGTCAAACCTATCATACGGTAACGCTTTTTTTTTTCCATTTGTGTAATGCAGTTGGATAATTAAAGGAGCGAACATTATAGGGGAAAACGCTTTCAAGCAGTGATTAAATCCATTGAAGTCGTGTTCGTCGATTGTGAGAGAGACACAAGATGAAAAGGCAGAAAACTTCATGGATATGATCTTATCACGTAATGAAATCAGAATGTCGGCTGGAGGAGGGAAACGCAGCGTTTTGTAGAACGCTTCTGAGCACACGAGCGTGCATACACACACTCAAACAAAAACAGACTTGCACATAGAATGAAAGAGAGAAAAACAAGGGCGAGAAACAGGTGAATCGCTAAGAAAATTGCCTGTTAAAAAAATACAACTTTACAGTAATCTTCAAAATAAAATCATGGGATGAGAAAGTAAATAAACAACAGGAAACAATCCTCTCAAGAAGTTGTCCATTGTTTCTTTCTTTTTGTTCACCCCGTATAGACATTCGTCGATTTTCAAAAAGCCTTTGATAGTCTACACCGCCCATCATTGTGGAAGATACTTACAATCTATGGTTTTCCAACAAAATATGTGAATATAATCAAAGCGCTATATGACAATGCAAGATGTTGTGTTAGAACAAATAAAGGGAATACAGAATGGTTTACAGTAGGACACAGGGGTGAAACAAGGCTGTATTATGTCACCACTACTTTTTGGAATAGCTATTGATTGGGTTTATGAGAAAACTATACCCACAATGAACAATTGGGTATAAAATGGACAAATGGAAAATTCCTGGGGGACCTGGATTTCGCAGATGATGTAGCATTCTTAAGTTCAACACCAAGACAATCCCAAGAAGCAATAAATAATTTGTGTCATCTCTCGGTTAAAATTGGTCTCCAAATAAATGCCTCTAAAACTAAAGGTATGAACTTTTCTAACGAGACCTTTGATATCATCTTGAACGGGGAAAAACTACAGAAAGTTGAAAGTTTCAATTATTTAGGCAGTAAAATGACTCAGGATGGTGACACAACAAGAGAAATCCATACTAGAATTGCTTTGGCAGCTAGCGCCTTCAATAGATTATCTAACATTTGGAAATTACGATCATTGAATATACATACCAAGCTTCGTCTGTTTAATTCAAATGTTATCTCAGTGTTAACATACGGCTGTGAGAGTTGGAAAATAACAAAATCATTGGAGAACAAGCTGAATACATTCGAGAACAAATGTCTTAGAAAACTCATGAACATCAGTTGGAAAGAATTCAAGACTAATCGACAAATAAGAGAAGACTCTAGGCAGAAATATGTCTCCGACTATATAAGGAAAAGACGATGGTCATATATCGGTCATGTCCTACGAATGCAAAACAACAGAATACCACTACAGGCGCTCACTTGGGTTCCTGAGGGTAAGCGGAAAAAAGGAAGACCAAAAGAAACACTCAGAAGAACAATAATAAGAGAAGGAAGAACGTTGGGCCTAAATAATGTGCAAGAGCTAAGAGGAGTGGCGTCACAACGAACAACCTGGAGAGCACTGGTTTCTGCCTTATGCGCCGTGTTTGGCGCTTAAAGAATTTATTATTATTATTATTATTATAGACATTGGAGCCATTAATATTGTTGGGCCCGCTACAGGAAATATGCGCAAAGGCTGGAACCATCGATGTAGTTTGATCTTTTACAGGGACCCTGGGCCAGGTTGGGGCTATCAATGTAGGTAGTTCTCCTAAAGGAACCCTGGGCCAGGAGCTATCAATGTAGTTAGATCTCCTAAAGGAACCCTGGGCCAGAAGCTATCAATGTAGGTGGTTCTCCTAAAGGAACCCTGGGCCAGGAGCTATCAATGTAGTTAAATCTCCTAAAGGAACCCTGGGCCAGGTTGGAGCTATCAATGTAGTAAAATCTCCTACATGAACCCTGGGCCAGGAGATATCAATGTAGTAAAATCTCCTAAACATTCTAGGTCTTAGCCGCTTTTACGAGTAGTACCCATTTTTATTTTCTCATGTGTCCTACTTAGCTCCCACTTTCGTTCCTTTCCCTGACGAAGGCTTTGTGGCCGCAACGTTGGCTATTTTCTTAATCTTTTGTTCTTGTAAGATGAATCAACTTTTTTTCGATTTTTTTTTCCCTATCCATCCACCCTAAACCAAACGGTAAAGACTTAAAAATGTGGCATGCCGGGACGACGGCCCTGCTATCGGTATTCACATATCTCTATGGAAATAAAGCAACAGCTTTTAATAGCATTACCATACCCATTGTGAATGTCTGTGTTAAAAAAAAACCGCTAATGTAAGCTCATTACAGGAAGATCACAATACTCCATAAGACAAGCGACCAGGGCAAATTTAAGTTAAAAGGTAGTCCCATAGCAAATACTGACGCGGTGGGGATGTGTTAGAGACTTCACAACATTATGTCTCAGCTTCATGAGATGAGGGGAGCTGCGGTAGCATAGTGGTTAGTGCACTGGCTTCCTAGCGCAGTGGTCTATGGTTCGATCCCCAGATGAGGCGGGAATTTTTTAGGCCACAAACGGCTCCTGGGTCGACCCAGCCCCAAATGGGTACCAGAGCAACTCTGGGAAGGTTAAGGCGGCCGGCGTGATGCCGACCACATCACCCCTCGTGTGCCGACGGTCAAGATAATATGGGCCTAACACCATATTCCCAATATGCCTCAATGGGCGTGTAACGGGTTCCTTTACCCTTTTTTACTTTTTTCATGAGATGAGGTGATCAGTTCCCTTCATCACTGTCTTTGACTTCCTTAACTTAAGAGCAGAGACCCATTTACAGCTGGGTAGACTACAGTACGATGTTACTTTTTATATCTTTCATCTGACGATATCGGGGCTGGAACCCAGTAACCTTTTCCTCGAGAAGTAATCGTTCTATTATGAATAAATTAAGGGGTGAAGGTAGGGGGATGGAAAAAGTAAAGGAAAAAAAAAACAAGCCCACGTTTATTATTGCTACCCAAAACACTATAAATACAGAAAGTGATAACAGACCAAACACTTGTATTATTGCTACCCAAAGCACTATAAATACAGAAAGTGATAACAGACCAAACACTTGTATTATTGCTACCCAAAGCACTATAAATACAGAAAGTGATAACAGACCAAACACTTGTATTATTGCTACCCACAGCACTTTAAATACAGAAAGTGATAACAGGCCAAACACTTGTATTATTGCTACCCAAAGCACTATAAATACAGAAAGTGATAACAGACCAACAACTTGTATTATTGCTACCCAAAGCACTATAAATACAGAAAGTAATAACAGACCAACAACTTGTATTATTGCTACCCAAAGCACTTTAAATACAGAAGATGATAACAGACCAACAACTTTTATTCTATGCAACAGAATGCCCGAAGATTTATTTATTAATTTTTTTTTCAGTGCATCTGGTAACAATATTGAAAATAAATTCCTAAAATCTTTTTTTTTCTTGTTTTTTGTTTTATGATTTTAAGTCATAATTGAATATTAGCTTTTTTTTTCTTTATTTGTTTCATTATTTTAAGTCATAATTAAATATGTGTTGTTCGTTCCGGTTGTCACTTCTGCACAGTAAAATTCATATTTGAACAAAATTTACCTTGATAAGTTTAAACACCTAATATAAAGCTCGCATAAAAGTTGGTCATTACTGTAACTGTGTTTAGAACAAAAGACTCGGTGACCCAGTTGTTTGATGAAACAAACTGATTTAACCGGAGCATTGTCCTTCACAACCCGACGCCCGCGTCTTAAAATACGAAACGCAATCTATATTTATAGTTTATTAATTTCCTGACTTTAAAATACTAACTTTAATTGAGTCATTTCCGCCTATTTTAAATTATTTTCGTACATTAAATCGGCTGGGTTAATGCAGGTCAACAATTGAGATTAAAATTTACCAATAAATCGCACACAAAGTTTCAGCTCTCTACGATGAGTGGAACATATAGATTTTGAGTGACAAAGATTTCAAACGCGACAAATATACAACTCGCTTTTAATCTTGACTAAAAGTTGTTAATAACCTAGTGTCCAAACAGTACATTTCAAAGAAAAAAAAAAAAAAAAAACGTAAACGTCATCTCCTCACGAAAACAAGAATTTACATGTACAAAAAAAATAATAATAATAATAATAATAAATAACTGTTGAGGTTTCTTCAAACTCCTGGAAAAAGTTTCCCGAAACTTCTACTTTTATCATTTTCCATACGTGCACAACTAACGACTCTTGCAAACATCTTTATGCCTAACACATTAAATGATTCACTCCTGTACGATACATCACAAACAACATAACTATCTCACGCATTAACTCATCAACTTTATCAAAGACACATCTCGTAAATTCATGCGCCTCATAATTCCCCAGGCGGCACCAAAGTCCCACATTCCCAATGGCCGGCCATTAAATATTTAAACGACCTATTGATCATCTATGGCTAATTTTAGTTACAGTGTTACTACTTACAGACACAAACGTTGTTTTTCTTATTCGCATTATACGTCGTCTCAGATCAATAGTCACGGACTACGCCGCGCCAGCACCTGGATAATTTTCCTAGGATCTGTAAAAAACGTGCGCGGAATATTTCTTACGCGTTTGGTAGCACAAATAATATCGACATGTATGCCTTAATGATACAAGCATATGTTTGTCTTAGGTAAACAAGAACGCGTCAATCTACCTTAAATTCACGCGAAAAGTATACGTTTGTTGTAAACATATCAAGAAGTATTTACTCATCTTACAAGTTTATCGCATTCGCTTCTTTTGATATGCAATAAATATAAACTCAACATACGTGCAAAATATACTTTTGTCTAAGATCAATGAGCCCATAAAAAGCTCATGAGATTTGTAAGAAATAACATGCTTTTGTCAATATTTAATATAACGTGACTTAGGATGTGCTCCTAAAATATACACATTACGTCACACCAAAATTGACGTAAAAGGCATAACATATGCACGCCTACTGATTTTGAGAATTAAATTGCAGCTCTGAAGAAACATGTGAACAGCGAGCAAGGACATAAGAAACTTTTTTTAAGCTGGGAAAATCAAAATAATGGGAATAAACAAAAGCACAGATGGGCGTGGCTTGAAAATATAAAGAAGCAGGGGTGAATGTAGACATGCGCAAGAAGATTTAGAGAGAGAGAGAGAGAGAGAGAGAGACACAGAGAGAGAGAGTCAGACACATAGAGAGACAGACAGACAGAGAGAGAGAGAGAGGGGGGGGGAAGAGAGGAAATAAAAGAAAAAAATGGTAATCCTTGGCTGTAATCTCCAGAAAGGAGCGGATGGTTGAATGAATGTCCATTCTTTGCTCCCTAAGGAACCCTGGGCCACCAATGTAGTTGACCCTGATGCAGGAAGTCAGCGATATAGCACGACAGGAATTTTTGCAGAGCAGTTTCTCTAGCGATGCATTTCTCATGATGAGATTTACTTGACCCATGCACATCCTCACCACTGTCCTCTCTTGCATCTTTTATGGAAACAATGGGCCCATTCTTTCTCTGTCGCCGCCTCCTCTCAGACACCCCGAAATTACAACCGGTACACGACGGATGAAGTGTCAATGACGTGTAAAAATTTTGAGTCTACCATTTTCCACTGCGCCCAATTTAGTTCCCGAGGTCTCCAAGAAGTGAAAGTACTCCGTGACATATGTCATCCGTGAAAGTAATCCGTGACATCTGTCACCCGTGAAAGTACTCCGTGACATATGTCACCCGTGAAAGTACTCCGCGACATATGTCATCCGTGAAAGTACTCCGTGACTTCTGTCATCCGTGAAAGTACTCCGTGACTTATGTCACCCGTGAAAGTACCCCGTGACATCGGTCACCCGTGAAATTACTTTGTGACATATGTCATCCGTGAAAGTACTCTGTGACACCTGCCATCCGTGAAAGTACTCCGTGACATCTGTCATCCGCGAAAGTGCTCTGTGACATGTCATCCGTGAAAGTTACATATTTGCAACCGTCCAGTCAACAATGTTCAGTTAACATCCTTCTTCATTGACCTTTAAACTGCTAAAGAAGCATAGGCCTTCAACAAACACATGCCAAGACTTCTTGTCCCGTGCCATCAAGGTCAAGGTCTTTCCATGTCTACTTCATCCATTTCATGCCTGTCTTCAGTTGTCTTGTCCATGAAAGTCAGTAGCTGATTGATTGTTTGTTTTTTGTATAAAATCCTTAGGCAACTTTTAAACTTAAATAACTTTACACATTGTAAACGGTATATAGAAGAATAATTGAGAAAGTTTAATCTGCTGCCCACTTACGAAAACCACATTCTTTGGATGAACTTTGACATTGAAAGAGCAGGAATAATGCCCCCTCAGGTACACCGTAAGAGCAGACTTAAATGAGGCTATGCATGAGGCTGTGCGTGAGGCTGACAACGTCATCATGTAAGGCTGCAGAAACCACAGCTGCAAGAGGAAATGAATGTTTTGGCGCATGCTCTCTGTAAGGGGACCAGTTACAGTGGTGGTCTATGGCTCTATGCCCATATAAGGAGCGAAAGGAAGGAAACAAAAGAAGAAACTTTGTAACAACAGGTAAATCTGACTTTTAAAAATTTGAGGTCACATCCCCACGGGGGTCAAATGAATGGACGGTGGTGTATCGCTGCACGGGACAGACAGAACAGTAAAAATAAGTGATAAGAAAACCCAGGCTTTATTATCGCTTATGCCAGTTTAAACAGCAAGGAATGGAAAGAAAAGAGATTACCCTGTAGTTATTGGAGTATTCAAATATTCGTGACTGGAAAAACACAAGCTCCTGATCGGGGTTAAAAGTGACACGAGCGTGTACTCACGTGAGCCAGACGTGTGTCATGGGTTTGGGCGTATTCAAGGGCTCACGCGAACAATTGTCTAGTTTCATGATGGAATTTATTGAAAACAATGAAGTAATTGGACCGGATAAATGTAATTAATTCAGTGTTGACAATAAAAAGGGAAGCATAATAACAATGGTCTTCATAAAGTACATACGGCTATAACTGGTCTACAGTTCCGGTTAATGTTGTTGTTCTAAAAATGAAAGGGGGAAGAACAACGAATTAATGAAAAAAGACAACGAATCAATCAGACTCTATAAATGGACTCAGGCTGTGTGTTTTTTTGGCAAACGGAAAATGTATAAATGGACGCAATTTAAAATAAAATTTTAAAAGTACTTAGACTCCTATGGGACAGCTCAGAAACTTTTAATTTGAATAATTGGCAGCTAGACAAATCTCTCTCTCTCTCTCTCTCTCTCTCTCTCTCTCTCTCTCTCTCTCTCTGTCTCTCTCTGTCTGTCTCTCTCTGTCTCTCTCTCTGTCTCTATGTCTCTCTCTGTCTCTGTCTGTCTCTCTATCTGTCTCTTTCTGTCTGTCTCTCTCTGTCTATCTCTTTCTGTCTGTCTCTCTCTCTGTCTCTCTATCTCTGTCTGTCTGTCTCTCTCTGTCTGTCTCTCTCTCTGTCTGTCTATCTCTGTCTCTCTCTCTTTATCTCTGTCTCTCTCTGTCTCTCTCTTTGTCTGTCTCTCTTTGTCTGTCTCTCTTTGTCTGTCTCTCTTTGTCTCTTTCTCTCTCTCTCTCTCTCTCTCTCTCTCTCTCTCTCTCTCTCTCTCTCTCTCTCTCTCTCTCTCTCTCTCTCTCTCTGTGTGTCTCTTTCTGTGTCTGTCTCTTTGTCTATCTCTCTCTCTCTCTGTCTGTCTGTCTCTCTCTGTCTGTCTCTCTCTGTCTGTCTATCTCTGTCTCTCTCTCTCTTTATCTCTGTCTCTCTCTGTCTCTCTCTTTGTCTCTCTCTCTTTGTCTCTCTCTCTTTGTCTCTCTCTCTCTCTCTCTCTCTCTCTCTCTCTCTCTCTGTCTCTCTCTCTGTCTGTCTCTTTGTCTATCTCTCTGTCTGTCTCTCTGTCTGTCTCTCTCTCTGTCTGTCTGTCTCTCTCTGTCTGTCTCTCTCTGTCTGTCTCTCTCTCTGTCTGTCTATCTCTGTCTGTCTCTCTCTTTATCTCTGTCTCTCTCTCTCTCTCTGTCTCTCTGTCTGTCTCTCTCTCTGTCTGTCTGTCTCTCTCTGTCTGTCTCTCTCTCTGTCTGTCTATCTCTGTCTCTCTCTCTCTTTATCTCTGTCTCTCTTTGTCTCTCTCTCTTTGTCTCTCTCTGTCTCTGTCTCTCTGTCTCTCTCTCTCTCTCTCTCTCCGGACACTGTTTTTCCCATTGGAATTTGCTAGAAAGAATGTATAAAATAGCAGACTGTGTAAGGGGTAGAGGTAGTCCAATAGCACATACTGCCGTAGCGGAGTAAAATATTAGAGACTTGACTATACCAGGTCCATCTTTACGAGGGGAGATGACCAGCTCCCTTCCTCGCTGTCTTTGCCTTCCTAAACTCGAGCAGAGTCAGGTACCCGTTTACAGCTGGGTAGACAGTAGCATCACAACACCAGGTTTCAAACCCAGAACCTGGTCTCTTTGCCGCGAGAAGCAAGCACTCTAACCACTCTGCCAGCAGGTTCCTATTGAATGTGCGGCTATAATGTGCATACGGTTCCAGGACACTCCAGTTACTGCTCAATTTTTTTCAGTAACGGTGTTGGGGAGGGGTGTGGGGGGGGGGGGGGGGTGGGGGGGGGGGGGGGGGGGGGGGGGGGGGGGGGGGGGCCGGGTGTTCTGTCTTGGGGGGGCGTGTGGTGGTGTGGTGTGGTGGGGGGGTGTTTTGGGGGGGGTGTGGGGGGGGGGGGGGGGGGGGGGGAGAGAACTTAATTAATCAGAGTCTAGGAGACCAAAAAAAAAAAAAAAAAAAACAGAATATGACAACTGCTCACTCATGCATGGCGTACACGGCTACTAATACGAGGTTAAGCAAGGGGTGGGCCTACCTCATCATGTAAAATATATTGTTACAAAAACCACTGCCGCAAGAATGACAACTCTTGCTGTAGACTTCCTGTAAGGGGAACAACTACAGCGGTGGTTCTATGTTCAATAAGGAGTGACTTGAGTGATGAATTAATCAACGATATACAGTAAGGGAGGTTGGTAAAGACCTGATTGATGAATGAATCAATGATATACAGTAAGGGAGGTAGGTAAAGACCTGAGTGATGAATGAATCAATGATATACAGTAAGGGAGGTTGGTAAAGACCTGAGTGATGAATGAATCAATGATATACAGTAATGGACGTTGGTAAAGACCTGAGTGATGAATGAATCAATGATATACAGTAAGGGAGGTAGGTAAAGACTTGAGTGATGAATGAATCAATGATATACAGTAAGGGAGGTAGGTAAAGACATGAATGATGAATGAATCAATGATATACAGTAAGGGAGGTAGGTAAAGACCTGAGTGATGAATGAATCAATGATATACAGTAAGGGAGGTTGGTAAAGACCTGAGTGATGAATGAATCAATGATATACAGTAAGGGAGGTAGGTAAAGACCTGAGTGATGAATGAATCAATGATATACAGTAAGGGAGGTTGGTAAAGACCTGAGTGATGAATGAATCAATGATATACAGTAAGGGAGGTAGGTAAAGACCTGAGTGATGAATGAATCAATGATATACAGTAAGGTAGGTTGGTAAAGACCTGAGTGATGAATGAATCAATGACTTACAGTAAGGGAGGTAGGTAAAAACCTGAGTGATGAATGAATCAATGATATACAGTAAGGGAGGTAGGTAAAAACCTGAGTGATGAATGAATCAATGATATACAGTAAGGGAGGTTGGTAAAGACTTGAGTGATGAATGAATCAATGATATACAGTAAGGGAGGTAGGTAAAGACCTGAGTGATGAATGAATCAATTATATACAGTAAGGGAGGTAGGTAAAGACATGAATGATGAATGAATCAATGATATACAGTAAGGGAGGTTGGTAAAGACCTGAGTGATGAATGAATCAATGATATACAGTAAGGGAGGTAGGTAAAGACTTGAGTGATGAATGAATCAATGATATACAGTAAGGGAGGTAGGTAAAGACCTGAAATATGAATGAATCAATGATATACAGTAAGGGAGGTTGGTAAAGACCTGAGTGATGAATGAATCAATGATATACAGTAAGGGAGGTAGGTAAAGACCTGAGTGATGAATGAATCAATGATATACAGTAAGGGAGGTAGGTAAAGACTTGAGTGATGAATGAATCAATGATATACAGTAAGGGAGGTAGGTAAAGACCTGAGTGATTAATGAATCAATGATATACAGTAAGGGAGGTTGGTAAAGACCTGAGTGATGAATGAATCAGTGATATACAGTAAGGGAGGTAGGTAAAGGATCCCGTTACATGCCCATTGAGGCATATTGGGAACATGGTGTTAGGCACATATTTTCTTGACCACCGGCACACTAAGGGTGATGTGGTCAGCATCACGCCAGGATATACAGTAAATGTAAGCAATTTTGTGTTTTTCTTTGATTGTTGTTGTTGTTGTTTGTGTGTGTGTGTGTTTTTTTTTTTTTTGCAAGGGAAAAATGTATAAATGAAAGCAACTTAAAACTAAATTTTAAAAGTACTTAGATATCAATTGAACAGTTAAGACAATATTTAATTTATTGCTATATTTAGCAGTTGGACCCCCCCCACCCCCCTCTCTCTCTCTCTCTCTCTCTCTCTCTCTCTCTCTCTCTCTCTCTCTCTCTCTCTCTCTCTCTCTCTCTCTGCGTCCACTTTCTTCGCTTGGAGTTTGTTGGAAAGAATGTAAAATAACAGGCAGTCAAAAAAAAAATTATATGCAACAATTAGGAGAAGATAGACTGTGTAAATCTGTGCATATGATATTTAAACAGCGAAATGGAGAAAGAAAATAAGACCAGAAGAAAACACTTAACGATTTGAGAAGAACTGATAAAGAGATAGCGACGAATTGAGAGAAACGGAGAAAAAAAAAGTGTACTGGTCGTTTAAAAAAAACAATACATAGATAAAACCTATAGCACGTTTCACTAGCTTTGCCCAACTCCAAAATGCTATATCTCAGCGAATATATAACGCATATAAGTGAAATTTTGTGTGTGAATTTGAAATGGTATAGACCCTATGAATTAAATTTTTCATTAAAATGCGGCCCTTGGTTTCAATTTTCGTTTCTTTGTGATATAATATCAAAATCCTACTTACCAACACACATCACACACACACATATTGAAATGTCTACAGTAAATTATACGACCTCATTTGCACATGATTGGTTTATCAAACAATTTGCATGATTTTAGCGTGAAATTGCACTTCTTGAACATAAAACAGTTTATATCCGGTGTTACGCACACATTGTCAATCAGTGGCGTGTCTACAAAAAGTAATGTGTGGTTAAGTAGGAAAAATGAGTCTGGGAGTACATTTTATGACGTTACAGCAAATCACAAATAGGATTTTAAAGTATTTCTGCAATGAAACTACTCGAGGAAAACTATATCATTCTATTTCAAACCCACAAAAGAGGACTATTCATGCTTTGGGGATATGCACCGATGGATAGCGACATGTGAAATTTCTAATTCCAGTGTTTTACACACGAAAATTAGGCCAAGAGTGGTGGATAATTTTGACAGAGAATTGATCCGCAGAGAAATTTGCAATATGTTTCACAATAATGAGGCAGTGACTTTAAGGAAATTGAAAATTTGGTTAAGAAAGAATAATGACATTGATATTTCCAAATTTACGCTATGGAGGACTATTAGGAGTTTGGGATTCACTTTTAGAAAATATGTTGGTGGTAGAAACCTTATTTGTGAGAAGCCTCATATAGTTGCAATTAGAAACAAATATTTACGCGAGGTCAGAGAAATGAGAAGAGATTGTTATGATTTTGTGTATTTAGATGAAACTTGGATCAATGCGCACCACAGTAATGAACGAGAATGGCAATCATCTGATGGGACAACTAAGAGACTAGTACCAAGCAGCAAAGGACAGCGCCTAATAATTGCACATGCAGGAAGCAGCCATCATGGGCTTCTAAATAATACTGAACTCATATTTGTTTCAAAATCCACATATAATTAGGGATTATCATACAGAGATAAATGGCAAGATATTTCAAGATTGGATTGTGAATCATGTACTTCCTTCATTGGATAGACCGTCGTGTTTGATAATGGACAATGCTTCATTTCACAACGTTGTGGCACCAGAAGATAAAGTTCCTAATTCATCAAGTACTAAAGATGTAATAAAGATTTGGCTGACCAAAAACAAAATTCCATTCAATGAAATGTCCCTGAAGCCTGAATTACTTGGAAAAAGACACAGCATACAAAGATATTTCACATAGACAAGGCAATCCATGAACATGGTCACAGATATTTAAGATTGCCTCCTTACCATTCTCACTTAAACCCAATAGAATTAGTCTGGGCTAAAATTAAGGAACAGGTAGCAACAGAAAATAGAACGTTCAAATTAAAAGATGTTGAAATACTTACAAAAGCCGCCATATCCAATATAGCCAGGGATTATTGGAAGAAATGTGAGAACCATGTGTTACAAGAGGAAGAGGAATATTGGACGAATGATGGTTTGTCCTTCATTCAGCCGAGATTGATTATCAATTTCTCAGAGCCATCTGATTATGATTCGGATGAAGTTTAATTTCTTTAAAGATGACCTTACCGTTATTTACAAGCACAGTAGAGGAGCAACGTTCCATTATGATATTTATGAACCGTAAAGTGGTGATACCTATTGAAATAATTAGATCAATGAAGGTCCAGTTTGGTAGCGCACTAAATGTCAATGACAAACAATGTCACGAGTATCTCGCATGCAGATCATTTAAGAAATAATCTTCAACAGGTATTCATATGCAAACGTGATGGCCACATTATTGTAATAGTAGACACGCCTATGCTTAATCAATTCACAGAATCTGTGACTGAAGTGGTAAAATTTCTTTTCTCGATACACAATAATTAGTATGCCGACAAAGATCAAAGGATTTCATTCGTTTATGGGAACTAGACAAGATGCACAGATATAAAGTATATATTTGTTGGGTCTAACCCAATATAACATCGTATGCAAAAAATGGCATTAATACGTTGGACGGTTAATCAGATAATTACATTTGTTTGAGGGCAAAGCTAGTGAAACGCGCTATAGGTATTTCCGCGCGCTGCAGGCTTAACTGTTTTGTATTAACGTGTGATCCCTTTTAACACATGAAAAAGGTCGGGGGGGGGGGGGGGGGGGGAGGGGGGGTGGGGTGGGGGGGGGGGGGGGGGGGGGGGGGAGGTTGGGGGGGGGGGGGGGGGGAGGGTGTGGTAGGGGGGCGGGGGGGGGGGGGGGGGGGGGGGGGGGGGGGGGGGGGGGGGGGGGGGGGGAGATAAAGCAGTAGTATTACCATTTCATACCTGTTGCATGTGTAAGCCTGCATGTATGAGTTTAACGTGAGCATGGACGCAAGCGCAGTCCAGTCCGTATATTATAATTTGATTGTGTATGTGTGTAAGTAATTTTATACATTTAGTATTTATATGTATGTGCCGAATGTCGGATTGGCTAAGCGGTTATCGCGCTTTCCTCTGGCTCCAGTCAAACCATCTGTAAATGGGTACCTAACTCTGCTCCTGAGTAAGGAAAGGCAAAGGCGGCGTGGAAAGGCAACTTGCTATTGGACTACCTTTACCTGTACATGCCAGAATGACTGGCGGTGCGAGAAGAGAGTAGGAGTGAGCGAGAGAAGACTTTGTTACAGGACTATGGTGTTAACAAATAAACAAAAGGAATATGCAATAGATGACAAAAATAGAATATCACAAACAAAACAATGATGGAAAAATGACATGAATAACTGGGTATTAAGATTTAACTCTCTAAATCCCACGAGCCCTACAGCGCTCAACGTTATGGCACATTGTTCTCCCTGGGAGCGTTCGGCACGTCCGATTGAGTATAGTCAGATTTCTTCATGCCCACACTTTACACTGTACAAAACAAACTTACTTGTTGCATATAAGACTTACAACATTTCAAAGTATTCTTCAGTCAATTTAATCCTATTGTTCAGGGTGTCCCATAAATCAGGCATCATTAGAAAAGTATTTTTTAAAAAGGCAACACAGAAGATTTTATTCACAGAACTTGCTAACACAATCACAGAGCTTCCTCAATATATTCGTCAGTTTTTCCTAAAGCACAAATGCAGACGTGATACCTGATCAGCAAGCAGACGAAGAAAGATGTGAGAAATAAAGGTGTTGCATGCGTCACTAATGCGCTATGATGCCAGACTTATGGGACACTGTATAAACATTATAATATGTTTCATAAATATATATCTTCATTTTGGTGCACGTTTAAAATTATAATAACTGCCTGGGGACAGTAAGGGTTAAGACCAATGGAAATGACAATAGCAGGTTTTCTGTGAAGTATTTACATTTACGGCAGAGGCCCACAACTTTCTATCTCCCTTCAAACTTGAGCTCAATAGAGAATAAGGAACATTAACCTTTTAGCTTCGGTAGTTTTCTTTTTTCTTCCTCTCCTCTTCCCCACTCCTTGTTTTTTTTTTTATATAAAGGATACAAGTATACACACAAATTAGCAGACGCAAAATGGCTTCTTTTAACAGCTCGCTGGCCAGACAACCGTGGGAACTACAGGCCTGACTATGTGACATATTGGCAAGTTTACATTATGGCGCATGTGCAGAAAAATTTGCTTCATTTCAGTATGTAGTTGTTATGTGAAAGGTAAAGGTTAGGCTCATAGCAGATACTGCAGTAAGGGGGTGAATGTTTGAGACTTCAGTATATTAGGTCTCTGCTTCATAAGGTAGGCTGACTAGTTCCTTTCCTTACTGCCTTTGCCGTCCCTAACTCAAGAGCAGAGTCGGGTACTTATTTACAGCTAGGCAACTGGAACGTGCCGTTATCTGTTTTCTAACCCGGTAACTCTGCCTCGAGAAGTAAGGCCTCAAACCACCCTGCCACTCAAACTACCCTGCTACTCAAACCACCCTGCCACTCAAACCACCCTGCCACTCAAACCACCCTGCCAGACGACGCTTTAAATACATAAAAAAGAGAAGACTAACATAAGAAAAAAGAATATAATGATTAAGATCGCTAATAAATGAAAATTAAAAGTTAAAGATAAAAGAGGTACCGGTTTACAGCTGTATATTTAAGCGCGTCTGTTACTTTGTATTTCATCTAAAATACATCAACCTACACCATAGACCACAAACCCAACGAAAGTGAAAAAAAAGAAACAACATATGGTAACACATTTTAAAGAAATCCATGATGCGTTAACCATGAACTCTAACGGAAAACAAAAATATAAAATGACCTAGATGTATGACGTCACAAAGGAAAAACGTCACGCGACACGGTCAAGACGATACAATCACTACAGGAAAAACTCAGATCTACAGTGTAGATCAGTGTTTCTCAGGCGGTGTGCCGCCGCGCCTATCACAGTGTGCCGCAAAAATTTTGTAAATTTACTACATAAAGTATATTTTTAGTCATCAATTAATGTAAAACTGATCTTACAGCTTGAATTCATTCAATTATAATTGGAGCCATTAACTGCTTTCAGCAAAAATAGATATACTTCAAAATTATTTTAAACAATTAAGAGACAATCAAATTGAGTTTTCTTTATTCTAAAGTACCAACAAATTAGTGTATTTAATTTAGTATACATCACTGTAATGTTTTATTCAAGAGCGGGGTCACATAGGTATGCCGCAAACTTTTAGAAAACTGAAAAGTGTGCGTGAACACAAATAGGTTGAGAATCACTGGTGTAGATAATACCAAGGAGTCTTCAACTTGGTATATGCTGCGATAGAGCGATAAGCTCAGCAGCCCTAATTAAACAAAGGTAAGAAGAAAAAAAGGATCCCGTTACACGCCCATTGAGGCATATTGGGAATATGGTGTTAGGCCCATATTTTCTTGACCATCGGCACACTAGGGGCGATATGATCAGCATCACGCCGGCCGCCTTAACCTTCCCAGAGTTGCTCTGGTACCCAATTCATGAGGCTGGGTCGACCCAGGAGCCGTTTGCGGTCTAAAAAAATCCCACCTCAACTGGGAATCGAACCATGGACCACCGAGCTAGGAAGCATGTGCACTAACCACTGTGCTACCGCGGCTGTAATTAAACAACAACTAAGGAAATTGTTTATTAACTTGGACTGCTACAGCTCGTCGCTCTTTGGCAAGCCAAAGCCAAGATCAAGAATTTGCCTGTGTTCCCTAGTTGTTGGGTGGTGCTGTATCGAGTGTTTGTGATTGTTGGGTGGTGCTGTATCGAGTGTTTGTGATTGTTGGGTGGTGCTGTATCGAGTGTTTGTGATTGTTGGGTGGTGCTGTATCGAGTGTTTGTGATTGTTGGGTGGTGCTGTATCGAGTGTTTGTGATTGTTGGGTGGTGCTGTATCGAGTGTTTGTGATTGTTGGGTGGTGTTGTATCGAGTGTTTGTGATTGTTGGGTGGTGCTGTATCGAGTGTTTGTGATTGTTGGGTGGTGCTGTATCGAGTGTTTGTGATCGTTGGGTGGTGCTGTATCGAATGTTTGTGATTGTTGGGTGGTGCTGTATCGAGTGTTTGTGATTGTTGGGTGGTGCTGTATCGAGTGTTTGTGATTGTTGGGTGGTGTTGTATCGAGTGTTTGTGATTGTTGGGTGGTGCTGTATCGAGTGTTTGTGATTGTTGGGTGGTGCTGTATCGAGTGTTTGTGATTGTTGGGTGGTGCTGTATCGAGTGTTTGTGATTGTTGGGTGGTGTTGTATCGAATGTTTGTGATTGTTGGGTGGTGCTGTATCGAATGTTTGTGATTGTTGGGTGGTGCTGTATCGAATGTTTGTGATTGTTGGGTGGTGCTGTATCGAATGTTTGTGATTGTTGGGTGGTGCTGTATCGAGTGTTTGTGATTGTTGGGAGGTGCTGTATCGAGTGTTTGTGATTGTTGGGAGCCCGGCAATAGCTGTTGTCTTTCTGTTGTGAGTTCTTGGCATTTTAAGCAGTGTATGTTGAACTCTCTCGTGCGGAGGGGTATAGTTGCGGCAATTAGGCTTATGTGAGGGGTTTAATTTGTTTTAAGCGCTTGTTGAGTCTGGCGTGTTCTGTTCTTAGTTGGAAGATTTGCGTTCTGCTCCAATGGTCGTAGTTTGTTGATGTTGTTATTTTTGTCTGAGTGAATAATTTTTTTGATACGTGGCACGTTCGCAAGGCTCTTCTTGTGCCCATCGGTTCAGTCATTCATCTCTGAAGTTGTTTTTTGTTATATCAATTTTATTCTTTGCATGTTGGAACGTAATTCAATCAGAACTATTCAACACACCGCGAAGCACATGTCCTCATCAAACAAACGCCAGACCGTCGCGTGCTAACCTTTACATTCAAGGTCTCTTCATACCTTCTTGTTCCCTCCCACGGCTGTCATCAGTTCTCTTCTCTGTGTATTTTTGATCATCTTCTATTTCTCTTACCCAAGGAAGTTCAGAACATGGCCTGCCTTGTAATGTTCTGTACTTTACTTTCACTTTACTTTTTCGGTCCAATGTTGCCGTGAAGCGTAGTGGTGTAGCTGAAGTTTTAAAGGGCGCGTATTTCACCGTGAAAGCTAGATTGAACACCACTTATAAGAGCAGTATATGCTATGGAACTACCTTTACCTTCTTTAACAACTTCTTTAACAACTTCTTTAACAACTTCTTTAACAACTTCTTTAACCATCTAGTAGCTATCAGTTTACTGTCCCCATATACGCTTAGCTTTCTTAAAATGCGTTCAGTCAAAGTGGGAAAACTCCCTTTGAATATTTGCAATCAATTTTTATCTATTAATGTGTGATTCGTTCTGTGACGAACACCTTTAGTTTTCTTTCTTTTTTTGTTTTATCTGCTTGTCCCTGACGAAAGCTTGTGGCCGTAACTTATGTACAACTCTCTTTGTTCATTAAGACGCATTCCCTATATTTACATATCCCGCCGTTTTAACAATTTGTTGTAGCTCTGGGTTATTCCTTAATTTTAACTTTGCTCTGCAAAATCACAAAACAGGCCGTCACTGCTCGTCATGTTTGTGTATTCACTATCCACGATTCGTATCAGCATGACGGTATGGGTTCTGTGTAACATTAACGGATTCTTTTTCTGATCTTAACGTCATCGTATATAACAGAAACAAGACGTATTCTCTCAAAAGAAAGATAAATAATGTACACGTAAGTGACTCAAACTTATAATATAACGGCATAAATTGTAGTCAGTATTAATCCGTGGAACAGGAGATGAAAAGATGACGTTGGCGATGGATATGACCCACACACTGAGGTAACCTGCTGACAGTATTATATTACAGTCCTGAAATTCCCAATATAAGACTGGTAGATGGAAACAGAAAAACCTAAGGATAAGATAACTGGTGAAAGAAATGAAATTAATAAAGAAGAAATAGAAAGACCTTGAGCACTCATGAGAACTTTGCATGAATATACTGAGGGCCTAAGTTTCTTTGGGAACTAAAGGGTTAATATGATAATTATGATTAATCATCAGACTGTCAATGTAATGTTATACGTTTTTACAATTATAACCTGGCGGTACAATAACACACTTTTAAATAACATAAAATCCATTTGCAAATTAATGAAATATGTTATTACCATCAATGGAACCGTCAAGAAAAATGAATATACGGTATTAACGTCAGCGCTAACAAACATGGGCTGACGCTAGCAAATGCCAAACATCTCTTATAAGAACACAATCTCCATCTATGACGGCACAAGGAAAAAGAAAAAAACTATAGTACGCTTATATTTTAACACAACTATGTATTCGTTAAACAAGTGTCACGACTCTGTATTCATTAAGCAAGTGTCAAAACTCTATGTATTTATTAAACTCTCTGCCATTTCAAAAGTCCAAAATGGGATGGTATACACAACGAACACACCGCGTTACATCGATACTTTTAACTAGATCGAATGTACTCCTTAAAACAACCAGACACAATGAATAACATCTCAGCAGAAGTGAACTCGCGACTTGCTGTTCCTGCTCCCAGCAGATGTCAGATTGAAGCCCGCACGTTCAATAAACAGTTCCCCTGGAAGAAGGCGCGTATTTTTGGATGAGATGACATGTCATTGATGGGCTCAAGGCTTCTAGCTACTCGGACACCACTGCCAGCCAATACCACCACCACCACCACGATTGTTATTTCCCACGCCGCTGTGATACTTCTATCTTTCTCTCAGCCGTTTGCCCTCCTCTGGTTCAATCCCTGCTTTTCTTCCGCCAAGTCGTTTTCTGGAACTCTTCTTTCTTTCCTGCCTCTCTCGCTCTTTTCCGATAGAGGCTAATTTCTCAGCCCAGGTGAAAGGTCAAAACAACAAAGATGTAGCAGTTGTCGGGATTTGATTTCCGAGCTGTTTTATGACGAGCTGGGATTTGAGAATTCTAACGATTAACTCTTGAACGTCGGATGAGCGTTATGACACCTCATTTGTTAACAGTGAAGAGCTAACCAATTTCATTAAACAAAATGTTTATCTAAAAAAATATAGATAAAAAAAAAAGAAATAAATAAGAAAGAGAGAAAGAAAGGAAGGAGGAGGAATACAAGACAATAGAAAAGTAACTTCCGTTTTCTTTCTTTTCTACTTGCTTTTCTTTCTTTCTCTTTGTTTGTTATTTCTTTCTGTCTGTCTTTTCCTCCTTTCTTTCTTTCTTTCTTTCTTTCGAATGCCTGCAGTTTACTTATTTTCGTTATTTATTTACTACTCGCGATTTCCTTTATGAGCATTAAAAAAAAAAAACACACTCACACGCACATACACACCCTCCAAATGTAAACAGCGATACCAGCGATGTGCCCGTGAATCGAGCCTTCCTTTCATAACATGTGTAACGTCAAAATCAACCATTACAATAGATATGTTCTGTATTTCTCACGAGTGCCTAAAACATACCTTTATGTGTTGTAATATTTATTTACTGTTTATAGGCCGGGGGTTCCCTCTTTATTTATTTACTGTTTTCAGGCCGGAATTTCCCTCTTTATTTATTTAAATATAAAAATGGCATATCACTGTTGTGCCCCGTGATGTTCCTGACGCACGCCGTATGAGACTATTAATATAAACTGTGTATAGGGTGGGCGACTTCATCATGTCAAACAAAGTGTTATAGAAACCAATGCTGCAAGATCAAAGGAATGATGTGGTGCAGCCATCTTTGCTCCAACATGTGACAACACATAAGGGGGTATTTTTCTCTTATTTATATAGTTTCATGTTCTCCACTTAATTCTCACTTTCTTTACCTCCTGTCTCTTGTTTGTCTGTCCCTGACGAAGGCCTTGTGGCCGCAACGCAGGTTTTTCTTGACCTTTCTCTCTGTAAGACGTATTACTATTTGTGTGTTTTTGTAATGTTTTTTTCATTCTACAGGCTTACTGTGAGAGAGTCAGCGGCAGGAATAGTTGAAATATTAATATTTCTTACTTACAATTTAGGTTAAGAATGTATTAGTTTGTAATCACTGTTAGAAATTATTCTTTTTTCTTTTACAGGGCAGAAATGTAAAAAAAGACAATAAAGCCTATTTCTTTACCATGATAATATAAAGGTTTTATTCGTTCGTTCCTAGCTACATATGAACCAAAAAATAGTAATGGTAATGACATCTTTGTTTGTAGGGAGTCATCGTAAAACAATTCACAAAAATGTTCATTAAACTAGAGCGCGAAAAAAAAAAAAAAAAAACCTCACAACTATAATGGTATGGTGAGAACCCCAGACCGGATGATAAAGGACAGCTTCGATTACGGAGGGAGATAAAGCACAGCTTGAACATTGAGGCGGGGGAGGGAGAAGACAAGGACGAGTCTAATACAGATTTAAAACAAAACGTAACAGATAAGATCTATGCACAGACCTCATCTCCCACCTGTAATATTTGGCACACCAGGTGAGGACTCATATAATTTGACCACAAATTTTGTAAATACCCAGACGTTTAAAAAAAACAAAAAAAAACAAAAACTAATTTTAGAACGCCGCTCGATATATCTTATGAATCACAGACACACACACACAAAAAAAAAAAAATCATTTTCCAGCCAAAAAACCAAATACACGTATTTGAGAGAATGCTCTATCTGCTTGCACAAACAAATTCTGAAACAAAAACGCTGCATTGTTCAGTTTTTGTACTCATCACGAAACAAACGGCAGATTTTTTAATATGCTGTAATTCGTTTAAACCTTTTTTTTTCATCTTCCACGTGCGTTTTATCTTCTTTTACTGTTTCGCCATCAACCATTAACAATCGTCTACTGATATAAATAATATTTGTTGTTTTTCATGGTTATGAAATGTCATAATATTATATAATCTTTGGTGAATGACAGCCTTATTGCACTTGAGGAAACTTCACGAAAACATCTTTCAATTAACTTCAAAACATCATGTTTTAGTTAACTTCACAACATGTTTTAGTTGTTAACTTCAAAACAACATGTTTTAGTTAACTTCACAATATGTTTTAGTTGTTAACTTCCAAACAACAGGTTTCAGCCAACCTCACATATTTCAGTTAACTTCAGAACAACATGTTTCAGTTAACCTTAAATATTTAAGTTAACCTCTTAAAAACATAACTCAGTTAACTTCACAGCAACATGTTTCAGTTAACTTCACAACGTGTTTCGTTAAACTTCCCAACATGTGTCAGTTAACTTCACAACAACATGTGTGAGTTAACTTAGCAACAACATGTTTCATTTAACTGTACAACAACATTTTCAGTTAACTTCACAACATAGTTACCGGTAAGTTAACTTTGCAACATGATTCTGTTCACTTCAAAACAACGTGTTTTAGTTAACTGTCCAACTTCATAACACATTAGTTATATTAACTTAACAAACCGTTTCAGTTCATAATGAAAACAACATATTTAAGTTAACTTTACATCATATTTAAGTTAACTTTGCAACATGTTTCAGTTAACTTTACAACAACATGTAGTACTTAATTTTTACATGTTTCTGTTAACATAATAACATTTCTAGTTTTTGTTTTTTGTTTTTTTTTTTCGTTTTCTCAAATTAAAACAAAAAATTACTGACTTTTCTGACAAACAGTCCAAAAAAAAAAAAAAAAGTTAACTTGACATAAAAACTTAAAAGTTACATAAGAAAATGTCTACGATTTTTTATTCTCCAACTAGCGCCTGGCCCTGTGTAGTTTCAGGGGGTCTATGATTATGCATACAAATAATCGGGCTGCAGCTCCATCGGGCATGTCTACAAGGTGACTAATATGAGGTTGTGCACATCAAAGGCAACTTCATCACGTAAAACCCACTGCTACAGAAACCACAGCAGCAAGATCACACACATGTTTGGTGCAGGCTTCCTGCATGGGGAACAGTGGCGGATCCGTGTTTCATGGGGAGCGAAAAGGAACGTGATGATTATGAACTAGAACCAGTGAAATAAAGAACATGACGAGGAGCAGCGCATTAATGAAAGCTGGTGAAACACACCATGAAGTAAACATATTGATGATAATACAAGGTGAAACACACCATGAAGTAAACATATTGATGATAATACAAGGTGAAACACACCATGAAGTAAACATATTGATGATAATACAAGGTGAAACACACCATGAAGTAAACATACTGATGATAATACAAGGTGAAACACTCCATGAAGTAAACATTTTGATGATAATACAAGGTGAAACACTCTATGAAGTAAACATTTTGATGATAATACAAGGTGAAACACACCATGAAGTAAACATTTTGATGATAATACAAGGTGAAACACTCCATGAAGTAAACATATTGGTGATAATACAAGGTGAAACACACCATGAAGTAAACATATTGATGATAATACAAGGTGAAACACACCATGAAGTAAACATTTTGATGATAATACAAGGTGAAACACACCATGAAGTAAACATATTGATGATAATACAAGGTGAAACACACCATGAAGTAAACATATTGATGATAATACAACAGGTCTGTGACTTGAGGTGTTTCAATTCACCAAACACCCTTCAGCTCTCCATGGGGCATAGTCTTTCAACAAACATATGCCAAGTCTTCCTGTCACGTGCCATCAGCTCCAGTTCTTACCATGTCTTCCTCACCTCCTTCATGTATGTCTCCAGCTTTCTTCTCCATGTGTTCTTTGATCTCCCCCTGCATCTCCCTTACACTGGAGATTCCAGAAGGAGGACTGCCTGGTAAAGTTTTCTCAATGTGCGTCCTATCCATCGCCAGCGTCTTCTTCTCATACATTGTTCTATTGACATTTGTCTGGTTCTTGTCATCAGTTCCATATTAGTGATACTATCATACCACTTCAATCCTTGTATTCTACTCCAGCACACATTTATGAAAGTCTGTAGCATTTTTTATGTTGTTTTTGAGGTTCTCCATGTTACATATCCATACAATCGGACTGATTTGACATTTGAATTGAAGATTCTGATTTTAGTGTTGGATGTGATTTCTCTTTAATTTCCATATATATCTCAACCTTAATAAACCATACGTAAGGCCTTTTTAATTTAGACATGCGCCCTAATATAACCGACGGACACTAGGTTGAATGGTGTGCGCCTCGCCAAAATGAGTCAAAAATTTTATTTAAAAATAATATATCTCCCAGTGCAGTATTTCAGATAATGTCTTCAAATGTGAAGGAAAACTTTACTAGAAAATAGAATCAGGAGTGCAATGGCACCAACAGAGTTAAGAGAAGGCGCAGCATTTTTGTGACAGAAAACTCGCACAAGATCAATACTGCCTTTCAACACTGTGCCATCAAAGCCAAATATGGACACTTAAAGACCACGCACACAAGTTAAAATGCTACCTGATGGTATGTTATAAAATGTCAGAGAAATCTAAGTAGAAATTAGGGTGAATTAAAAATAGGTAGTGCAAGTCGGGCTGGAGCCTTCGAGGGGGAGAGTGGTTACCGCGCTAGCTTCTCAAGGCTTAAAGGGACCGGGTTCAAAACAAGATCGCGACACGCTCAAGTGTAACCAACTTTAAAAACGGGTGCCTGACTCTGCTTTTGAATTGAGGAAGGCTAAGGTATCAAGGAAGGGTCCTTATCACCCCATCTCACAGCGCATGTGAAGTCTCTAACAATATACTTCGCAGTATATACTCGTACTATGGAAGTACCTTTTGGATTTTACTTTTAAAACCTCATTGGAACAAGAGCAAAGAAAAGACTTACCTTGTGACAGGTGGATCTATGCCAGGGACAAGCGCAATAAAACAGTAAAGAAAAGAAAGTGAAATTAATTAACTTAAATGCATTAAGAAATGTTTTCGAAATGGATTTGTCGTAAATTTATATTGAGAGAAAGAGTCTTAGAAATGGTGGTCCGGTTTAGAGTGGAGAATGATGATGAAATCTCAGTGATAGAAATTGTAGAGAGTAAATAGTTGCTTCACAGAGTGTTGGAGGAGAGTAAAGACAGACTTATTTACGACAAATCGTTTCTCTCAATCTACTCTTCAGTCTCTCCTGGTCAAACAATTATTTGCCAGTTTTCCAGACACACATCTGCGCTCACACCGATTTGGTGCTTCAAACACACAAATGCACGTGAATACAATTATATTAAACAAATAGGGGAAATGTTGGGCTTTGGGTATTTCCAACACAGTGCTAACTAGGTTTATGATGTTTATTAACCAAAAAAGAATCAAATCACAAACAAATATCAAGTGTTACATAAAATTATCATAAGTACAGAAAATGCAAAGAACAAGGTGGGGAGGGGGTGAAGAAGATTGGTATCGACTAAGCCCTTCCCGCTTATTAGACAAAGATGAACCCAGTCCAAAGATAGATAGTTATCAGGAACATAGGTAATGTAACCTAACAGTGAAGTTAGTTACTCTGAAAGAGGGGTTACAATACTAGGTATGGGTGGTAGAAAAAAACCTGTTATCCCAAATTGTTCTTCCCTTTACTAAGCAATTGAAAGGGAGGGGGTTAAACAGAGTTAACAAAATATCCCACTTAAAGGAACAATGCGGGGTATACAGAAAATGTATTGCCCGGTAGGCAAGTTAACAAATGGTTTGCAAAAACAATTAGATTTCCTGTCATTCCTGCACGCGCGTGAGGATCCACACTCATATACACACACACACTTACCGATTGCAGCATCAGACAATCCATAGAATTATATAAACAACAATTACTCTTCACACGTGAAAATGTCTAGTACTTCGATGTCCCGCCCCAGATGTAGCGAGGTTTGCTGATAGCGAATATTCCCACTAATCGCCGGACTTGAAGACTCAGAGTTATTGTGTTTTATTATATAAAAGGAGTCTATGGGATGGCACTGACACAATTCAATACAGGGGTGAAAATGAGGTCTCTTTAATTTCGCTGCTGGAGGTAAAATTCCTTCAAGGCGTGATGATAGCAACTGACCGGTATGGTTTAAATCCAGTAAGGAAAAATTAGGCTCAGTCACAGTCAGGTAAATATGTATTCTCTCACAGTAGAGCCGTAAATAAATTATCGCTACTGGCACTGTTCATCTTCCAGTTTATATTACAGATTGTAATTAAATTTGATGAGTTATTTAAAAAAAGTTCTTGGGGGTGCTTTCTTTCATGTAATTGATAGCTAGGTCGCATCGGACCGCCACAAGAATTATATTTAAAAATGTTCCATCAATATATCTGGAAGTTAAGAACCGAGTCTGAAAAGGACTCTGTATGATTTCTTTATTGCTTTCTTTATGCTGGGATCGCAAAGGTTACGATCACTCTGTATGAAAGAAAAAGACATGTAATATACCGAAAAATCAAATAACATTCTAAAGCGCGATGCATTTCCCGTTAAGACTATCTATATATATATATACCCTCGCGTATTTAATTCTGTATTAGGTAAAACACTGCGCGAGTTCTAATGGTTAAAACACACATCTATATATATATATATAGGACTTAACTAAATTTATTAATTATAAATTCCTTCGCGACTTTAAAAGTTACTTTAGCATTTAAGCCTCTATTATTTTTGGAAATAATATAACAGGTATAACATTACATTTACAACTGGGAACTATTGAGATGGTTTAATTTAATAAATTTAAATTAACACAATATCCAGTGAAATAGAATGAATTAACTAGACCACTGATCACTAGACACAGTTATATTTTACCGTTTTGCACAGAATAGAATTCACTGCAAATATATATGAAAATCCAGGGAAAATCTATAACAAGATTTCAGTATCGCTAGTGCTTCTGTCAAGTTCTGGCCAACGAGTGATAACATGCATTTCTTCATGGTCTGTATATCTACAACTGGAATGCAAGATTGGGGGGACATGATAAATTTTGACACCTTTTTAGATCTCAGAAGACTTTTGGGGATCTGATCGCCAGACCAAAGAGAGAAGCCGCCCCTGGTCTCTCGTATCTTCGCTCGCTGCTTGCGCCGGCTTTCCCGTTCGCTCCTACTGCGATCGGTTTCGTGTTTAACACCGAGATGCGAAATACCGGCAGGAAACTTGCGTCGCTCGTTTCAGGGACCACTACTGCCCTTGATAGCATGCCGCCAGTCCTTCCTGAGATCTCCCCCAGTGTCTTTGATCGTGGTCACTACTATCGTTTGATGCTGGCAGCGCCCTCCACTGGCCAAGTTAATGAAAATACCTGCATATGATTGCTCAGGAGCTGTCCAGGAGCTGTCCATGGGCGTGATTTAATCTCTCCTTAAATCAATGAGATGACCAGAATGAACGGTAGATAAACTGTCCACATATTAATCAGCAAACGTGTTGACCATCTGCGTGGAAAGGTTGCATAGCTAATCAGTCCAGGTGAAAAAAAAATCCCGTTTGACGAAAAGTTACAATATATTCGGGGGCACTGATGCTATACGAAGGGGTCGTTACAAAGGGTCGTACTATATCATCCAACGCTTCAGGGTCAATCAGGGTCAGCTACGTTCGTCTGTCACAGGATTCAAATCGAAAAGAAAGATCGATGTTGTCTCTCTGCTAAAGCCAAGCAAAAGATACCGAGAGAACACAAGAAATTCAAGAAAAGAAAGTTAAGAAAATGCAGCATATGATACTAAGGCTGAAGCCGTTACATGCATCAAATAAAGAAAGATATCTAGTCAGATTTCAAACATACTACCGTTGATGAATACAATAAGATGATTCAGTGAGAAGGATTTGTCAAAAGAATGGGAGTAACACGGAAAAATATGCATTGTATTTAACAGCTTGCAGTGAAACCAGAGGCTGCGAAACATATATAAATATATATCTTTAGTGATAAACATTGTTGCCAAACAGTTTCAAATAGGTTTCAGTCCAAATGACAGCAAGTAGTAGCCAATTTATATCCAGAAGCTGTTAATGCATTGATAAAGTTGTTATTTTATTCCCGTTAATGATGTCCACCAAAAGATAATTATAAGTGGATGGAAGCAGACATCATCATCATCATCAGTTGATAAACTCTTAATACAAGACCCTTGCCCTGAGCAAGAGTTGATAAAGTCCTCTGGTGTTCTGATTACTGAAGCTCGCTCGAACATCACCAGAGTTAAATACTGTGTTGTTGTGTTGCTCGTGGTTCGAGTATGGAATGTCAACTTGACCTACGCAGTGGTGTGTAGACATAGATGGAGTGTATAATGTGCGAATGATAGGAAGGGTTCGTGGTGTTGACAAATGTTCTTTTCTTACACTCATGTATGGCTGGAAGTCATCGACACCAACGACTGTGTACCTTTACTAAAGTTTAATTGGACGTACACACTCGACAGCACAGATAGTGACAAATCACAGGTTGGCATAATACATCATGGTACAGTGGATAACTGGTCTTGCAATGTTATGTTACATGGGCACTCATGTAGAATAATATTATAATGGACTGTCAGTAGCCAAGCACTCAGTATTGCCCATATATATATATCAACTGAGTTTACTGACAAAGCACGTCAGATTATAAACAATATCCAAGATGGCTTCTACCTAATCTCGTCTAGCGAAGATTCTTTAACATAAGGTTCAGCACAGTTTTTTCATATAATAATATTGAACCGCTAGCAATGGGTTCTCATGTGTAGCAGTGATCTCTGGACTAATCAAGCGATAATACGGGCATCCCTTTTCTCTTCTTGAAAGTCACTACATGTTTGGTTCCAAGATGGCTTCACTCGTGAGCTGTCACTCACGTTTGGATACAGATAATGAATCTGTCCTAAAGTTAGTCATTCATTAAATCTTTCATTGCTCTGTAGATTTGATCATGAACACTTGACTGCAATCTACAGGATATAGTGCTGCTAGGAATCGAAGTCGTTTTCATCGAGTCAAATATATTCTCTTAGACATTCAAATCGTACCTATCGAAAATGGTGGCTTCGTACGAGAGTTCATAAGAGTGTCTATTATTACCTTGGTATCAGAAATATGATTCTGCCATTCCTTGGCAATACGAATAAACACTGGGGTAAAGCATACACGATAGGTCTAGACGACTATCACTTTCCCCACAAACACTGAGATCACTTTTTCCCCGGCGACAAGCCGACATAGAAAACACAGTCCCTATCAGGACGAAGCCAAATCACACCACACCCTAGCGACACATCCGCCGAATAGCCTTTGACCTCCCTAGAGACAACAGAACATATAGTTCGACTTAGATATGTAAAGATATACAAATATAAGACAGACTCGTCCTACTCAGACAAACAATACACATAAATTCAGGCCATAGATATTCTGAAGCAAGAACAATCTATTACTACCCAAACAAAGAATAAATCGCAGAAAACTGGATTTATCCGCGGAGTTCGATCGAAAGAGCCGACACAACTTTCAAGGGAAGTAACTCAATAATGACTTTTCCTTAAGCACTATTTTGTTTACAAAATATTTGCGAACATAACAAGTATACCAATGTATAATATTGTAAGATATCAAAGACTGCACGTAACAGTCTTACCACACCTCCCGGGAAAAAAAAAAAATGGAACATTTTTTTTTTTTTTTGAAATACATCTAGGAGCAACGTACAATAGGCTCACAACGCATGAATAATGCGCAGATGAAAATATCAGGAATACCTATAACGCCTAATATGAGGCTAAGTCGACTTATGGAGCGACTGGTGAGAATGTGTCTCATAAACTGAGAGAAATTATTTCTCTACAAGTATATTTTTCCAGGAAGGTGTCATCAAAGTATAATACAATTCTGGCAATTACACAATGCCTAAAAAATTCATATCATCATTTCGTATTAGATATCTTAAATTTATGATTTATGAAGAAAAAATCATCAAAGCACAGCGGTGAATAAACATCAATGAACCGCTATGTAGTGATACAATCATTATATTATTAAATTACGAATGTGTATCTATCATGATATAGAAAAGGAACTACTATAGAACTAGACATATCAAGAAGTCTAAGCCCTAATAGTTATGTGGAATCATGTGGGCATCTTGACAGAATGTCTGCCATCACATTATCTGATCCACGAATAGCTCGCACAGAGAAATGAAAAGGTTGAAGAGCAATTGCATATCGAGTAGACCTCGAGCTCTTCAAATTCTTACTCTGTATAGCAGTAAGAGCTTTTTGGTCGGTTTCTACTATGAAATGTGCGCCTAGAAGGAATCTCTGTAGTTTGAGGATCGACCAAACCATAGCTAATAGCTCACGGTCTAAAACCGAATAATTCCTTTCTGCCGCATTAAGTTTTCTGGAAATATACATTACAGGATGCAGAGTTCCAGAGTACTCTTGCATTAGTGCCGCTCCAATCCCAGTGGATGAAGCGTCACTACGAAGAACGAATGTCTTATCTTTAGTGGGTAGCACTAAAATAGGTGGTGTTGAAAACAGTGTTTTAATCTTATCCAGAGAGCATTGGAATTCCTGAGACCAGTGGACCACATTAGGCGAACCTTTCTTTAGAAGTGTTGAGAGAGGTGCCATGATAGAGGATAGATTCTGAATGAATCTGCCATAAAATTGAATAAGACCTAACATACTTCTCACCTGTTTTTTAGTCTTAGGGATTGAGATGTTAAGTATCTTACTAGTATTATGGTCCTCTGTCTTTAGGAAACCATGACCAACTCGGTGGCCTAGGAAAGAAATTTCGCTAAAACCAATATAGGCTTTAGAGGGTTTCGCTGTCAGGTTGTGCTCACGCAAAGTAGACAGCAATTCATCTAACCCTGAATAGTGATCTTCCCAAGTATCGCTGAAAAGACAGATGTCGTCTAGATATGCAATGACATCTGACCGATAAGATAGGATTCGGTGCATCATGCGTACGAATGTAGCTGGTGCGTTCATAAGACCGAAAGGCATAAAATTCCATTGGAACAAACCTCTAGGTGTTGAAAAAGCCGTGAGAGGTTTGGCGCGTTCAGATAAAGGAACTTGCCACTATCCTTTAGACAAATCAAGTTTAGTGAAAAAATGAGATTTGGAGAGTCGAGTAAGTAGCTCTTCCAGTAAAGGCATAGGTTCGGCATCGAACTTCGTTACTTGATTCAATTTTCGATAGTCAACGCAAAGACGTATGTTATTGTCTTTTTTACGAACAATAACCATCGGCGAAGAATATGCAGAGGTGGATGGTTCGATTATTTTCAAATCTATCATCTCATCCAACTCTTTCTCGACCTGTGCTTGAAAATGTATAGGTATAGGATAAGGTCTAACCCTAATAGGAGTATGGTCAGTTAGAACAATGTCATGTTCAATGACATGCGTTTGTCCAGGGATGTCAGTGAGTACATCCTGAAATGTTTGCAACATAGTTGAAACTTGTCGCTGTTCTCCTAGAGACAAATCAGGAGAGACAGTAACGTTCTTCCATGATTCACTAGAATGAAGTGGGATCATTGGAAGAGGAAGATTTACATCTGAAAAACTTGTTTCCTCATCCTGTATCACGGACAGTGATGAGTAATGACCATGTTGTACTGGAGAATTGTCCGTTGCTTGGAAAATGGGTTGCAAATAATCCGGACGTTCATGGAATTCAGTAAGCATATTGATGTGGAAGGTTTTATGCTTCCCATCAATATCGACAATATAGTCGACATCGGAAATTTTCGATATTATATCGTACGGACCTTTCCAAGAAATAAGTAATCTATTTTCCCTACAAGGTAGTAATACAAATGCTTTGTCACCAGGACAAAGTTGTCGTAAGCATCTCTTCTTATTGGCAAATTGCCTTGCCTTCTGTTTCGCAAATTCAGAAGAAGAAGTTGCTAATTTGCATGCTTCGATAATTTTCTGTCTCAACGCGATGACATATTCATAGGATGACTTTGTGTCATCGTCAATATTGTCAGATGTTATGAGATCGTGAAGCAACGACATAGGGCCACGCGGACGCGCGCCAAAGACGAGTTCAAAGGGAGAAAATCCTGTATGTTCATTGGGTACCTCTCTGTAAGCGAAGAGGGCCGCAGGTAAAACTCTGTCCCAGTCTTGAGGATGATCCTCAGTTATCTTCCCCAGTAAGTTTTTAAGTGTTCTATTAAGGCGTTCGACCATACCATTAGACATTGGATGGTAGATACTACTTAAAGATCTATCTATCTGCAGAGTAGACATTACTTGAGACATGGTATCTGATATTAGTTGGGTGCCATGGTCTGACAATATCTCTCCGGGGAACCCCAGACGAGAAAATATAAGCCAAAGAGCATCTGCAATATCAGCAGTAGTAATGCTCTTCAGAGGAATAGCCTCTGGCCAACGTGTGCACATATCAACACACGTCAAGATAAACTGATGTCCTCTGGCAGACTTGATCTTAAATGGACCAATTATGTCTATGGCCATTTTTTGGAACGGCCGAATAGGAATGTCCGCCGCCTGAATGGGTGCAGCATGCCGTGGACCTTTGGATTTAACTTCCTGACATACTTTACAAGATCGACAATAAATCCGTATGTCCTTGTTTACCAATGGCCAAAAGAAAGCCGCAAGGACTCTTGACTTAGTACGGGAAAAACCCATGTGTCCAGCACACTGAGAGTCGTGAGCGTGCTGCAAAATTTTAACTCTCAAATTCTTGGGAACCAGGATTTGAGAATGACTTGACGTAATGGAGTCTTGAACCATACGTACAAGTACGCCATTCTTCTTTGTAATCCACGATTTACGACTTGTGTCTTTATTCGGATCACCTTTAGTTGCAAGAATGAAGAATTTCTTCAGAGTGGGATCATCTTCTTGCTGTTTTATAAACGAGTCACGAGAAATTACCAAGGGATTATCTTGGTTATGCACTTCATTATCTTCAGTAGATGAAGTTTGAGGCATATTAAGAGCCTGAGCTCTAGTGACTACAGCGTTAGCAATCTGCATGTTTTGCCTTTCCCACGTGGAAATTCGTTGTGGAGTGCATTCTCTGACTCCGTGAATGCGACCGATGATGAGGTCAGCGATCGGATTCGGAAGAAGACATGCGTGTACATCTCCTGTAAAGAAAGGAGTAGCAATCCTAATGATAGCAGTAGAGTATTTCTCTAATGTGCCGCCAAATGTTACACATTTGACTACTTGTCCAGTGGCACGGGAAGGATCTACGAGTGACTGCCTAACACCAATTGTGGTGCATCCAGAATCAAATAGCACAGAGACTGGATTGTTATTCACTAAACCCTTATGTAAGACAAGAGAACCTCTTCCATCATGCGCGACTGATGCCGGAAGAGCAGGAAGAGGATGGCCACTGTGGTTGGCTCAAATAACGTTTTGCATTGGGGGCACTGAGATGCTCTCCCAAAATCAAAAGCGGCACATGCCATATTACTAGCATCATTATTATCTTTACTCTGTTTATAGGCTTCATTGGACTCTTGTTGTGCAGAGTTTGCCTGAAAATGTGGTTTATGTCTTTTGTATTGAGATCTACCTCGGTTATTATCACCTCTGTAGTTATTGTTACCTCTATTGTAACCCCTATTTGGGTTTGAGTCATAGTTCCCTTGGTTACCATTATCATATTCATTATAATGAGTATCTCTGTAATTATGATCTTGTTGACTCCAAGACGGATAACCCTGATAGTTTCTATAATTACTTCCTCTACGGAAATTCCTATAATTATGACCACCCCTGTGTCGAGAGCTATCAGCTCGTCTCCAGTTCTTTGAAGAAGAACCCTGAAATGATTGGTTACCTTGGTTTTGATAACTATTATGGTTACCTTTTTTATCAAATCTGTTTTGAGGTCCCTGAAATCTGTGTGAATAATTGGGATTGTATGGTGTTGCTGAAGCAACTGGCATACTCTCCTTAATCTTAGTGTTGCCAAAAGTCACGTCGGGGTGTGCAGTGACATATTGGGAACAATATTCTTCCATTTCTTTTAGAGATTTGGGTTTACGCTCATGTATAAATTCAAGGAAAGGTTTGTTCACACATGACATAATCTTATCTCTGAGCAACAAATCCATAAGTCCTTCATACGTTTTTTCTGTTTTGGAAAGCTCAATCCAACGATCAACTGTGAGACGTGCCTTTGCAGTGAATTCTGAGAATTCTACACCCGTCTCAGGCACCATCGTTTTTAAATAAAAGGCGATAGCCTTCCTCACTTAGCTGATATTTTTTTATCAAAGCCGCCCTAATGACATCATAATTATCCTTATCTGCTTCTCCTACAAGGCATAATCTAGTCAAAGATTCACCTTTCAAGTTTTCTGATAATTGATTAGCGTATTGTGATTTATCCACATTATGTGTACGACAAGAACGTTCAAATCTATCCAGCCAGAATGTAATATCGTCACTGGACTGATTGAACGGTGGAACCTTAACCTTGTAAGTAGAAGGTTTACCATTACCACTAGATGCCTGATTAACATTACTCATACTTGTCAATCTCAATTTCTCTAACTCAAATTCATGTTCTCTTATTGCTTTTTTCTCTTCAGCATCTAATCTTTTTTGTTCAGCCTCCCTGTCTAATCTTTTTTGTTCAGCTTCACTGTCTAATCTTTTTTGTTCCGCAGCAGCTTCTCTTTCTAATTTTTTTTGTTCAGCTGCAGCTTCTCTTTCTAATTTTTTTTTGTTCAGCTTCAAATCTCCTTTCCTCCACCTGCATCTGCAATTTCTTTTGTTCAGCAGCAGCCTCAGTTTCTCTTTCTAATCTTTTCTCTTCAGCCATAGCTTTTCTTTCTTCTGCAGCAGCTTTTTTCTCTTCTGCCGCTAATGCTTTGTCATATTGAGCAACAGCCCATTGTTCTAATTGTTGACCAGTCTTATCAAGGGCTTTCCCTTGTGTAATGAAGTATTCTAATGTAGACATGATGTCTAACAATAATACTAATCACCTGAACCAATAATAATACCACAAGTTCTTAATGACTTGATTAATCAGTATACTATCCCAATATCTGTGGGTCACAAGCCTTAATAAGGTCTTGTATAATAGTAATAATAATCAGGTACTGGTTTATACCATAATCCAAGTGCAGTGCACAGGCAATTGTGTCTTATGAAATATACCTATATAAAACATATGTCAACCAACAGAATACATAAAGTACAAATAGGACTGACAATACAAGAACGTTTGCAGAAATCAAAATAAATCAAATAGGGAAATCAATGAAAATAATCACTGAATCTGCAAAGAATAACAACACAAATGACGTCACAGTATATGAATATAAATTGTGAATAGAACAGAAAGATAGAAAAGGTTAGACCAACAAATTACAAACAAAACTAAAGAACAAAGAAATATTACAAAAATAACAATAATTACAGTCTTCACAGCTAACACAAAAGCAACAGTTGTCGCAGCAAATTTTCAATCAAGAAAATTGCACCTATAGAAAACGCCCACAACGGACCCTCTATGACGTGGGATATTCTGTTGTGAGGACGCCGCCCAACCTTAAACACAACCCGCTGACATAGAAACTAACATACTATACAAACAAATAACATGTAAACATAAATATATATAAATTATGTGTATGATAGTATGTGTTGCAAAATAGGCTCAGTTTTACAGTAATGGCAAAGTTATTTTTATGAAAATAAACAAACTGCCACTTTATTCAATTAAACATTCTGGCCTTAAATATTAAAGTTCATATACAGAAAACAAGAAGATCCATCGATGAAAATAGGACTTCTTAGTTCACTAATACTGTCTTCCTGTTAATATTACAAGAATTGATCCAACTGTTCCGTGAAACTCTGTAATGTCTAATGTAAAAATGTCAACAACGCTGACCTACATACTGCATTCACTTGACAGGTCACGTGACGAAGTGTTGACAAATAGCAAACCAATACTGCAAGTGTGTCGTATCAGCCACAGGAAACGGTCTGGTATCGGTACTCTGTTGACTTCTGAACTTCTGCGAGGTCAAACCCAGAAAGCTGGTCCACCAGTTGATAAAGTTGTTATTTTATTCCCGTTAATGATGTCCACCAAAAGATAATTATAAGTGGATGGAAGCAGACATCATCATCATCATCAGTTGATAAACTCTTAATACAAGACCCTTGCCCTGAGCAAGAGTTGATAAAGTCCTCTGGTGTTCTGATTACTGAAGCTCGCTCGAACATCACCAGAGTTAAATACTGTGTTGTTGTGTTGCTCGTGGTTCGAGTATGGAATGTCAACTTGACCTACGCAGTGGTGTGTAGACATAGATGGAGTGTATAATGTGCGAATGATAGGAAGGGTTCGTGGTGTTGACAAATGTTCTTTTCTTACACTCATGTATGGCTGGAAGTCATCGACACCAACGACTGTGTACCTTTACTAAAGTTTAATTGGACGTACACACTCGACAGCACAGATAGTGACAAATCACAGGTTGGCATAATACATCATGGTACAGTGGATAACTGGTCTTGCAATGTTATGTTACATGGGCACTCATGTAGAATAATATTATAATGGACTGTCAGTAGCCAAGCACTCAGTATTGCCCATATATATATATCAACTGAGTTTACTGACAAAGCACGTCAGATTATAAACAATATCCAAGATGGCTTCTACCTAATCTCGTCTAGCGAAGATTCTTTAACATAAGGTTCAGCACAGTTTTTTTCATATAATAATATTGAACCGCTAGCAATGGGTTCTCATGTGTAGCAGTGATCTCTGGACTAATCAAGCGATAATACGGGCATCCCTTTTCTCTTCTTGAAAGTCACTACATGTTGGTTCCAAGATGGCTTCACTCGTGAGCTGTCACTCACGTTTGGATACAGATAATGAATCTGTCCTAAAGTTAGTCATTCATTAAATCTTTCATTGCTCTGTAGATTTGATCATGAACACTTGACTGCAATCTACAGGATATAGTGCTGCTAGAAATCGAAGTCGTTTTCATCGAGTCAAATATATTCTCTTAGACATTCAAATCGTACCTATCGAAAATGGTGGCTTCGTACGAGAGTTCATAAGAGTGTCTATTATTACCTTGGTATCAGAAATATGATTCTGCCATTCCTTGGCAATACGAATAAACACTGGGGTAAAGCATACACGATAGGTCTAGACGACTATCACTTTCCCCACAAATACTGAGATCACTTTTTCCCCGGCGACAAGCCGACATAGAAAACACAGTCCCTATCAGGACGAAGCCAAATCACACCACACCCTAGCGACACATCCGCCGAATAGCCTTTGACCTCCCTAGAGACAACAGAACATATAGTTCGACTTAGATATGTAAAGATATACAAATATAAGACAGACTCGTCCTACTCAGACAAACAATACACATAAATTCAGGCCATAGATATTCTGAAGCAAGAACAATCTATTACTACCCAAACAAAGAATAAATCGCAGAAAACTGGATTTATCCGCGGAGTTCGATCGAAAGAACCGACACAACTTTCAAGGGAAGTAACTCAATAATGACTTTTCCTTAAGCACTATTTTGTTTACAAGTCCATGTGTGGAAGAAAAAGATATGAAAAAAGCAAGACTAGCAACAAATGCGGCAAAAGACCGTCAGGACAATTAGATTAAAATCGCTCACGTATAGACATTGTAACTGTCACCCGAAATGGAGGTCAAACAATAGCTGCCAAGAAGACTAACAAATTACACACGACTATATCGCTTGCTGTAAGTGAGAGACGTGCTGAGCATATCGACCAACTAAACATCCTAAAATGGTGCTTAGTGATTCTCCCCATCATTCGTAAAAGCAAGGTGGATTTGAAGGCTTGAAGGCAATAGATCACGCCGCATTGGTAGTCAGATAAAACCTCGGCAATAGTCATGCCGGCGAAATGAGAGAACTTCTCTAGCTACTCTAATGCCGATCACAGGGGGCGCTACAATCTTCCGGCTCTTACGAGAGACACAGTACGGTTTGATCATTCCGAAAGGGCGCACATTCAATATCAAAACTCTCACTCAGTCAAGACAGAGGAATCAATACCCCATTTTTCTGTGCTTTCGTTATATGACTTATTAGTGTGTGTGTGTGTGTGTGTGTTGGGGTTTGGGGGGAGGGGGGGGGATGAGGGTGGAGTAAGAGTGGAAAGGTTTAAAGGGTTTAGGTATGCCTGGGTGTTCTAGATGTGAAAACATTTCTGGGGCAGAAGGATATTTATGAATGTATGAATGAATTTGTAGATGAATATATATATATATATATATATATATGGAGAGAGAGAGAGCGAGAGAGAGAGAGCGAGAGAGAGAGAGAGAGAGAGAGAGAGAGAGAGAGAGAGAGAGAGAGAGAGAGAGAGAGAGAGAGAGAGAGAGATAAATATAGTTGTAAATACAGTGTACTTGTACAGTCCTTAATTTACTTCAAACTGTAATAACTTTGCACACTGTAAACGGGATATAAAATCATAGTTTTGAAAGTTCAAACTTCGGTCCACCCATCAAAACAACATTCCCTGGATGAACATTAAGGTCAGGATTACAAAATATATATGGGAGCCGCGCTGGTGTAATGGCTTCGGCGTTGTACTGGCGACCAGGTGTTCATGGTTCAAACCCGGGCGTCGGCGTTTGAAGAAATGTTTACGGCCGGAAATTTGACTGAATAGCCTGAACGGCTCCTGCGATAAACCCTCTGTGGATGGGAAGGAGCGAAGCTCCTGACCGGGTTGGAAGGAAAGTCCTCAGGTTCCCCAGCCCCGCAATGACATGTCATTGGGCCGAAGGGCTGAAAGCCCAAGTGCCGCTGGTTACGGAAAAAAAAAAAAAACAAAACAAAAAAAAAAAAAAAAAAAAATATATATATATATATATATATATATATATATATATATATATATATATATATATATATATATATATATATATATATATATATGTCGAGGTATGGCGGCTTGCGTACCATGATTACCCCCAGAGCTATGCCAGCTGGAGTTTTACTCCGGGAAGGTTCTACTAAGCTGGACAGGTTTGCGAGGGCAGGGGTCAGACTAAGGCAGACACCCTAGTCCTCCAGGTTGGGAGTTTTAGCATAGGGCTGACACCCCTGTCTATGTAAAAAGAAATGAAGTTACGAAACGACAACAAATGAACAGACTTTGCTGCGGGAGGGACATCCGGAGTCTGAGGCTCGTATGACTGTCAGTGGTGAAAGCCGAAAAGAAGCCACTGGAACGAAAACGGACGTCCTGACCGCAAAACGTGAAACAAGAATAGGATTTTGGAATGTCAGGACAATGAACGAGACGGGTAAGCTAAAACAGGTCACAGCAGAAATGAGAAACTATAGATTACACATTCTAGGGATAAGCGAGAGCAGATGGACAGGGGCAGGAAAAGTAAAAACAGCAACAGGAGAAACAGTACTTTACTCTGGAAGAAAGGATGGACAGCACAATGAAGCAGCAGAACTATTAGAACCACTATTTGCACAAGTCTGAAAAACAGATACAACACCAGCGGAGTGGAACAATGGAATAATTGTCAAATTGCCCAAGAAGGGAGATCTTGCAGACTGCAATAATTGGAGATGAATCACTCTTCTCTCAGTTCCCAGCAAAATACTAGGCAGGATAATTATACAGAGAATTTCAAAAGCAGTAGACCACAAACTGAGGAAAGAACAAGCAGGATATAGAAAGAACAGAAGATGTGCAGATCATATATTTACCCTCAGGAACATTATAGAGCAGTGCTCAGAATGGCAAAGACAGCTGTGCATTAATTTCGTTGATTTTGAAAAGGCTTTTGACAGTATACATAGGGACAGTTTATGGAAAATACTGAGGGCTTATGGAATTCCAAGCTGCATAGTGTCAAACATAAAAAGCCTCTATGTCAACTTTACGTGTAGCGTTGGGCAGCGCAACCTAACCTTTGAGGTGAAGACAGGTGTACGACAGGGATGCCCCTTATCAACCACTCTATTTTTAACAGTCATAGACTGGGTGATGCGCCAGACAACAGAGGGCAGTCCAAAAGGAATACGATGGACTACATTTTCTACATTGGAAGATCTGGAATATGCAGATGACTGCACTACTAGCACATTCTCATCAACACATCCAGGAAAAAATGGATAGACTTAATAAGTATAGCCAGCAGGTGAGCTTGAACATCAATCTAAAGAAGACAGAGGTCCTGACGCTCAATATGAGCAACCCTGAGCCCATATCAGTAAGGAATCAGCAACTGGAACAGACAGACACCTTCACATACCTAGGATGCATAGTAACACCAGACGGCGTAGCAAGCAAAGACATCAACAACAGAATGAACAAAGCAAGAACAGCCTTTTTTAGTCTAAACAACATCTGGAAGTCCTCTCAATACGGCACAAGCACAAAATTAAGATTATATCAGAGCTGTGTGCTTTCTGTGCTTCTCTGTGGTGCGAAATGCTGGAGAGTTACAGAGAAGGAAATGTCGAAATTGTCCTCTTTTCACACAACATGCCTAAGAAAAATTCTCGGAATCTTTTGGCCGAAGAATACCATCACCAACCAAGATCTGCTTACTCGGAGCAAGCAAGAGGACATGTACACCATCATAGATGGCAGACGCTGGAGCTGGGTTGGCCATGTCCTCAGAAGAGACCCCGATGCCATCACAAGAACAGCTATGCTATGGACCCCTGAAGGAAAACGAAAGAGAGGCCGACCAAAAACAACTTGGCGGAGGACTGTGGAGGCTGAGATGCAAAGAATGAACCAGAGTTGGGGCACTGTAAGAAGGATGGCCACCGACCGAGCAAAGTGGAATCAATTTGTTGTTGCCCTACAAGACGCCACCAGGCGTGATGGCCACTGACTGCTTTGACGGTCGGTGGCTAAGGATCAAAGAATATATATATATATATATATATATATATATATATATATATATATATATATATATATATATATATATATATATATATATATATATATATATATATATATATATATATATATATATATATATATATACCAATGAGCACATGTAACAGACACGGTTGGTTCCTCTGCCCTTACTGAAGATGTCTAGCCAGACTACCACTCATGGATGCGTGAATAAAGGCGTCCAAACCGCACCGCGGATCAGTTCGAGAGTTCATGTGAGAAGCACGCAACACACCTTTTAAGATTATGTCTGGAGTGGAACTCAAGAACTGGAAAGACCTATCATAGTTCCATTAACATCACTACCAATTCTGCCGTGGGTCGTAGTGGCTAAGAGGTATGGCTTCCACCTCGTATTCAAGAGGTACCGGGTTCGAATCCCAGTTGAGGGATTATAATTTATGGAAATATTTTTTTTTCAGAACCAGTGGTCCTAATTATGTCATACTCCCCCCTGGTCTCATGGATAGTGAGATCGAATGCCTAGCCTGTTCGGATAAGGGCGAAAAAATAGGAGGTCCCGTGTGCAAGTTGCGCACGTTAAAAATCCCACGGCAGTTGGAAAATCGTAAAGAGTAGGCCATAAGGCCGCTGCCCTGGCAAAATTTAAAAATTAAGAAACCTACCCACCACAAAAATATTTATAGAATGTGTGATTCCTATTCAGTATATACACACATTGGGATTCTCGCCGGTGCTACGGAGTTCGTGCACTGCGCTGAGATCCTCTTTGTGTGATCTAAGGGAGGAGATCGGTTCACTGATGGCGTTGTCTGTGTGCAATGAAAATAGTACTTAATACCAAATTCAAACCAAACCAATTCTGCTACCATCATATCCATCGTCTGCTTTTTTCGCTCATTATGGAGCCACCACTGCAGACGCACCATTGAGGAAGCCATGCCAGGATGCAAACTCTTGCAGACGTACTTCCTGCATCATTTTGTTTCATTACATGATGAGATTGCCATCGCTTCTGTCTTTCATCCAACACAAACTGTCCTTACATCACACAAGAGCACTTACATCAGCATCTACCACCTGGCGGTGAAAGAAACTGCAGAAGAAAAGAACATACAAGCTAAACACCTGAGAAAACAAGTGAATCACGTGAGGCATTTCCTGACACTAAACAGCGGATGTTCAATCAGTTTTCACCTGGCATTTGACATTATCTGAGACAGCTTCGTCATTTCTTTTTTTAAAGTTGGTTAAGTTGCAGGGGATGAGACCACCAGTAATCAATTTTGATTTGTCCTTTTTTCTGAGTCTAGACTACAGATATAGGAGTGAAGTATGGATCTGACATTTCGTAATACAAAAATAGCGCTTCTCTGCGTCTGCAAGTGACTTCCCACCTTGATGTTATTGATCATTTCTCAACACGCGGATTGATTTATGTGCCTAGAACTCAGATGTGTTGGCAATGAATTTAGTTCATTCATTACCCCGAAAAAGGTGTATCTATATGGAGAATAGGCCATCAGCAATTTCACGTTAGTTCTTCCCTCACTATGCCACCCGTTCAAGGTTTTGCCGTGTCTGTTGTTTAATCCCTTTTAAATGTCTCAAAATGACTTCTCAAAATATCTAGGCTTGACTTTTTCAAGACAAATTTAGCTTACTCTGCTGCTCATCTTTGGAGCAATTTTCCACATGATCTAAAAACACACTCAGTACTATTCATACAATCGTAGACTTTTCCAATACTGTGGCCGTCGATGATGGCTTGTCTATTGTTTTATACTTCTACTTTATGTTGATCGTATGTTAGGTTTCGTATCTCTACCCTAGAAGTAGGCAGCTTGTTGTATGGTGATAATAAAACTTCTTTCTCTCAGACGATAACATTTCTCATACCAACAACTGATGATTGATTTCACGCTGACAGCAGTAATATATTAACGTCGAACTTTATTTACATAAGTCAGTGAAAATGTAAAAATAGTGTGCCCAACCTTCCACTTGAGGTTGGCATAGGTAAAACTTCAGTGTCACTCTAACTCTCTCTCTCTTTTCTTCAATTATCATGACTGTCTCTGGTGGTTATTTGGGGTCATAGCTTGAGAACCACGGTTGTCAAAATGTTATCTGCCATCTTATTCTTCATGTATAAGCATTTTGTCTCTATCTCTGACACTTTCTTATATTCTGCTTGGTGTATCTTAAGGCAACTGGACTCACCGCCAGGGATGAACATTTACCAAGTCTATTATTATTCACTAGGACTGTCAGCTTCTCTACTGTATTTCATATTTACTTAAAAGTTCATCAATAGTTTGGCAAAACTCAACGTACCTGGGTTCTTGAAAATACACACATTTTCTCCAACTGGGATGACTGGCATCTTGTCCTTAGAATACATAACGAACTGTCGTACACAAATGTGGCAAGAAATGCGATTTGTCGTCTGGGCGATAGTCACTATTCTACCACCGTAGAATCAACCAAAACATTTACTGGCTTATCGACCCGATGGGACTCCCATTCGCTGTCACTTCTAGATACTAACTCTATCACAACTCATGGCAAAACATGCTGCAAACGCTATCGCATTTCGAATCTGACTGACTTAATCTAAAACGTTGATCTACAACAATGACTACTTTCGAACATTCTAGAACAACTTTGACATATAACTCACCAGAACATCACAAACCCGTGAATTACGATCACGATGCCGAGCTCACCTTGCCAATGACAGACAAAAACAAAACAAAAAACACAACATTAGAATTCTCTGCCAAAACACTACTCTTGACCCCCTCTTCTTGTTCTATCGATTATTCCCCTTAGAACTATAAATAAAAAATCCGCTAGTCTCAGTCATCAAAGTCAATCTCATAAAAATAATTCTACTCGAATTTTCCTCTTAACCACTCTAAAATACAATACATCACGAGTGAAGATTACATGCCTCCATCAAAATTTCAATGAACCTCGAGTGACCTTTCCCTGGCTTGCCATAAAAAAATATATTAAAAAAATTAAAGCTGAAAAATGTCATAATTATTATGATATTACAGCTGTGAAAGGTTCACAGAACTTGGTGACGATGTACACAATATTGTGAGCTGCATCACATAACTTGGTGACGTAAACAAAACTGTGAACATGAGTACAGAACTTTTCCATTGGTAGTACAGTACTGTACATTTTTAAATAACGGTGTGTAGCCTAAAAGTTGTTTTTCCTTTATTTGCTATTCTTTCATTCAAATACAGTAAAATCTATACGTTGCATAAATGACCATCTGCCACGCAGACTTTTCACCAAAAGAGGTCAGGAAGGTCATACTGTCAAGCCTACTGCTTCTATAAAGCAGACATTCTTGCGGCGAAAGAGTTCTACCTGACTCTTTGTTCCCTACATTGGCACAAACATCCATCCTGTGTTTACCTCGTTGGACCAACAGTATTTATGTCTGCAGTGTCTGAAAACTGGCATCTGGCTATCCTCTCGATAATGGATAAGATGCTTCTTCCCTATCAAAACTGCGTGAACTACGTATCTACGTCAATTTTCTGTCAAGCTATTTTCATTTCCTCAATTGTTGTCCTGTTCGCAGTCTACTGTATAGTTGTTGAGTAAACTTTCAACGCAGTGACATAGTAAAGGGTTGCGAGGGCGCGGTCCGCCCCGGGTGACATCCATACAGGGGCTGCTATCTGACACTATTATGACAATACTTACTATAACAATTTTTTTACTTGCAATTGTGTTTCTTTACTAGGGGAGGAGTGCAAAGGGAGGATCCGCCTCGGGGGTCTCTGGGGAGACAAATCAAGAACAGAACTACTGCCCCTTCAAGCATGTCATACATGGCCACTAATAGGAGGTTGTGCATAAAGCTGCTGCCTTCATCATGTACGACAAATTGCCACAGAAAACTCTGCAGCAAGAGGTTGTAAATGTTTGGTGCAATCTTCCTGCAAGAGAACCAGCTACGGTAGTGACTCCATGCTCCGCAGTGAGCGGTAAAGGAAGAAGACAGAGAGCATTATCCCCCCTTTTTTCCGTTAGAAATATAAACTAAAGACAGGAAAATAAAACATAAAACCGACTATTCCGGACTTACGTAAACGGTTCTGTTCAATAAACTCTTACACAAGTAAAAAAAACAGTGACAGATATTGGTATACTGAGCTAGTTTTGCAGTTCAACTATACTTTTGAAGCACCAGATGTTTCGGTGGATACCCTTCGTCAGCCACAGTCACAAACAGGGTGTATGGCATTAACTTACGTCCTTTATACCAGTGCTCAGCAACCTTTTTTACTTGGCGGCACACTTAAGTGCTCTTCAAAATTCCACGGCACACTGTAAACTATTTAAATAGGTGGGTAGGGTGGATGTTTAAAAATTCGATGCAAACAAACATAAGACAATGCTTACTCATATGTTATGATAGATTGGTGAATGATAATAAATCAACTTATTACGCGTAAAAATTACGTTTACGTGTGAGATTCTTTTGTAATACTTTACCATAAGATATTCTTCTTCGTGCATAAAATATATAACAGTTAGCATTCACACTCTTCGACATATACTCAGGGAGACTGAGCACCTATCGGTTTGCCCGGAGTGCAATGATGTCGATTCTGTTCAACAATAACAACAACATAAAATATATTTGTGTATACCATTATATGGTGTATTATGCCTGGTGTCACGGCACACCAGGCAGACCACCGTGGCACACTAGATTGCTCAGAAACACTGTTTTATACGGGTTCTTTATTACAGATTGGGCGATGTTGAATAGCTAAGACAAATGTAACAGGTTGGCAGACAATAAGAAGCTGAGACGAGAAATATTAAGGTGCGAAGGCACCTGAAGTCAGACATTCCTTCGGGCACAATGACCGACATAAATGTGCAGACGTAAGTGAGAACTAATGCTTGGCTGACGTACACAAGTCTGTGCATGTATGTATATATGTATGCGTCCCTCGCCCACTCATGCTACCTGGAAAGATGATACCGCAGGGCACGGTTAACATTTACTCCATAATGTAGGAGTAACAGCGTAAGGGGGTAGAGAAAACAAAACAAAAAATGATTAGGAGAACAAGAAGGATAAGAAAAAAAAATGATACGAGATTTTTTTTTTTTTTTTATAATACAAGATAAAAAACACTTTTATTATCCAACATATTCTGCCTGAAAAACAGCCTTATTATCTAATACATTCTGCAAAAACAAACAATCTTACTATCCAGTATATTCTATCAACACAAAGTTGTATTATTCAGTATATTCTGTCAATACAATGTTGTATTATTCAGTATATTCTGTCAACACAAAGCTGTATTACTCAGTATATTCTGTCAACACAAAGTTGTATTATTCAGTATATTCTGTCAACACAAAGTTGCATTATTCAGTATATTCTGTCAACACGATGTTGTATTATTCAGTATATTCTGTCAACACAAAGTTGTATTATTCAGTATATTCTGTCAACACGATGATGTATTATTCAGTATATTCTGTCAACACAAAGTTGCATTATTCAGTATATTCTGTCAACACACAGCTGTATTGTTCAGTATATTCTGTCATCACAAGGTTGCACTATCCAGTATATTCTGTCAACACAAAGTTGTATCTGTGACGAAATATCTGTCCCTGTCCTTTTGTGTGATCTCTCACACTTCCAGCCCTATGGCAGTGTCATTTCTTTTTCACTTTTCTCTCCGATCGCTTTTATTTGGCCTGTCATTTTTCCCTTTCATACATTTGACTCTTTATGCTGGACATAGCATGGCGAAAGTCTCTAACACGTCACTCCTCTATGGCAGTATTTGCTACGGGAGTAATCCTTATCTTATTGTGTCACATTCACGCTTCACGAAGACGTGTTAAGTTACGCCAGGTTATTAGACGGTCAGCGACAGAATGTTATCACAATATCGATATGACCATCTTTTCAAGCGACGAGGCATGTTTATCCAAGCTTGTGTTGGGCAGGAGTGCTGAATAGAACCAGATTTGTTTGTCTGGCGAAACACAGGTGACTAGCGAACATCCCCGAGTCATTACGTCAGAAAAACACGGTCACAATATTATGATGGACAGAGGTGTGTTTGGAAGTTTGTACACAAGGGCATCGGACATCATATTACCATATATGGGAGATGTGACCTTTGCAAAAATTTTTCCATGTCGGAAATATTTTTAAAGTACCACACCCGACCTGTTTGAATATGATTGGAGCGTTTATTTAACTCCATAACAAACGAAGGCGTGGGAAGAGAGGGAATATAGTCTGACCATTTCGCAGTTTTATTTCACTGTGAATTTCACTCTCGCCAAGACAACATCAGACCTCGCCAGAGTGAAGACTAGATTCATAATTCCTTTTATCGGACTGGACCTTTTATCAGAGTATTCCAAAAGGACTTGCAAAAAAAAAGCCCAGGAAATCTCTAGCATTGTAACAAGGAAAACCAGGACTAAGGAAAACTGAAGAAACACACGGAGAAGGAATCAATTGTAAAACTAATGACGCCCCCAGACGCGTGTAAGAGACCGACTCGTCTCTTTTATTCATCTGAGCAACAAATTTGTAGCCAAGATTGGCATAAGTAGTGCATTTTCATTCTGTTTTATTACTAACATGTGAACTAACATGAATATGTTAAATATAAATAAATAAATAAATATATATATATAATATATATATATATATATATATATATATATATATATATATATATATATATATATATATATATTCTTCTTCTTCTGTCCTTAGCCACCGACCGTCAAAGCAGTCAGTGGCCATTACGCCTAGTGGCGTCTTAGGGCAACAGCAGATAGGTTTTCTTTGCCATTGTTTCCCATCACGCCTAGTGGCGTCTTTAGGGCAATGGCAAATCAACCCATTTGCCGTTGTTTCCGTAATCGAAGTGTCTGGCAAACGGGTGATCAGCCCGTTGGTATATATATATATATATATATATATATATATATATATATATATATATAATATATATATATATATATATATATATATATATATATATATATATATATATATATATATATATATATATATATATATATATAACATAACTATGTGTCGGAAAACGCCATACTCAGAAGAGCGTTTCGTTACTATTTCTATTACCAGTTATTGGTAGTACCAGCAGAAAGTACTATCTCTGGAACCAGTGAAGGTAGAAGTGGACTGACGTTATTTAGAACTCGCGTAAATTGAGAATGCGATCGCATAGTATTTTCTTTGTATGACTCGTTCATGTTTTTGACAGAGATGTATTGACATTGCATTTCTCCAGGATAAGGTACACGGTCATATGCCCAAATCTCCTTAGTGGCCTCATACGCCAAACCTGGTGTGTTACAGTATTAATATTCATTGTTCCCCTTCGCCATTTGCCGAGGGAGACGTGGGCACCTATGAAATTGCGCGGAATGCGATGACTTCAATTCTGAAGAACAATAACATCATTCTTTGACCCCCTTTCGGGCCCCCGTAATATACGGACGAACCGTGTTGGTGTCTGTGTGTATAGTAAGCGTGTGTGTATGTGTAGTTAGTGAATGTACGTGATTGGTAAGTGTCTTTAGGGGCCGTTCACAAATTACGCAACGTGTGCGTAACAACATTTCAGAACCCCCCGCACCAAAGCGTAGCATCTCGGCAACACCCTCCCCCCTGCCCCTTTTTGCGTTACGTAATTTGTGAACGGCCCCTTATATAGCTGGTGTACAGCTATGCGTCGCTTAACGTTCACGGTACGTTCTGTGAAATAGGACGTTATGTGATTTGGACTTTGTGCGAACACCATACTATATAATTAGCAAATTTATATGGGATACTGTAGTGTATCTGTATTGACTAAATAGCCAAGATACTGTACACAGTCTATAACACTGGACAACAATTTTTGACTTTTTGTGTGTATCTGAGATTAAACCAAGTTACCTTTATGTTGTTTGGGCTGCTGAATATGAAAATGGCCGTTAAAACACCAGATTAGCTCTAGTTTTTAAAATATCTATAAAACAAGTTTTACACATTTGCATACCATATGATAATAATGCTCATAGCGGAAATGATTCACAGCGACGCCTTTTTGCCTGTCGCTTGTAATGAGTTTCTGGAGCATCTCTCACAAGGGTCCAACAATAGTCTGCTAGCATTACTGCATGCCATTTCCCTTGGTACCTTTTTTCGAGGATAGTAATGTCCTGATGAAATCGTTCCCCATGCTCGTCACTGACAGCACCGCAGTTAGCAGGGAAGAAATCCAGATGAGAGTGTAAAAAATGTAATTTCAAAGACATGTTGCACCTTAGTCTCTCGTAGCGCTGCAAGACGGTTTCTACAAGCTCCTGGTAATTGTCAGCCTTATTGTTTCCTAGAAGGTTTGTGGCCACTTGCTGGAAAGCATTCCAAGCTAACTTTTCAGCACCTGTGAGGATATCATCAAAACGCTGATCTCGGAAGAGCTGACGTACCTGTGGACCGACAAATACACCTTCCTTGATTTTGGCCTCACTAAGTCTTGGAAATGTATCACGAAGGTATAAAAATCCTGCCCCATTTCGATCCATGGCCTTTACAAAACTCTTCATTAGTCCAAGTTTGATGTGGAGAGGAGGGAGCAAGATCTTGTGGGATTCTACAAGTGGTTCGTTAAGTACATTCTTTTTCCCTGGTTCAAGTGATTGTCGTTGGGGTCAATCCTTTTTCTTGTAGTGGGAAGTCCTGGCACGGCTGTCCCACAGATAGAGAAAACAGCAAAACTTTGTGTAACCCTGCTGTAGCCCCATCAAGATGGCAATGACCTTCAGGTCACCACAAATCTGCCACTTATACTTGTCATAGTTGATGGTGTGTAACAGTTGTTTCATGTTATTGTACGTTTCTTTCATGTGGACTGCATACCTGAGTGGAACAGATGGTAAAACGTTACCATTATGGAGCAGCACAGCTTTTAAGCTCAATTTGGACGAATCAATGAACAGCCTCCAATCGTCGTCTTTGTAGTTGATGTGTAGTGCTGCCATCAGACCCACTATATCAACGCAAGCAATGAGGTTATCTGTCATTTTGAAATATGGAAGCAGATCTTTTTGCCAAGCACGAAACACAAACACATGCACATTCTTCAACCCCCCCCCCCCCCCTTTCATCCCGATCTTGAAAACTAGAGCTAATTCGCGGTTTTTAAGTTCATATTCGTGATCAGCATGTCCAAATTAGTTAAAATTAGCTACTTTTGTCTCGGATACATTTTGGCTGTTGTCCAGTGTAATCAGTAAAATCTTGAAAGATATGCCTTCTTCCAAGCAGTGCTTCTCCAGTAACAAAGGCGTTTATAATGACTTTCAAGACATATGTACTGTATTATAGGTTATATATGTAGTGTACCATTATACGCCTGGCATCGCAATCGCTTTGTACTGTATACAAGAGACATGAGATACACGTGTTGCGTGCGGGAAGCTGTTGCTTTCGCTAGTCCGGTTACGTCCTTTATGTCCCGTTCTCCGATCGGGATTTCTGAACTCTATTATTATAACCTTATGGGACCACGGACGTATATGCGGTCGGACGTTGCCCGAACGGACGTTATGTGGTGCATAGCTGTATATGTATGTGCAAGTGAATCAGCGTCTCTGTGAAGAGGTTCATGTGTATGTGTGTGTACACATCTTTGCATTTGTGTGTAGTTGACACATGCCAGCGCGTTTAAGAAAAATGCAAACGGGAAACACTGTAAAACAAAACAGAACAATCAGCTATATATTTCTGAACATGCTGTCAGAGAAATGAAGGTAAATTAAGACACATATGCCAAGAGAGAACGAGCGAACTCTTTATTTCATTAGGGCAAAGAAATTCACATTATTGCCTGTTTACATATATGCTCTGCAATAATTAAATTTAGTGAATAGGAAAGGGAAAAAAAACTAGATTATTATAAAAAGAAAGAAAGGAAAAAAGTATTATAGTGAAAAATGGTGTACTGAAGTAGCGAATGAACGAACAAACTTTATTTTTAAAGAGTTGAGAATTGGGCACGAAGGCCCGTCTGACCTCCTGCCCATTGTTTTTCATATGAGCGTCCGATTAACAGAGTAGTCAGAGCGCTGTTCTCTCGCAGCAAAAATGAAAGGCTCGAAACACGGTACCGACACGCTCCAGTCCACTCAACTGTAAATGGGTACCCGACTTTGAGTTAGGGAAGGAAAATACAGCGAGGAAGAGAACTAGTCAGCCCATCTCTCGATGTTGGATCTAGTATGGTGAAGTCTCTAACACTTTACTCCCTTATGGCAGTATGTGCTAAGGGACTACCTTGTTTTTTTAACCTGTCCTGATACTCACTCACGCAGTCAAACTGTCAACACTTTATCTAAATTTTAGCATGTACCACCAATACTGAAAGATATAAACACATTCTGGAATATATCAGTATATTGTGGGGTGGGATGAGGAGATTTTCTAACACTTTTATAGCGCAAAAACATCTTACAGCGTTAAATATGTGTTTAAAGAAGTTTATCTGCTTAGAGAGGGAGAGAGAGGGAGAGAGAGAGACAGACAGACAGACAGACAGAGACAGATAGACAGACAGAGAGACAGAAGAGAAAGGGAAATGTACTAGTTAGGACAGAGTGACTGGAATCTGACTGAGTCAGATGACCGCGTCACGGTATGGTAGAAAAATTGACAGAAATGTGACAAATCATCATCTTTTTTTTTTTGTTCCTCATGGAGCACCTAGTATATATATATATATATATATATATATATATATATATATATATATATATATATATATATATATATATATATATATATATATATATATATATATATATATATATATATATATATATATATATATATATCTTTATTATTACAGTATGGTGTAGAAACACAGACAATGGTCAAGAAATTATAGGAAAGAATTGAGGCATCTGACATGTGGATATACAGAAGAATGGAGCACGTCTCATGCAAAGAGAAGAAAACAAATAAAGAAGTCTTAAAAAACCTGAGAATGAAAAGAGAAATAATGAAAATTAGACAGCTAAAATATTTCGACCATGTAAAAAGACATAACATCTTACAGAAGACCATAACACCTTACAGAAGACCATAACACCTTATAGAAGACCATGATAGAAGGAAGAGTTGAAGGCAAACGTGCTAGAGGAAGACATCGCTATAAGTGGAAAGATAAAATCAAGAGATGGACAGGAGAGATTCTATCAGAGTGCACCATCAAAACAAGAGACAGGAAACGTTGGAGATTCATTACAGTAGACCCAAGATGTGATGATGGCACATGATCATGATGATGATGGAGCATGGAACACATACTGCAGACGGCCGCTTCAAGGAAACTTATGACAAATCTCAAACTCTTGCAGCTGCGGCGTCTGTAGCAATTTGTTTAAAATAATAACGTTGCACAGACCCCCCGGGGAGATACATTGGAGTAATGCCACACAATTACATTAGAGAAATCTAAAATCCCGACTGAGAAATACCACGGAACAACATAACAAAGAAAGAAATATTGACAGAAAAAAAATTCAATTGAAACAATTCATACGTGAACACACACTTATATAAGGTAGTTATGTATGTACGTGCAAGAACAGTGATGTGTTTGTGTTTGTATATTTATGTATATCCACACACGAACGTCTGAAAGATAAAGGAGAAAAATGTGATAACTTCTATCATACAAGTATAACGTACAGTATAAAAGTGGATACTTTTACCCAATGAGAGCTCGTCTCCAGTATAAGGACAGTTTCTCAGAGCTAACGTCTGCTGAAAGTGTGCTCGTGGCGCGAGCCAATTTTAGACATCAACAATAGAAAATAGGTCGCACATGACACACTAGAAAGAACTTAATACGGCTCTCCGCGTTACAAGCTTAAAACAGAGGTTCAAATAAATGACCGGCGGAACTAAATATGGCAGCACACAGGTCAAAAATATGCATGTGTCAGAGAATCACTGGAATAGATGATAAACATTGGTCGAGAGTGGATGGGTGAATGGAAATAATAAACAAAAACTTACGCATGTTCCTAAATGATGGCTTGCGCGGACTGGAAGTAAACTTGTAAGACATGTTTACTAATGTGGAACTCTTAGACAGAATTTGTTGTTTAACTAGGACTGCCAAACTTCTCGCTCTGTTACAGCCAATACCAAGTTGAAGACTCCTTGGTATTATCTACACTGTAGATCTAGGCTTTTTCTGTGGCTTTTCTGAAACGTATTGAGTAAAAGTCATGAGCTCCAGTTTCTCCAGCTTGGCTTACATTTAAAGGATCATCACATCTGGTCCCAAGATAGGAGGAAGAAGCGCGTGACATACTGTGTATTCCCCGCCATCCAAGCGGGCTCTCCAAATATGCAGAGCTAAATACAGTGCTCTGGTTATGGGCTCTCCAAAGGAATTGTCCCGTGCTGCACAGAGCCACTTCTCAGCTCCTCCTGCCATCATGAGCCCATAGTGAGATCCACCTGCATGCACCCAGCCAGATAAAAGCCAGAGTTACGTTTGGGGTTCAAGTGACTCTCCAAGCATAGTGTGGTATGCTGGGTTCTCAACAAGTTTCACATCAGGAGGAATCCATGCCATTTCTGTGAGTCCCGAACGTCTCTCTCCAATTCCTATCTCAAGTCTTAGGCCATTTAGGCCATTGACCTACTTGTCATCAACTTTCATCGCAAAAGTCCTGTATGGTTCCCCCCCCCCCCCCCCGCCAAGGGGGAGGGGGGAAACCGAGGAGACAATGAAAGAATTTGCCAACTTAGGCATATTGTAAAAGAGGTCACCATTTGCTGATGTCTTGCAAGAAGTCTCCGTCACAAGCATTAATGTGCACGTACAGTTGTGGTTTCTGAAGCAAGTTGTTCATGTGATGAAGGTGCCAGTCACGTGCCTAAACATCACACTAGTCGCCTCTGTGGTAACTGCAATTCAAATGTGTGTCTCTCCTCAGAGACACTGCAGCCTCCCTCGTACTCATAACACGGATAAACTCTAGACTGGAAGAAAGAGAACAAAAAGAACACACACACACACAAACTACACACAAGAACAGTCAAACATCTCATACACGGAAAGAAAATCCAATTATAAATAACAATGTTTTATTTAGCTCTGAGTGCAAGAAGGAGCTAACACAAGCTGTTACACAGGCAATAATACAAGACTTTACCTCTGGCGCCCTCTGCTGCGGGAATTAGGGCGCGCATGTGACTAAGTGAGACAGATGGAAGGAATTTTTGTATTATGACGACTAGGGCACGTGCGGTTTGTATGAAACATCGTCCACTAGCCAATGACATGATAGACTGGGATATGCTTATAATTATAAATGATTTTTACATTAAAAATTGTTTTTAATGCGGTATACATTAACATGCCCGCTGTTTTTCGTCATTCCCGCACACAAATGTCTGTTTTAACATGAAGCACTTAATGCCGTTTTCGGGTTAGTTTTGCTCTAAAGAAGACACGATTAACCGCAACGCTGACCGTTTTTATTTTTTGTGATTCCTTATAATTCTTCTTTTTCTTTTCCTTTTTCATTCCCTGTGGAGCACGGAGTGAGTACTGCAGCTGGTCAACTGGCTAAAATGGATGGGTGTGAAAAAAAATCGAAAAAAGGTAATTCGTCTTACGAGGACAAAACACAAAGACAATAGCCAACGTTACGACCACAAGGCCTTCGTCAGGGAAAGGAAAGAAAGTGAAGGCTAGATAGGACACATAAGAACCTAAAGTCAACTGGCTAGAAGCCTACATCGAAGCATGCATATGCTTTTGCAGCAGTGGTGTCTGTAGTAACGCCTTGAACAAAATAAGATTGCCATCCTCATGTCCAACCTCTGATTAGTCGCCTCTAAGGACATGCTTGAGGTTGATGTAGTTATATTCTTTATGTGCATCCTTAGAAGCCCCAGAAACTGTACGGGGCAATTTCTCAAAATAGTTCACATAATTTGTCATGCTAAATGTTATATAAATGTATATATATATATACTGAACCAGTTGAAGCAGACGCATAGATAATAGCTGTTTGCTGAAACGTGTAGTTCCCGGGGGGTCTCTGAAGATACGAAGAACGAATAAAACTACTGCCCACTCATGCATGTCGTATAAGTCGACTAGCATGAGCTTGTGCACGAGGCTGTCACCTCATCATGTAAAACATATTGCCACAGAAATCATCACTGCAAGAGCATGTGCTTGGGGCAGCTTCCTGCAAGGAGACCAGCTGCATGTGACGTGGAACGGAAATATTGATACAGTAATCTGACAGCCTTTGCTTTCCCATTTAGTGTCTACCATTGGCTAAGCCAAACCACGCAATTTTCTGTTTGTATGACTCACCTTTGAATCCACGCTTTTTTTTTTCTGGAACATAACAACAGAGATGCTTACCAACTTTCGCAAATCTGCCAGTTTAACAAGGGAGCGAATCGCGTTTGTTTACCTGAGTATCTCACGCGAGCTGATTTGCCAATTATCGGTCATTAGACGGATGCGCGTAGAAATACCAGATTGTTTGAAGAGAGACAAGGGGCGATAATATTTTCCCCACCACCTTTGATGTCCGTACGTTTTCAGGGGGAGGTAAAGTTTGATCTGCGCAAGGGGACGTAATCTAAGAGAGGCCCGTGCACGGCAAAATCATCTGATGTCGGTCAGCATCGCTGAGTAGAATGAACGAAGAAATCTTTGATCCGGGAAACGCAGTTCCTGATTCCCCTACTATACAGAAGGTGTGAATTGTAACGTCTTCTGGTGGTGATAACACCATGATCTGTATATATATATATACCGCGCTCTCTCAAATTCAGTTATTAGAGTCGCTCAGAAATTCTTGGATAATCTAATCATGCCAGACTAGAACCATTCTTCGCTATATGTGTTAAATTGTCTCGTGGGGATTTCATTTTCTGATTTGTGGTAATAGAAATTGTGCTTAAGTGTTAAACTGTGTTAGGTTTACCATTTTTATTCACTATAATTTCCTAGCGTTTAAAACTAGTGAAATAACCTAACACATAGATATTTCTTGACAGTCGTTCAGAGTAATGTAATTTCAAACACCCCATTTTTCTTACACAAGGAGATACGGCTTAGCTGACTGAGATTATTAAGTGTGACAAATGAGTGACCGAATAGAATTCGCATTATATTTTCATTGTGTGAAATTAAATAAGTGACTAGAGTTAATATTATGTGACTAAAAAATAGACGCCGACAAATAGCTAGTAGTGACAGGCGATTTTTGTTAAGTGCGCGTATGGATAAAGTAAATAATAATTTACTATGGGCGCTGTGCATTTTCTCGCGGGCATTAACGGGGGAGGGCACATACCCTTTTTCCCGACATGCCATAGCGGAAAACGTACGGGTGGATAGGATAGTAGCAGTTTTTTAAAATGTTCTTTTCTTCCTTATCTAGCATCTGATCAAAACCAGCGGCCAGCGGTCTAACAGTAACAGTACCATTATTATTACTTTGGGTCTTCGATGTTGTCGTAGATTTTCGATAGGAGAATTAAGACTAGGTTTGGTCCCTTCTGAATAGGTTTGAATAGGTGATAGACTCAGTGAGAGTTAGTGAAAGGTAATAGAATTTCCACACACGTGTCGTGGAATATTCAAATCCACATATATAAATTATTAGGTAAATATGAAGCCTAACAAATAAAATTAATAAAGGAAGAAGAATGGTAATGAACAGTGCTGTCACAATGGCAGTACTCGAAATCCCCCTTTGTTTTATGCTTCGTCTGCAAATTGTAACGCTTTCACGTTGATAGTAAAAGCCTACTATATTATTACCCGCGTTCTTCAATGAAACGTGTGCTGTATTTCTTGGAAAAACATTGAGATACCAAGCTGAACAATGACCTAATTTTAATATTTCATTCATTCCATTTTATACACGGCGGAACGAACGAACAGATGGACAAAAGGATAAAGAGAGAGGGAGGGCTGAAAATCAGGAACGCATGCAACACGCGTCGCGCGATACACAAATGCTGCCATCACGCGTGTAAGACTACATGCACTAACTTTTTTTCAGACGGACAGTGATAAAATACATTACCCATCCCAGAGTTAGGTTTATAAATCATAAAAAACGCTTATTAGGAAAGATAACAATAGATGGGTTTACGGTTGAAAACATAACAGTACCCAGACAGCACATCTTCGAAACAGGAGGAAGAAAATACATATTTTGAACGCAGCCACGTAGCTCTTTTAAACTTGGATAATTGGGTTCCTTAGGGCTTGCTGACAAAGAATATGTAAAACGTTACGCAAATAGTCCAGGAATTAATAAATTATAACCAAAATAAAATAGTGGGGATGCCTGACAACACAAAATCATTTCTGCTCATAAAATTTTTTATAACGTGTTTGAAAAAAAAATCTTACGTTACATAAATAGCCTACCATGTAAACTCCAAATTGATTGGAGCGCAACAAATGAAAGACTAACCACGATTGGTCGGGCTATAAATACTATCTTTCGTTGTTAGGGGAGACGTGAAAAGGTAACATTTTTTCAAACACTTGTCGAAACGTGGCCTCATTGGCTAGACTCGCTGATATACTCACTTGGGAGCGTTAGTTCGAGACCACTAGTGCAAATAATCTTGATAAAGCGACAGTGCGTTGAAGCCAGCTCATATTTGTGTTAAATAAAAGCCTGGAACATAAGCAGATGGGAATTTGTGCCAGTAATTGTGCCAGAATTCATTGCTAATCAACGTATCTGTGTTTATTTCCATGAAATTGTGGTAAGCTTGAACCATTCAGTATCTTTTAATGAAAATTGAATGTAAATTGTTAATTTATGCCTGTATATATATGTGTAGTTCAGTGGCAAACAGGAGATAAAGCCTATAATGCTCCAGCCTGAACAGAGGGTGTCGGAGGGAAGTAAAACGGCATGGAATGGCCAAATAGTACACTGACACCTGGATGATTGATTAGACAGAAATAATGCTGGAAGTGCAGAGGCGTAGTGACCATTAAGGAGGGTAAATGCTGGTATAAAGTATTTCAGATGAAGCTGACAGTTGGCCAAACGCTCTGAACTCAATGTTTGTGTTGTATTGTGCTCAGTGTAGAACTAGAGTATCAATTAGTTATGAAGTAGAAGGTACATCCTTCTTGTTTTCAGGGACCGTGGTCTTGATGGTACTGAGCAGCACCTGGTCAGAGCTTTGCTGAATCCAGAGTCGGACAGCATACTCCTTGGTCTTTTTAGCTATCAGTGAGGTGTCTCCAGAGCCCAGGGGAGAATTCGAGCAGAGGAGTCCTTTCCTGCCGCCATCACGCAAGATAAGCTGATTTGGCCAGCTGAGCTCAACATTATGTCCCCTCATCTTGAAATGACTTTGTAAAAATAACATTCAGAGGGGAATTTAATTGTATTAATATCAGGAACTGAGAACATCTCCAATACTAGTCCCAAAAGACAAACTATTGAAGTCATGATGACAAATACCAACAGAGCTTGAACAAAACAAAACCAGTATTACCTCATATTACCACTACACAACTGACACACATAGGATATTTTAATAATATATATGTCACTACAATATTCATATTGATAAAGTCTGTACATATACTTGTAATTAAAATTGATTGTGATTCCTGGTTCCTTTGTATTTGAATCAGGACACATATACCTTTATGATAACCATGAATACATATTGTTATTTGAAAAGTTATCAGTGACTCCTTAAGATATTCTCATAGAGTGTTATATGTATGTGAGTGTCACAGTGTTGTCAAGAGTAGTGGATTAAATTAAATTGTTTATCTGTCTGTTGTTGTGACTTACACTTCATCATACACATACCCTAGACACCTAACGTAGTCATCACACTATTCCAGAATAATTCTGACTGAGATATATAGATATGTGGTAGCAAGTAAGGTTATCTATAATACACTACTCTTAATAGATATAGATACCTTCACAGCTGATCTCAGTCAGTACACTAAGTCCCCTATAAATATTTATAACATCCCACTTCACCACATCACCTAACAATTATTCCAGGCGCGGGAGTTAGCAGAGCACAGTGTCAATAGCGTAGGTTTCTAGAAATGATGAATGTCAGGTCGGTGCCTTCCCTCAGTATAGGATTCACTTTAGTCACACCACAGATTTGTCCAGAGAAAAAAATATATATCTAGTCGGGAAATGTTAGTTAATACTAGAAGTATTTCGCGCCACCAGGCAGAAAGATTAAGTAGAGTTTTTCTAGAAGAAATTAAGATCTGGCTCCAAGGTCCAGTATTTATCATTACAGTCTTTGAAAACCCGTTATTGGGATATGGTATTTCTGGCTAACTCGGGTTGCATAGGCACTGTTAGACCAGTGGTACTTAAGAAACCCACGTGGTTCAAAATAAGGACTGTCTATTTCTTCACAAGTATGGAAACTACTACTAGGTGCTGGTAAAGTTAGGGTCACCCCAAAACTTTCACTCAACCACAGAATTACAGGTAGTCGCACAACTTAAGAATAAAATGCTGAAAATATTTCTGGAAGTCTAGAAGTTCGACAAATTGCCGAAACAAACTGAGATCTTCGCTAACAGCTATTCTGTTTACGAGCAACCTATCTACTGTGAGTCTATGAGCGAGAATGAAATTAAAGTTTCAAACTTGGCCAATATCTTTAAAATCGGACACAGGATCCTAATCTTATTTCGCCAAGCGAAATAGTCTCCCCTGTCCGTATAACACCTTCGTCCGCTTATCGCGTGACGTAACAGCCATCAGTGGCCGAGGGCTTGCATGAGTTGCAAATCTCAGACCACCGTCTGCAGTGCGGAGTGGATTTTCACGCTAAGCCGGGTTTTTCCTGACGAAAAACCTCATGCGTTTACTGAAATGCAGACTCTCTGTCTACTTTCCATGTCCCTCGGGTGAATTTTATTCAGAGTGAGAGATAGAAACAGTAAGATTAATCGTAACTGGACGGTACATTACCAAGAATTATTTATCCCATTTTTCCAGCCCACTGGGAATACGAAAGAACATATATTCCTGACGTTTGACAGCCGTAGCAACGGAGTGATCCAGACAACTACGCTGTTTCAAAATCGGCACTCACCATAAGAGCCAGCCGATAGGATTTACCATTATTATCAGTTTTTACATATTGTAACATTTGTCTTAGCAGCCAGATGCTTGGCAATACATAAATTACTTTTCTCCTTTTGCAACTGTGAACGTCCCGAGAGCGTCTTGCTTCAGTAACTATTTGCGGTGACACAGGATTAATCCAGGAAAATTAAACCACCAAATTTGGCGTCCACCTTGTAATTATTATTCGATATAAAGGCTGGACTGGGGCCATATTTGGGCAACCCACCTGACAGTATAGGTTCAGGAACTATTGTATTTGTTTCAAGGGATACCAACACTACTAGTAGGTAAGCGAGATTGTTGTGGCCACATATGACAGAGTGAGAAATAGAGGGAGTGAATATTTTCATTTGTTACAATCATTGTACTAACTTCTTTTTTTTATTTCGCTAAACTGAGTACTTTACTGGGTAGAAATTTAGTGGGGGACTTGTTCTTCATAGTCTATTCTGTAACGTAGTGTTTATCTTTGACCTTTGGGTTATTAACTTCTTTTGGGATCCTTTCTCAACAAGGGGAGGGCACTTATTCGGTTATTTTCATATATCTGTAAACTTGATTTATTTGATTTCTCTATGTTTGATGTTGTAAAAAGTTTAATGATAATAAACAACAAAAGGAACTTACATGTGTGTGTTGGTCAGACCCATACCCAATTAACCGTAGTTTTTCACGTTTTGTGTGTCTTGTTGTCACATAATTGTGTGTGGATGTGTCTAGTTAAACTTATCTTTATAGAGATAAGGGGTTGGAAGCGTGTCTTACACTACAATATAGTCGTATAGATAGGCTGGACTAGAGAAACTATTCAGTCCAGAGACACCTTTTTCTCCTTTACTATTCACTCGTGAAATCTATTTCTACACCTTTATTCTCACATATTTACCACTATCACCTCTGCTCAGACGGGACCATAAATATCTTCTGACCTATCTTTAAAAAATTACGACACTGCAGTGATAGCGATATGGAGCAACGGAAAATAATGATGATTGCTGGTATTGTAAAAGGTAACGGTAGAGGTAGTCTCATAGCAAATACATGCGTAGGGGAGTGTAAATGATCGAAACTCCCGCCTAGGCTAGCCCTCAGCTTTATGAGGTGCGGTGACTAGATATAAGACACACTGTGGAAACCAACAGTTAGCATTACGGTAGAAGTAGCCCCTTCAGTCATAACTGACTATGGGAATGCGCCCCTGAGGTGATAGACCACAGCGGTTTTTTTTTTTTTTTTTACTTGTGTTCCTTTTGGCGTGTTCTTGTCTCTTCTGCTTATTGTGAAAGCTTCTTGAGGTGGCGCCGTATGGTGCATCGCCACTTGGTGCAATTGGCAGCTTCATCCTCCCAGATTGCTGGATTTATGTCCAGTGCCTTCTTGTCTCGCTTTCACACATCTTTAAACCTCAGCTGCGGTCGCTAGACTGTTCTTCTGCCAGTTGCCTGTAGAAGATGTCGTTCGGGATGCAGGCTTGCATGCGGTGGACACAGTATTACAAAACAGTCCTTATTCTACAATCCCCAGGGTAAGACAAATAGGACCTAAAGACGTACGGAGAAGAGAACTGGAGACGATATGGCGTGACATTGTTGACCTTCTATGCTCCGTAAGAAGCTAAAGAGTATTACATGTATATACGCTGAAACAGCAACATATAAAAGAGATGCCTCAACCGTCTGTGAACCCCTGTCTGTGTTATAATTTCACTGATGTTATTAAAAGCTAAGGTAGGTCAAAGTGGGCTTGAATGTTGTGGCTGGTATGTCGATGGTGTAACTGTACTTTCTAAAGTATCAACCAATACGACAGTCCTTATTGTTCTGGTGTTTTCCATTTTTTATATAAATATATTTTTTTTGCTGTACCATACTGTCATCGTTACACACACACACACACACAAACACACACTCTCTCTCTCTCTCTCTCTCTCTCTCTCTCTCTCTCTCTCTCTATATATATATATATATATATATATATATATATATATATATATATATATATATATATATATATATATATATATATATATATATATATATATATATATAGTTTTCTACCTCTCTGCCAAAAGTTTAAAAAAAATTGAAAAAAAAAAAAAAAAAAAAAGTAGGTATGAAGTCAGTTCTAGACTTGAACGGTACTACAAAAACACGTGTCGTTTTCAGAGTTCGCCTTTCCTCATCCATCGTTACAACAGGAGACAAAGACAAGAAATATAGACAGGTTAACAGAGAAAAAGACAAAGAATTCTGATACGACATAACGAACAAAAATATCAGAAATATAAATAAGGTATAGCATTACGGACAAATGAAACAAAAGCGAAATCACGGTAAAAGACATATAAGTATTAAACAATATGAGTAAATTATAAATGGGACTGATGAAAAACTGAAAGACAATGTAAAAAGAAAAAAAAATGCATGAAACCTGTTTTACAATTATTGGACGATACTATAAAAAAAACAAAAACACATGACCTTTCGGGGTTAACCCATCATCATCAGCCACAAGTCACAAACAGGATTACTCATGTGCCTGCCTGCCGACCTACCTATACTGTACTTACCTACTTACCTATATCTACATATACCAACCTATCTTCCAAATTGCCTGTCTGTCTGCCTATGGGTCTGTCTGTTTGTCTGTCTGCCTGCCTGCCTGCCTGCCTGTCTGTCTGTCTATCTATCTATCTATCTATCTATCTATCTATCTATCTATCTATCTATCTATCTATCTATCTATCTATCTATCTATCTATCTATCTATCTATCTATCCATCCATCCATCCATCCATCCATCCATCCATCCATCCATCCATCCATCCATCCATCCATCCATCCATCCATCCATCCATCCATCCATCCATCCATCTATCTATCTATCTATCTATCTATCTATCTATCTATCTATCTATCTATCTATCTATCTATCTATCTATCTATCTATCTATCTATCTATCTATCTATCATGCTTGTACGAAACGCACTCAAAGAACCATGAACTTCAGTTTATCATATTATCCTTGTTATCCGGTGATTGAAAACAGATGCCAAAAGATGAACGACTTTGTAAAGGTCAAAGTTAACAACAAATGCGCGAGACACACGATACCAAATTATATAAGAACGAAACGTGTAACATAATCAAGTAAATCTAATTTATCCTCACATCTTCACTTTATCTTCTACTTGTGAATTACAATGTTCTCTCTCTCTTTAACTTGTGAAATATTTCACTCTCTCTATCTCTCTCTCTGAGTCAGTATATGTCCCTCCCACCTTTTCCTCTTGGACTCTTTGGGGGTCAGAGTGGCTAAGAGGTATAGCTGGCGTCCACCTCGAGTTCTAGAGGTACCGGGTTCGATTCCCAATTGAGGGAATATAATTTATAGAAATTTTTTTTGTTCAGAACCAGTGGTCTAATGATGTCATATGAGCGTCCGACAGGCAGAGTTGTTAGAGCGTTGGTCTCTCACGGCAAAGGTACCAGGTTCGAAACACGGTGGCGCTACTCTTCAGCTGTAAATAGGTACCTGACTCTGCTACTTGTTCGAATCCCTGGAGTGCCTATGACTTGTTACTCTTCTGATTATTAGCTGACGGGCTATCTCGTGAAAGTCTCGCGTTCCTAGTGTGTTCTTTCTTTGTAAAATAGGCTCCCGACACTCTGCTGTCGTCATCTTAATGTCATTCTGATCCGGTGTGTGCCTTGACGGTAGTACTGTCCTATGAGCTCTATATAACCACATGAATTTCTCTCATAAAGTTGGCGGTCTCTCATGCTTCTTTCATCGCTATAAAGTTTTTTTCTCCGTGAAAGGGGTCGGTTAAGGCCGTGCTATCAATCTACCTCTCTCGTGGAGTCGAAGTTTTGGACGACAAGTTCTAATGTTTTCTTTCCTTTCCCGCTACGGACACATGCATGTCTGTCAGCTTTTCTGTTTGTTGAACAGGTGCTATTTGAGCCTACAGTGACCGGTCTGTACAGACTAGAAACTACAGGAGAAGTTATTCTGGGTTCAAGTAACAGAAGAAAGACCAAGCGCGAGATTTAATGTGACTAAAAACATCTGCAAAAAAATCGATGACGCAAAAACATGTTCTTGGTGTCGTGAATTATTCTAATCCCCATATATAAATTAAAACGTAAATGCAAAGCCTAACAAATAAATTTAATAAAAGGAAAGAAGAATGGTAAAGAACAGTGCTGTCACAATGCCTGTACTCGAAATCCCCCTTGTTTTCTACTTCGTCGGCAAATTGTAACGCTTTCACGTTGATAGTAAAAGCCTACTGTATTATTACCCGCTTTCTTCAATGAAACGTGTACTGTATTTCTTGGGAAAACCTTGAGATACGCAAGCTGATCAATGACCTAAATTTAATATTTCATTCATTCCATTTTATACACGGCGTAACTAAAAGACAGATGGACTAAAGGATAGAGAGAAGGGAGAGGCAGAAAGGAGGGACACGTGCAACACTAAACACGCGTCGCGCGATACACAATTGCTGCCATCACGCGTGTAAGGCCACATGCACTAACTTTATTTCAAATCGACAGTGATAAAATTCACTACCCATACCAGAGTTAGGTTTTAAAATCCTGAAAAACGCTTATTAGGAAAGATGACAATAGATGGGTTACGTTTGAAAACATGACAGTACCCAGACACCACATGGGGATTGAAGTGAACAGGAGGTGGTAGAAAATGCACATTTTGAACGCAGCCACCTAGCTCCCTTAAATTGAGATATTTGGGTTCCTTAGGGTTTGCTGACAAAGAATATGTAAAACGTTACGCAAATAGTCTAGGAATTACCAAGTTATGGCCAAAATAAAATAGTGGGGGTGCCTGACAGCATGAAATCATTTCTGCTCATAAAAATTTTTTTATAACGTGTTTGAAAAAACATTACGTTACGGAAATAGCCTACCATGTTAACTCCTATGTGATTGGAGCGCAACAAATGAAAGACTAAACACGATTGGTCGGACTATAAATACTATCTTGTGTTGTCAGGGGAAACGTGAGAAAGGGGTACTTTTTTGAAAAGATGTGTAGACGTGGTGTGATTGGGTAGAGCTGCGAATATACACAATTCAGAGCGTCTGTTCATTGCCACATCTTGTAATAAACCTACTAAGAAACAGTACGTTGAGCACCAGTGTATATTTTTTATAAAATAAAGCCTGGGACATCGGCAGATCGGAGTTGTGCTATATTCATTGCCAGTCAACGAAACTGTTTATTATTATTTCCATGAATTGTGGTAAGCTTGAAATATTCAATATCTTTTAATGAAAATTGAATGTAAATTGATAATTTATATCTGTATATATGTGTGGTTCAGTAGCGAACATGATGTAAAGCCTATAGTGCTCCAGCCTGAACAGAAGGTGTCGGAGGAAAGTAAAACTGCATGGAATGGCCAAACAGTACACTGACACCTAGATTATTAACTAGAAAGAAATAATGCTGGAATTGCAGAGGCGTAGTAACCATTAGGGAGGGAAATACTGGTATAAAGTATTTCAGATGAAGCTGACAGTTGGCCTAACGCTCTGAACTCAATGTTTGTGATGTATTGTGCTCAGTGTAGAAATAGAGTGTAAATTAGTTCTGACGTAGAAGGTACAACCTTCTTGTTTCAGGGACCGTGGTCTTAAAGTTATTGAGCAGCACCTGGTCAGAGCTTTGCTGAAGCCAGAAGTGGACAGCATACTCCTTGGTCCATATAGCATCCAGTGGGGTGGCTCCAGAACTCATTACAGTAATCAAGCAGAGGAGTCTTTTACTGCAGTCATCACGCAAGATAAGAGAGTGTGGCCATGGAGCTCAACATTATGTACCCCCATCTTAAAATGACATTATAAACTAAAATTAAGAGGGGAATTTAATTGTTTTAATACCAGGAACTGAGAACATCTCCAATACTAGTTCCAATATAAACAAACTATTGAAGTCATGATGACAAATACCAACAGAGCTTGAACAAAACAAAACCAGTATTACCTCATATTACCACTACACAACTGACACACATAGGATACCATTAATAATATATGTCACTATAAGAATCATATTAATAAATTCTGTACATATAACTTGTAATTAAAATTGATTGTGATTCCTGGTTCCCTTTGTATTTGAATCAGGACACATATACATTCATGACAGCACTGAATACATATTGTTATTTGAAAAGTTATCAGTGACTCCTTTAAGATATCCTCTTAGAGTGTTATATGTATGTGAGTGTCACAGTGTTGTCAAGTGTGGTGGAATAAATTAAATTGTTTATCTGTCTGTTGTTGTTATGACTTACACTTCATCATACACATACCCTAGACATATAACGTAGTCATCACACTATTCCAGAATAATTCTGACTGAGGTATACATATGTGGCAGTAAGTAAGGTTATCTATAATACACTACTCTTATTAGATATAGATACCTTCACAGCTGATCTCAGTCAGTACACTAAGTCCCCTATAAATATTTATAACATCCCACTTTACCACACTTGGGCATGTCAGAGCTACACTTCAAGACTTAAAAAAAAAAGAAGTTAAAACGATGAGAGAACTTAACAAGGTGATAGAAGGTAAATGAAGAAAGAAACCCAAAAAGACAAGAGGTCATTGAGATTACTTTTTTTCGGCCCACTTTAAAAAAAAAAAAAAAACAACAGGCGATGAGACATTTTCTAAAAGTGCTCGTGATCTGACAGAAAATTTGAGTTGTGTCATCTAGGGATGGACGTAAATCGCTTTGAAAATTCTCTCCAGACAGTTCTTGTCACACGACACTGTGCCTCAAAACAGATAAAAGATTATGAGTGCCCCTAAATATAGTTCGGCAGACAACTTTCATACAATATAAGAAAGTTACCGATTTATGACAGTCAGCTTTGGAAGATTCAGACGACGATGGATGCACTGGTGCCACAAACAGAACATGGCTAAATTTGAGAATTATTTTTGTGTTTATAACCGTCTTTTAACATTGAAGAAACTTGCTGACAGTATTATAATGTTTTAACATTGAAGAAACTTGCTGACAGTATTATAATGTTTTAACATTGAAGAAACTTGCTGACAGTATTATAATGTTTTAACATTGAAGAAACTTACTGACAGTATTATAATGTTTTAACATTGAAGAAACTTGCTGACAGTATTATAATGTTTTAACATTGAAGAAACTTGCTGACAGTATTATAATGTTTTAACATTGAAGAAACTTGCTGACAGTATTATAATGTTTTAACATTGAAGAAACTTGCTGACAGTATTATAATGTTTTAACATTGAAGAAATTTACTGACAGTATTATAATGTTTTAACATTGAAGAAACTTGCTGACAGTATTATAATGTTTTAACATTGAAGAAACTTGCTGACAGTATTATAATGTTTTAACATTGAAGAAACTTGCTGACAGTATTATAATGTTTTAACATTGAAGAAACTTACTGACAGTATTATAATGTTTTAACATTGAAGAAACTTACTGACAGTATTATAATGTTTTAACATTGAAGAAACTTGCTGACAGTATTATAATGTTTTAACATTGAAGAAACTTACTGACAGTATTATAATGTTTTAACATTGAAGAAACTTGCTGACAGTATTATAATGTTTTAACATTGAAGAAACTTGCTGACAGTATTATAATGTTTTAACATTGAAGAAACTTGCTGACAGTATTATAATGTTTTAACATTGAAGAAACTTGCTGACAGTATTATAATGTTTTAACATTGAAGAAACTTACTGACAGTATTATAATGTTTTAACATTGAAGAAACTTGCTGACAGTATTATAATGTTTTAACATTGAAGAAACTTACTGACAGTATTATAATGTTTTAACATTGAAGAAACTTACTGACAGTATTATAATGTTTTAACATTGAAGAAACTTGCTGACAATATTATAATGTTTTAACATTGAAGAAACTTGCTGACAGTATTATAATGTTTTAACATTGAAGAAACTTGCTGACAGTATTATAATGTTTTAACATTGAAGAAACTTGCTGACAGTATTATAATGTTTTAACATTGAAGAAACTTGCTGACAGTATTAGGCCCCCTATAATGTTTTAACATTGAAGAAACTTGCTGACAGTATTATAATGTTTTAACATTGAAGAAACTTACTGACAGTATTATAATGTTTTAACATTGGAGAAACTTGCTGACAGTATTATAATGTTTTAACATTGAAGAAACTTGCTGACAGTATTATAATGTTTTAACATTGAAGAAACTTGCTGACAGTATTATAATGTTTTAACATTGAAGAAACTTACTGACAGTATTATAATGTTTTAACATTGAAGAAACTTGCTGACAGTATTATAATGTTTTAACATTGAAGAAACTTGCTGACAGTATTATAATGTTTTAACATTGAAGAAACTTGCTGACAGTATTATAATGTTTTAACATTGAAGAAACTTGCTGACAGTATTATAATGTTTTAACATTGAAGAAACTTGCTGACAGTATTATAATGTTTTAACATTGAAGAAACTTGCTGACAGTATTATAATGTTTTAACATTGAAGAAACTTGCTGACAGTATTATAATGTTTTATCATAACATTGAAGAAACTTGCTGACAGTATTATAATGTTTTAACATTGAAGAAACTTGCTGACAGTATTATAATGTTTTAACATTGAAGAAACTTGCTGACAGTATTATAATGTTTTAACATTGAAGAAACTTGCTGACAGTATTATAATGTTTTAACATTGAAGAAACTTGCTGACAGTATTATAATGTTTTAACATTGAAGAAACTTGCTGACAGTATTATAATGTTTTGACATTGAAGAAACTTGCTGACAGTATTATAATGTTTTAACATTGAAGAAACTTGCTGACAGTATTATAATGTTTTAACATTGAAGAAACTTGCTGACAGTATTATAATGTTTTAACATTGAAGAAACTTGCTGACAGTATTATAATGTTTTAACATTGAAGAAACTTGCTGACAGTATTATAATGTTTTTAACATTGAAGAAACTTGCTGACAGTATTATAATGTTTTAACATTGAAGAAACTTGCTGACAGTATTATAATGTTTTAACATTGAAGAAACTTGCTGACAGTATTATAATGTTTTAACATTGAAGAAACTTGCTGACAGTATTATAATGTTTTAACACTGAAGAAACTTGCTGACAGTATTATAATGTTTTAACACTGAAGAAACTTGCTGACAGTATTATAATGTTTTAACATTGAAGAAACTTGCTGACAGTATTATAATGTTTTAACATTGAAGAAACTTGCTGACAGTATTATAATGTTTTAACATTGAAGAAACTTGCTGACAGTATTATAATGTTTTAACATTGAAGAAACTTGCTGACAGTATTATAATGTTTTAACATTGAAGAAACTTGCTGACAGTATTATAATGTTTTAACATTGAAGAAACTTGCTGACAGTATTATAATGTTTTAACATTGAAGAAACTTGCTGACAGTATTATAATGTTTTAACATTGAAGAAACTTGCTGACAGTATTATAATGTTTTAACATTGAAGAAACTTGCTGACAGTATTATAATGTTTTAACATTGAAGAAACTTGCTGACAGTATTATAATGTTTTAACATTGAAGAAACTTGCTGACAATATTATAATGTTTTAACATTGAAGAAACTTGCTGACAGTATTATAATGTTTTAACATTGAAGAAACTTGCTGACAGTATTATAATGTTTTAACATTGAAGAAACTTGCTGACAGTATTATAATGTTTTAACACTGAAGAAACTTGCTGACAGTATTATAATGTTTTAACACTGAAGAAACTTGCTGACAGTATTATAATGTTTTAACACTGAAGAAACTTGCTGACAGTATTATAATGTTTTAACATTGAAGAAACTTGCTGACAGTATTATAATGTTTTAACATTGAAGAAACTTGCTGACAGTATTATAATGTTTTAACATTGAAGAAACTTGCTGACAGTATTATAATGTTTTAACATTGAAGAAACTTGCTGACAGTATTATAATGTTTTAACATTGAAGAAACTTGCTGACAGTATTATAATGTTTTAACATTGAAGAAACTTGCTGACAGTATTATAATGTTTTAACATTGAAGAAACTTGCTGACAGTATTATAATGTTTTAACATTGAAGAAACTTGCTGACAGTATTATAATGTTTTAACATTGAAGAAACTTGCTGACAGTATTATAATGTTTTAACATTGAAGAAACTTGCTGACAGTATTATAATGTTTTAACATTGAAGAAACTTGCTGACAGTATTATAATGTTTTAACATTGAAGAAACTTGCTGACAGTATTATAATGTTTTAACATTGAAGAAACTTGCTGACAGTATTATAATGTTTTAACATTGAAGAAACTTGCTGACAGTATTATAATGTTTTAACATTGAAGAAACTTGCTGACAGTATTATAATGTTTTAACATTGAAGAAACTTGCTGACAGTATTATAATGTTTTAACATTGAAGAAACTTGCTGACAGTATTATAATGTTTTAACATTGAAGAAACTTGCTGACAGTATTATAATGTTTTAACATTGAAGAAACTTGCTGACAGTATTATAATGTTTTAACATTGAAGAAACTTGCTGACAGTATTATAATGTTTTAACATTGAAGAAACTTGCTGACAGTATTATAATGTTTTAACATTGAAGAAACTTGCTGACAGTATTATAATGTTTTAACATTGAAGAAACTTGCTGACAGTATTATAATGTTTTAACATTGAAGAAACTTGCTGACAGTATTATAATGTTTTAACATTGAAGAAACTTGCTGACAGTATTATAATGTTTTAACATTGAAGAAACTTGCTGACAGTATTATAATGTTTTAACATTGAAGAAACTTGCTGACAGTATTATAATGTTTTAACATTGAAGAAACTTGCTGACAGTATTATAATGTTTTAACATTGAAGAAACTTGCTGACAGTATTATAATGTTTTAACATTGAAGAAACTTGCTGACAATATTATAATGTTTTAACATTGAAGAAACTTGCTGACAGTATTATAATGTTTTAACATTGAAGAAACTTGCTGACAATATTATAATTTAGTTCTTATTCAAGAATTCCCGGGGTAAGAGAGATAGAACGGGATTAAAAAAACACACGGAGAAGAGAAATGGAGACACATGAAAGTGGTGAGAAGGACATTGAAACACTTTGAGCTGATGGAACGGGACTGGAGACCTTGGCATGTGTTTGCTGGACGCCTATGCTCCTTTTGGAGCGTTCAAGGGTAATGATGGTGATAATGAACCTCCGTGTGTACTGTAGCTTAAATTATTGTAGTCGTAAAAGGTTCAGAAAAAAATAAATAAAAAGAAAGAAACGCATATATGTTCCCTGTTTATTTATTTACTTTGTCATTGTTAAATTCCTTTTATGCGGTGTGTGTGTGTGTGTGAATATGTGTGAGGGTGTGTGTGTGTGAAAGAATTAGGAACAGTCGTCATGCTGCGTAACTCATACACAATGAACCCCAGTGTATTTCCAGAGGACCCACAGACCAGGGTTATCATGAAAGATATCTGGTTTTGCGAGGATCGCATTATAAATAAATGGGGACACAGATTGCCTGACGTATATAAGAGAAATGAGTTAACACTCACATCAGCTAAGCCAATTAGCGCCTTTAATCTTCCAAAAGGACATACACAACAACAAAGAAAAGAAACAATGACGGAAGAAGAATGAAAGAAAAAAGACTATATTTTTAGATAATATCGTCTGGCTTGTTCACTAACGGGAACAACTGGCATACCGTGGTTACTATCAGTCATAATCGTTTAGATGACAGCCATTTCAAGCCATTCTCCACACAAAACCATCTGTTGACTTCTGGTAGTCACGAGCTCTCTCTTAGCATCCTGAATTGGTCGATAAGATCGTCTGGTTATTAAATGTCTGTTTCCATATTTGAAAATAATTGATGGTTTAGCTCAGTTAATCTCCTACCCCCACCGTTTATGCGTATACCGTTAAAAGTTGCATATAGCTGCAGTATCCAATCCAGTACTAGGCATCTGGCCTAGGATAACGGCAGTCTGTAGGTACAGTATTTCGTTAAACATAACCGCTGTCTATTTATCCATCCATATATTCACTCATCCATCTATTCCCTCATCCATCTATTCTTTTGTTAGAGGAAAATCGTCATATAAACTGATAAACAAGTACGGCTTCATTAACGATTTGTTAAAACATGAAGGGAAGAGTAGACAGACAGAGACAAAAGGAGAATAATAGGAGCCATAAAGGGTAAAAAATAAATTCTGATAAGAACATTCAATACAGGAATGGAAAACGAGAGATTAAAGGGCTGTAGAAAAGTTATTTTTAGCTTGAAAAGAAGTGGAGACAAAAAACACACAGGAGAACTTAAAATTTAACAAGAGTTTAGATGTACTCTGGCTGCTTTGTTTCTAATTGGGAGACAGAATTGAGGCTCTCGAGATGTGTATATTTAGAAGAGGAGACGCATCTCGTGGAAATAGATGAAAACAAATAAAGAGGTCCTAGAAAAACCTAGGAATGACATGAGAATTAATGAAGGATAACAAAATGAGGCAGCTAAAATATTTTGGCCATTTAAAAAAGACAACACCTTGCTGAAGACCATAATGTTGGCCAAAGACATAACACCTTGCTGAAGACCATAATGTTGGGCTGAGTTGAAGGCAAACGTGTAAGAGGAACCAGAACAAAGGCGAAAGAGAGGCAGACCTAAGACAACCTGGCGGAGAACTGTGGAGGCTGAGATGTAAAGTATGAACCAGAGTTGGGGCGCTGCACGAAGGGTGGAGTCAGTTTGTTGCTGCCCTATAAGACGCCACTAGGCGTGATGGCCACTGACTGCTTTGTCAGTCAGAGGCTAAGGATCCAATGCAGGAAACGATGACAAGATTGGAGAAACAAGCCCAAAATATGTGAGCTCAATTATAGATCTAGCCAGAAATATAGACAAACAAGGAACAGCTCAATCATTTATCTAGCCAGCAATATAGACAAACTAAAGGTACAGCTCAATCATATATCTAGCCAGCAATATAGACAAACTGAAGGAACAGCTCAATCATATGTCTAGCCGGAAATATAGAGAAACTGAAGGAATAGCTCAGTCATATATCTAGCCGGAAATATAGACAAACTGAAGGTACAGCTCAATCATATATCTAGCCAGCAATATAGACAAACTGAAGGAACAGCTCAATCATATATCTATCCAGCAATATAGACAAACTGAAGGAACAGCTCAATCATATATCTGGCCAGCAATATAGACTGAAGATACAGCTCAATCAAATATCCAGCCAGCAATATAGACAAACTGAAGGAACAGCTCAATCATATATCTGGCCAGCAATATTGACAAACTGAAGGAACAGCTCAATCATATATCCAGTGGGCAATATAGACAAACTGAAGGTACAGCTCAATATTTATCTAGCCGGCAATATAGACAAACTGAAGGAACAGCTCAATCATATATCTAGCCGGCAATATAGACAAACTGAAGGTCAGCTCAATCATATATCTAGCCGACAATATAGACAAACTGAAGGAACCGGTCAATCATATATCTGGCCAGCAATATACACAAACTGAAGGACCAGCTCAATCATATATCTGGCCAGATAGATAGATAGATAGATAGATAGATAGATAGATAGATAGATAGATAGATAGATAGATAGATAGATAGATAGATAGATAGATAGAAAGGTAGGTAGGTAGGTAGGTAGGTAGGTGGGTGGGTGGATGGATGGATAGATAGATAGATAGATAGATAGATAGATAGATAGATAGATAGATAGATAGATAGATAGATAGATAGATAGATAGATAGATAGATAGATAGATAGATAGATAGATAGATAGCACTCAGATACACACGTGTACGAAGAAATGTACACACACAGTGCAAGAGAGAATGCGCGCGCGAGAGAGAGGTATGACGTACACATCCCACCTACAGCGTGTATATCTCCCACCTGCCACTATTGCCTCTTCTCTGCCATTCCCTTTACCAATTTCTACCAAAAAAAAAAAAACAACAACAACAACCTTTCACATCCCTAATCGCAGCACAAATCATCGCTCCCGGAAAAGAAATACCCTTTCAAACACGGAAACAACTCGACCTCCCGTGCACATAAACCAGACTTCAGAGAAACTCTTGAATAAGCGGGATTTTGCATAATGTCGAATATTTTGCACATTATTTTATATACGTGGTTTAGCATAATTTTGAATATTTTGCACATTACTGTACAAGCTGTCTTATCATAATTTAGAATATTTTTGCACATCCTATATATAAAATCCCAGCTTTTTCTGTCAGTACATAACGCTAAGGGATGCAACTTTGGTTTAAAGTTAGATATTAATTATATTGTTTCCCTTATTTAGGTACTCTCCCGAAAATAGTAACACTTATCAAAGAAGAATGCGCAAATGACGGTGTGGATGAACAGTTTGATTATACTGTATGGACAGAAGCCAACAACACAACTGAAAAACAGTACATGAACTGGAGACAGGAAGATGCAGAGATCCATGATTTAAGTTGTACTAGATTAAAACAACAGAAAATCAAGAAGCTCTTCTGTCATGTTCAGACTTTTAACATTCGATGTAAAATAAATATTCTGGTTTTTAAAAATACTTTTGAATAAGTAAAATTGCCGTTAGGTATTGGTGCTTTTGAATTTAATTTCCGTCTTATGACGAGCTTTTACACTAGTTATTCTATAAGCGATATTTAGAATAATTTAGAATACTGTAAACACTTTATGTACATAAGTACCATCTTGCATAATTGGCTTGAATATACTTTAGATACTTCAACTGATACATTTTAGTTATACGTAAGCATATGAAATAATCAGTTGTAGCCCCCTTCAGTCATAACTGACTATGGGAATGCGCCTTAGAGGTGATAGGCCTCAGCTGGTTTTTGCATGATGGCCTTTTCGACGTGTTTTTCTCTCTTCTGCTTGTTGTGAGAGCTTCTTTTCGCCCAATCTGAGGTGGCGCCGCAGGGAGCATCGCCACTTGGTGCGATCGGCAGCTTCATCCTCCCAGGTTGCTGGATTTATGTCCAGTGCCCTCATGTCTCTCTTGCACACATCTTTGAACCTCAGCTGCTGTCGCCCGACAAGTAATATGTAAGAGGGAAATAAAATAATAATAATATTGTATAGTATGTTTTTTTTTAAACCTGCAGCTTGCAGGTTACAAATAGACAAACCATGCAATATTATTATTCCTCATTATTATTTTATTTATCTCTGAAATTATTAGTTATACTTTCGTACAATTAAGTCGTATCAGTTGAAATATACTAAAAAACAGTAATAGGCACAAGGGAAGTAAAATATGATAAAGAAGAAGAAACGGTAAAGGGAAGTAATAATACTGCATTATAGAATAAATGGTCAGAAATGTATGACATAACCCTCTAGAATAACCGGTGACAGAAAGCTGAAATATGGCGGAATATAACAATAGAAACGTCCGCGTGTTGCCGGACCTACACTGGAAGAAAAAAAGAAAGAGTAACACGGTACTCTATCATGCATGACGAAGAACGCTAGAATCCTAAGGCATATCTGGAGTCATCCTTACATGACCACCAGCTCAGCACAATGCTCTAATATACAGATGTAACTCCTTGATCGCTTCTCGGCCTAAAACCCTAGCACGAATAATGCTGTGAAGACCCCACGGCCCAATCAATATCCGGTCTTTGGCTAGGATCATGAGTCCAGACACAGGGACCGGTACAGTGACATTCATGTGTCATTAGGTCCCTTGTGTGAGAACACAGAGGATCACTACAGTGACACAGTTTGTCATTGGGTCTTCTTGTGTTGGGATATGTGGTCTTGATCAGGGCCGGGTTTGGGCGGGTACCAATGCGACCTCATGCGAGGAAAAAATATGCGACCTCATGCGAGAAAAAAAAAAAATTTTTTTTGGCTAAGATCAAAGTGTCTAAGCACAGGGACCAATACAGTGACATTCATGTGTCATTAGGTCCTTTGTGTGAGAACACAGAGGATCACTACAGTGACACATGATGTCATTGGGTCTTCTTGTGTTGGGACATGGGTCTTGACCAGGGCCGGGTTGAGCGTGTGCCATGCAACCTCATGCGAGGCAAAAAATATGCGACCTCATGCGAGGAAAAAAAAAAATTTGGCTAAGATCAAAGTGTCATACTTCTAGGGATCATTTCTAGAGTATGCCGGGTCTTAGCCAGGGCCGGGATCACACACCTTAACACATTAAACCTAATAAAGTCTTATAGACTTCATTTTGAACCCCATAAGGGGCAAAAATTTAAAAAAAAAAAAAAGCCTTTCCTGTGGCTTTTCTGCCATTCTGAAACGTGCTAAGTTGAAGTCATGAGCTCCAGTTTCTCCAGCTTGGCTTCCGTTTAAAGATTGTCACAGCTGATCCCAAGCTAGGAGTAAGAAACGTGTGGCATACTGTGCATTCCCCGCGATCCAAGGTGGCTCTCCAACTATGCAGAGCTAAAATACTGTGCTCTGGTTCTGTGCTCTCCCAAGGAATTGTCACGTCCTGCACAGAGCCACTTCTCAGCTTCCCTACCTATCACTGGGTCCCTAGTGAGATCTTCCTGCATGCAGTCAACCAGGTCAAAGCCAAAGAATCACGTCTGGTGCTCAAGTGACTTCTCCAAGCTTAGTGTGCCATGCTGGGTTCTATACACGTTTCACCAGAGGGGGAAACCCTGGAAGTGTGTTGGTGTTTTCAAGAGTCAATGAGGGTGTAATTAGCCTCACAGACAGAGGTTCACTTCCACAAATGTATATTGTAGCAATTTGCATAACTGGTGGTTATATCAAGGTGACTCGAGATATGCTTCCATGCATAAGACAGGTATGTAAACTCATTATCTTATTCAAACAGGCATTCATTCATTACCTTACTCAACCAGGCATATACGTGTCGTGAAATATTCTAATCCACATATATAAATTATCAGGTAAATATAAAGTCTAACAAATAAATTCTAATAAAGAAAAGAGCAATGGTAAAATAACAGTGCTGTCACAAGGAATGTACTCGAAATCCCCCTTTGTTTTATGCTTCGTCTGCAAATTGTAACGTTTCCACGTTAAATATAAGCCACTGCATAAATACAAGCGTTTCCACAACACATTAAAACGGGTATTGCATTTCTAAGAAAAACATTGAGAGGCACACTGCGTAATGACCTAAATTAATCCTAACATTAATTATACTACGTTACCAAAACGAACGAACAGATGGACTCAAATAGAAAGAAGGGAGGGCTGAAAATCAGGAACGCATGCAACACTAAACACGTGTCTCGCTATTAATGCCACCCCAACACGCGTCGCGCGATACACAATTACTACTATCACGCGTGTAAGGCCACATGCACTAACTTTTTTTCAGACGGACAGTGATAAAAACACTAACCTTCCCAGAGTTAGGTTTTAAAAAACCTGGAAAACGCTTATTAGAAAAGATGACATTAGATGGGTTTACGTTTGAAAACATTACAGTACCCAGACAGCACATCTTCGAAACAGGAGGTAGAAGAAATTGCATATTTTGAACGCAGCCACTTAGCTCTTTTAAATTTGTATATTTGGGTTCCTTAGGGCTTGCTGACAAAGAATATGTAAAACGTTACGCAAATAGTCTAGGAATTACCAAATTATAACCAAAATAAAATAGTGGGGGTGCCTGACAGCATGAAATCATTTCTGCTCATAAAATTTTTTTATAACGTGTTTGAAAAAACCTTACGTTACGGAAATAGCCTACCATGTTAACTCCAAATTGATTGGAGCGCAACAAATATAAGACTAAACACGATTGGTCGGGCTATAAATACTATATTGCGTTGTTATGGGAAACGAATAGAAGGGGTACTTTTTTGAAAAGATGTGGAGACGTGGTTTCATTGGGTAGAGCTGCGAACATACTTGATTCAGAGCGTCTGTTCATTGCCACATCTTGTAATAAACCTACTAAGAAGCAGTACGTTGAGCACCAGTGTATATTTTATATAAAATAAAGCCTGGAACATCGGCAGATCGGAGTTGTGCTATATCCATTGCCAGTCAACGAAACTGTTTATTATTCTATGAATTGTGGTAAGCTTGAAATATTCAATATCTTTTAATGAAAATTGAATGTAAATTGTTAATTTATGCCTGTATATATGTGTAGTTCAGTAGCAAACATGATGTAAAGCCTATAATGCTCCAGCCTGAACAGAAGGTGTCGGAGGAAAGTAAAACGGCATGGAATGGCCAAACAGTACACTGACAGCTAGATTATTGATTAGACAGAAATAATGCTGGAATTGCAGAGGCGTAGTAACCATTAGGGAGGGAAATACTGGTATAAAGTATTTCAGATGAAGCTGACAGTTGGCCTAACGCTCTGAACTCAATGTTTGTGATGTATTGTGCTCAGTGTAGAACTAGAGTATCAATTAGTTATGAAGTAGAAGGTACATCCTTCTTGTTTTCAGGGACAGTGGTCTTAAAGTTATTGAGCAGCACCTGGTCAGAGCTTTGCTGAAGCCAGAGGTGGACAGCATACTCCTTGGTCCATATAGCAACCAGTGGGGTGGCTCCAGAACTCATCGAGCAGAGGAGCCTTTTTCTGCAGTCATCACGCAAGATAAGAGAGTGTGGCCATGGAGCTCAACATTATGTACCCCCATCTTAAAATGACAGTGTAAAATAACATTAAGAGGGGAATTTAAGTGTTTTAATATCAGGAACTGAGAACATCTCCAATACTAGTTCCAATAAAGACAAACTATTGAAGTCATGATGACAAATACCAACAGAGCTTGAACAAAACAAAACCAGTATTACCTCATATTACTACTACACAACTGACACACATAGGATACTATTAAAAATATATGTCACTACAAGATTCATATTGATAAATTCTGTACATATAACTTGTAATTAAAATTGATTGTGATTCCTGGTTCCCTTTGTATTTGAATCAGGACACATATACATTCATGACAGCAATGAATACATATTGTTATTTGAAAAGTTATCAGTGACTCCTTTAAGATATCCTTGTAGAGTGTTTTATGTATGTGAGTGTCACAGTGTTGTCAAGTGTAGTGGAATAAATTAAATTGTTTATCTGTCTGTTGTTGTTTTGACTTACACTTCATCATACACATACCCTAGACATATAACGTAGTCATCACACTATTCCAGAATAATTCTGACTGAGGTATACATATGTGGCAGCAAGTAAGGTTATCTATAATACACTACTCTTATTAGATATAGATACCTTCACAGCTGATCTCAGTCAGTACACTAAGTCCCCTATAAATATTTATAACATCCCACTTCACCACATATATTGGGGTCTCGCTCTTGGGATTTTGAATCTTTCCCTATTAAAAATATTGGGGGTAATTCACTTCAGGGAATATAAGAATTAAAAGGTATCCTTGGGTGGAATTAAATAAGGTTGAGCTCTCGGTGCCTGTGTTGTCCATTAGATATATATTTAGAGATTGAATTGTTAGTTAGACATTTTATAAACTTACCTGATAGACAATGGCGGACCTAGCCAAGTTTCGATCTGCTGCTGTTCAGACTGCAAAAGAGTTAGGATTAGATGGGCAAGTTATGGTTGCCTATGTCACTACTGAATGTGACAAATTTATTGAACGGGAAGAAAGAAGATTAGAAAAAGAAGCCGAAAGAAAATTAGAGGCTGAAAAAGAAATTAAGAGGTTGCAGATTGAGGCTGAGGCTAAGAAATTGGAAGCAGAAAGAGAAGACAAAAGATTAGCTGCAGAAAGGGAAGCCGAGGAAAGAAGACAGGCTGCAGAAAGAGAAGAGAAGAAATTAGCTGCAGAAAGAGAAGAGAAAAAATTAGCTGCAGAAAGAGAAGAGAAGAGATTAGCTGCAGAAAGGGAAGCAGAAAAGGAGGAGAAGAGATTACAAAGGGAACATGAGTTAAGACTAAGGGAGTTTGAGTTTCAGGGCCATGCTCCTGAAAATGGTGCCATTCCCTTTGCCTCTGATGCCACTGCTAGCCAAGGAGCCTCAACCTCAGCTATGAATTTTCATTTAGATCATTTTGTTGAGAAAGACGATGATATAGAGAGCTATCTAAATAGGTATGAACTATTAGCTACCACGTATGGGTTAGAGAGAGAAAGGTGGAGCTTAAAGTTATCTCAAGGACTTCGTGGGGCAGCTTATGAAGTTTTTGCAAAAATGAGCAGAAGTGATCAGGAAAATTATGACATGCTAAAGCAGGCTCTTTTGTTAAGATATGAAAAGAATGCAGAATTTTATAGGAAAAAATTTAGGAATGCTAAACTACTGTCAGGTGAAACCTATCACCAGTTCTCTGCACGAATAGAGACATACTTGGAGAAATGGACTTCTCTGGGGAAAACCCAAGACCTTAAGGAAATGGTCCTTATAGAGCAATTAAGAGAGTCCATGGCTCCAGACCTGAGAAAGTTTCTCATGGGACAAGGTGCAGAGAGGCTGGGTGAGTTGCTAAATGTTGCTGAAAGGTATCAATCAGCTCAAGCAGAGGTAACAGGTAATAAAAAGAAACAAGTGGATAACTTTAGGGCACCACAGAACTTTAATAAATTTGATCCTAGGGATCAAAACAAAGGTAAGCACCAATTTGATAGGCCACGGTATGAAAATAAAAATAAATTCCCACAATTCGATGAAAGGAAATATGATGAAAGAAAATCTTTCAACCAAGGAAAAAGGTGGTGTAAAAATTGTCAGATGGACAATCATGACACTGACCGTTGCAGAAGGAAACCTGTGTATATGGCAACCCTTCAGGTCAGGTCGACCTCAAGACAGGAGGAGGATATTATGTTGGATACCACTCCAGAAGAGATGAGGAAGGCACAGGATTGGGATAAAACACTCAAGCCTTGTTTCAGAAAATTGTCAACTTGTCATACAACTCCAGGCAAGGGAGATTTTTACATGAAAAACAAGTTGATGTATAGGAAGACTGGAGCTAGATCCAAAGGTCAGGGACAACTGGTACTTCCTAAAAGATATAGGGCAGACTTAATAAGGAGCCTACATGTGAAACCAGATGGGGACCATGAGAAGATAGGTACCATCATTCAAAAGGTGGCTCACAATTATTATTGGCCCAAAGCAAGATGGGACATTGAGAATTTTGTAGAAAGGTGTAGCATAGCACATGAGGGAACACCCACAAGTGGGAACATTGATCAGGACCTGGACACGCCACGGGGCAAAATTAGGCCTGATAATAAAAGGAAAAATAGATTTGATAAAGTGGACCAAATGGAATGGGAAGCCCCTTTTCACGGACAAGCTTCACTTAACTGTTTTACAATGGCCACTATGCGGAGAGTGCAAAAAGATGTCTTACCCCAGGATAAGCCGAAAATCCCTCAATCGGACTTAAACAAACTGGAGGAAGAGGATGTAGAGAGGAAATCTCTCATCAAGAATTTTAAGTGGGGAGAAAGCCCCAGGAAAAGAATTGGTAGCGGTCGTTTTGTGAATGATAATTCTGGGAGGAAAAATCATCACTATAAAGCTTCGAGTGGAAGAGACCATACCGGTGCATGGACAAATAGGTCCACACAATTAAAGGTCCACATGTAGCTTTGTTAAGAACGTGGACTGATGAAAAGGCAGAGGAAAACATTACATCTTCATACCAATATGTGAATGAGCTGACCACTCGTTTAAAAACTGGCTGGAAACTTGCCAATGAAAGTTTGAAACAAGCCAGGAAGAAACATGCTGCCTATTATAACAGGAAGGCGAAAGACAGAGATTTGGCTGTGGGAGAGAAGGTACTGCTTCTTCTCACCGGGAGTCAGAATAAGTTACAAATTGGATGGCAGGGTCCATATACAGTTCTAGAGAAGGTGTCTAGAACAAATTATAAGATAGATAAGAAGGAGAAAGAAAAAATCTATCATGTGAATCTCCTGAAGAAATATTTGGAAAGAGAACATCAGGAAGAGACACACTTGTTGACCTTGTCCATCGCCATGGAGATGAAAAAGGAACCACTTTCATCATTTGAATATCCATTACACCCCTGTGAGACAGCAGCACAGGTGAAAATCAGTACACATTTAACGAAAACTCAGAAAGAGAGAGTGCAACAGGTTATAAATAATCATGCAGAGGTGTTAACAGACCGACCAGGGCATACAAACCTATTGGAATATGATATGAAACTGATAGACCCCACACCTGTCTGTATGAAACCATATTCGATTCCGTTTGCTAAGGAGAAAGCTTTGAAGGAAGAGATAGACTATCTGTTGAAGGAAGGAATTATTTCGCACAGTGAATCTTCGTATAGTTCCGGTGTTGTACTCTTAAGGAAGCCCTCTGGAGAACATAGACTCTGTATAGATTACAGGAGACTGAATGCTATTACAGAAGGACAGGTGGATCCATTGCCGGATACAAATCAGCTGTTTGCCAGACTAAATAAAGCTAAATATTTCTCAAAAGTGGATCTGAGTAAAGGATACTATCAGATTCCAGTAAAGCCTGAGGTTAGACCATACCTAGCTTTTAGTACCTCAGAAGGACACTATGAGTTTAATAGATTGCCATTTGGATTGAAGAATGCGCCTAGTGTCTTCTCTAGAATGATGAGAAAAATTGTTGGATGTAAACATTTCGGAGGAACGTAACGAATCCCTGAGTTGCCTCTTTGATTGAGGATATTCCGAATGTTTCATACAGGATAATAAGAAGATTATGGGATCCACTACGAAAACTCTGCTATCACCAGGTATATGTTATCTCCTCATAACGTACATTTTGAGGAAATATAATGTTCTCTGGACATGTCATTGCGCAGACTCAGAGAAGAGAAATGGTGAATACGGGTTGCGAAGCAGCATTAAGACAAGCACTCACACTTGCGGCTGTTCAGTAACATAACCGAAATATATTATTGGTTGTAGAAGTCTGAGGCAGATTTCATGAGTAGTGCCTACTCTGAATGGACCCAACTACATAAAACCATGATAGCACCACAGCAGAGTAAAGTCAAGTTGACTTACATTTATCTATGTGTATATAGAATAAAGGACTGACATGGGATGTCTGTTTTAAGAGGGGAGGTGTCGTGAAATATTCTAATCCACATATATAAATTATCAGGTAAATATAAAGCCTAACAAATAAATTCTAATAAAGAAAAGAGCAATGGTAAAATAACAGTGCTGTCACAAGGAATGTACTCGAAATCCCCCTTTGTTTTATGCTTCGTCTGCAAATTGTAACGTTTCCACGTTAAATATAAGCCACTGCATAAATACAAGCGTTTCCACAACACATTAAAACGGGTATTGCATTTCTAAGAAAAACATTGAGAGGCACACTGCGTAATGACCTAAATTAATCCTAACATTAATTATACTACGTTACCAAAACGAACGAACAGATGGACTCAAATAGAAAGAAGGGAGGGCTGAAAATCAGGAACGCATGCAACACTAAACACGTGTCTCGCTATTAATGCCACCCCAACACGCGTCGCGCGATACACAATTACTACTATCACGCGTGTAAGGCCACATGCACTAACTTTTTTTTCAGACGGACAGTGATAAAAACACTAACCTTCCCAGAGTTAGGTTTTAAAAACCTGGAAAACGCTTATTAGAAAAGATGACATTAGATGGGTTTACGTTTGAAAACATTACAGTACCCAGACAGCACATCTTCGAAACAGGAGGTAGAAGAAATTGCATATTTTGAACGCAGCCACTTAGCTCTTTTAAATTTGTATATTTGGGTTCCTTAGGGCTTGCTGACAAAGAATATGTAAAACGTTACGCAAATAGTCTAGGAATTACCAAATTATAACCAAAATAAAATAGTGGGGGTGCCTGACAGCATGAAATCATTTCTGCTCATAAAATTTTTTTTATAACGTGTTTGAAAAAACCTTACGTTACGGAAATAGCCTACCATGTTAACTCCAAATTGATTGGAGCGCAACAAATATAAGACTAAACACGATTGGTCGGGCTATAAATACTATATTGCGTTGTTATGGGAAACGAATAGAAGGGGTACTTTTTTGAAAAGATGTGGAGACGTGGTTTCATTGGGTAGAGCTGCGAATATACTTGATTCAGAGCGTCTGTTCATTGCCACATCTTGTAATAAACCTACTAAGAAGCAGTACGTTGAGCACCAGTGTATATTTTATATAAAAATAAAGCCTGGAACATCGGCAGATCGGAGTTGTGCTATATCCATTGCCAGTCAACGAAACTGTTTATTATTCTATGAATTGTGGTAAGCTTGAAATATTCAATATCTTTTAATGAAAATTGAATGTAAATTGTTAATTTATGCCTGTATATATGTGTAGTTCAGTAGCGAACATGATGTAAAGCCTATAATGCTCCAGCCTGAACAGAAGGTGTCGGAGGAAAGTAAAACTGCATGGAATGGCCAAACAGTACACTGACAGCTAGATTATTGATTAGACAGAAATAATGCTGGAATTGCAGAGGCGTAGTAACCATTAGGGAGGGAAATACTGGTATAAAGTATTTCAGATGAAGCTGACAGTTGGCCTAACGCTCTGAACTCAATGTTTGTGATGTATTGTGCTCAGTGTAGAACTAGAGTATCAATTAGTTATGAAGTAGAAGGTACATCCTTCTTGTTTTCAGGGACAGTGGTCTTAAAGTTATTGAGCAGCACCTGGTCAGAGCTTTGCTGAAGCCAGAGGTGGACAGCATACTCCTTGGTCCATATAGCAACCAGTGGGGTGGCTCCAGAACTCATCGAGCAGAGGAGCCTTTTTCTGCAGTCATCACGCAAGATAAGAGAGTGTGGCCATGGAGCTCAACATTATGTACCCCCATCTTAAAATGACAGTGTAAAATAACATTAAGAGGGGAATTTAAGTGTTTTAATATCAGGAACTGAGAACATCTCCAATACTAGTTCCAATAAAGACAAACTATTGAAGTCATGATGACAAATACCAACAGAGCTTGAACAAAACAAAACCAGTATTACCTACCCTAGACATATGTGGAAGCACTAGTATACATATGTAAGGTTATCTATAATACACTACTCTTATTAGATATAGATACCTTCACAGCTGATCTCAGTCAGTACACTAAGTCCACTATAAATATTTATAACATCCCACTTCACCACAATACGTCATTACCTTACTCAACCAGGCATATACGTCATTACCTTACTCAACCAGGCATATACGTCATTACCTTACTCAAGCAAGTACATATTCATTACCTTAACCAACTAGACACATACACTCACTACCTTACTCAAACAGGCATACAACCATTACCTTACTGTCACAGATGAACATAGTGCAGCAGTAATCATCCACTTTGCCCCTCCCCATCTAGAATATACTTTTGCTACATGAACGAAGGATTCACCAGTTTAATTAACACGGGGGCCATCTGGCAATCAAGCCCTATGTGAAACAGAGAGCGAAGCGCGGAGCATGGCGTAATAGATTCTTTGATCAGGGGAACACATGATATTCAGTGAGACGGACGTTGGATTGTAAAACTTTCAGGTAAAAATTGCGTAGCTGATTTTCGGCAGAGTGGAGATGATGAAAGTCAAGAGGTGGTAAAATTACCTTTGATTCAAGAAATCGAACGGCAAATTGGCTCGGGTCTGGCAGTGGTGTGACTTTCACATTAAAGAACGATAGTACGGAACATATCAATATATACCATGTCTCTCCGATAGCCATGATCAGTTGCCAGAAATCTATCTGAATTCACTAGCTCGTTATCTTAAGATTTCTCGTACAGAGTGAAAATTAATATATTCCGTGGAGTGTTTCATTTTTATGATTGCGGTAATTTATATACTAGATTTGAAGTGATTTAGTGTGTTTAAAGTTTTCAATATATATTTCACTGAGATTTTCTGTGCTAATTAAATAACTTATAGCTAACTTTCCAGCCGTAAAGTAAATTTAATTACTCGCTATTTTTCCAGTAAGAGATGTTTTAAATTGACTAGTACATACATTAAATAATTGTCTACTGACGGCATATATTATTTACGTCTATCTATTTTATGTAATTTTTTTAAAATGACTAGTGTTCATATCACGCGTTAACAGAATGATAGGATAAGCTAGACACGTGTGTTTTAAATCTAATTTATAATAGAGTGGTGTAGAGGTCCTATTTTTAACACGTGTTAGATATGATATTGATAATTTGGTTAAATGTTTATATGTTATTTTCCTAAAATATAGGCTAATCAAACCTGAGTACTAGCGGCGTGTATTCTTATGGCCATATGAAATTATGATCATACGAACTTATAATATTATAAGCATCCAAGAATATTTAATTACCTTATTGTCACAGATGAAAATGAGCTTCTGGCTGTGATCTGTGCGTTCCAATTTTCCTCATTTTCATGAAAGAAACCAGAATAGAACCATTGAATTATAATATTAACTGGGCCAGAACTGATACCAGATTTACTTATATATATATATATATATATATATATATATATATATATATATATATATATATATATATATATATATATATATATATATATATATATATATATATATATATATATATATATATATATATATATATATATCATCAGCCAACTGTGGCAATATATTGTCAGCAACATTTGTGTAACTTAAACCTAGCGTTTCCGCCACCTGAGGCTAAACCACCTAGGAAATGTATATGTTCTATTTATTCTCCATCGGCGATCACCACGCATGAACCTTACTCCAACCAACTGAAGGCATAGATAACTTATATCCAGTACAAATTTAACACCGACTCTAGCGACTCCTGTGAAATTTGCAGTCAGCAACTACGGAGAGTCTGGGGCTGGATTTGGCAAACTTAAATTTGACACTAAATATATATATTACTTATTAGTGTATTTCCTTGGAATGCCTGTGACAACTACTGGGGTAAGTGTATCTGAAAGTGGCCACTGCGTGTATGTGAATTGAATGAACAGAGAAAGAAACTTACGTCTTTTGTTAACATCATATACTTATATGGTTTCTTCTTTCTTTTTTTATCTCAATAATCTGTGTAGTCACGGGATAGTTTACATTAGGAACCTACTCTTTTCCCATACTGACTATTTCATAACTTATTGTTAACCTTTGATCTTTTGGGTTAATTAACCTCTGTTGGGATCGTACTTTCTTTTCCTTTACCAGAGGGGAGAACCTATTTGATTAATTTTCATTTTGTCTGTGAACCATAATCTAGTGATGTGTATGCTTATTGTTGTGATCTTTTATTGATAATAAACTTTATTAAACCTTTAGTTATCGTGTCGGTCAACCCTTATCCACTATATGTTATACATAGTTTGTTTTCACGTTCGTGCGTATTTGTCCCAGAATTGTGTGCATATGAGTGCAGTGTAACTTGTATTTTCGTACAAGGAGAGAAAGTGCGTCTGATTTAAATATCGTCGTCCAGATAGGTTGGATTAGATAAATTATTCTATCCAGAGACTGCCCTTTCTCTTACATGATCCCCCTCGTGAAAAAAACTATATCTTACCCCTTACTTTCACATTGTCAGCACTATCAGCTCTGCTCAGACAGGGCTATAAACATCTATTACCTATCTGATAAATCATACACGACACTTACTCAACTAGACACATATGCTCTTATCTTTCTCAAACAGGCATACACTCATCACCTTACACAACTGGGGATACACGCTTATTATCTCACTCAAACAAAAATGCATTATTTCATTACCTCATTCCTCCAGACAAATATACTCTCTACTTTGGTCAAAAGGTGTGCAACCACTACCTTACTCAATCAGGTAAACACACTCAATACCTTGCTCAAAAGGGATACAATAATTATCTCACTCAATCAGGCACATACACTCACTGCCTTACTAAAACAGCCACACATTCATTACCTTACTCAATCAGGTACATACAATCATTACCTTATTCAAAAAGGATACAATAATTATCTCACTCAATCAGGCACATGCACTCAATATCTTACTCAAACAGGCATGCGCTCATTAACTTAAACAACCAGGAACATACACTCATTACCTTGCTAAACGGGCATACAATCATTACCTTACACAATCAGGCACGTACACTCTTTGACTTACCCAAACAGACACAAATTAATTACCTTACTCAGCAAGACACATACGCTCATTACCTTTCTCAAACAGACATATAAACGGAGCCACATGACGCTGAAAAACACCTCTTACCCACATCTTCAGCACAGCACAAAATCCAAACAAAAATAAATAAAAAAAACAGAACAAAACAAAAGCACATAGCTCTACTTACAGGTGGATTATGGCCCGCTGTTGGAAAAACGTTATTAATGATGTTAAGATATTATGGCCCGCTGTAGGAAAAACGTTATTAATGATGTTAAGATATTATGGCCCGCTGTTGGAAAAACGTTATTAATGATGTTAAGATATTATGGCCCGCTGTAGGAAAAACGTTATTAATGATGTTAAGATATTATGGCCCGCTGTAGGAAAAACGTTATTAATGATGTTAAGATATTATGGCCCGCTGGGGCAAGAGTAAAAGAAGGAGTATGTATGTTCACATGGGGGAAAAACAGGTGAATGGAACGAAAATGTTGGATAAACAGAATATAATAAATACATAACACAGAACAGTCGAGCGGTCGCAGCTGAGGTTCAGATGTGTGCGAGAAAGACATGAGGGCACTGGACATAAATCCAACAATCTGGAAGGGTGACGCTGCCGATCGCACCAAAAGGCGATGCTCCCTACGTCTCCACTTCAGATTGGGCGAAAAGAATTTCGCACAACAAGCAGAAGAGAAAAGAACCCGCTGAAATAACCACCAGAAAAAAAAAGCAGCTGAGGGCCTATCACCCCAGGGGCGCATTCCCAAAGTCAGTTATGACTGAAGGGGGTTACTACTAACATACACATTTAAAAAAAACACATTAACATACAAATAATCCAGAGCATGGCGCAGCTATCCCGCTCGCAGGAAGCCTGCATCATAGCAGTTATGTGCCCTTGTAGTGGTATTTCTGTAGCAATTTGTATCACATGATGACGTCGCCATCCCCCCCCCCCCACCTTCATGGGTAACTCCCCCCCCCCCCCCTCCTAAACTTTACACTGAATTTCCTCTTCATTTTAACCCCTTTTATGGCATCTGGAATTTAAATTTAGCTTAAAGTTATTCTTAGCTTTGATCATTCCTGTGAAAGCGGACTATGGTCTGCTTTTCGCCGGCTCAGCTGGCGGAACTCATTAAATAATTCGTCATGCTCCTGTGAATACAGAATACAAGACCTCGGACCATGGCTGGCTTCATTGCATGGAGCCTTCCCCAAAACATTCCCCGTGCTCCTCCAGCGGTAGTTTCTGGTAATGCTTTCTTTTACATGCTGAGGTTGTAAGCCCCATTCACCACCTCTTATGACAGCCCTGAAGGAGAATTTTATAGTCTTTCTATTCTCAGGAAACCACACAATCAATCAATTAGTCGATACCTTTCAGCTCCCCATTGAGAATAGGTCTTCAACAAAAATAAGATAAACATTCCTGTCCTGTACCATCCGTTCCAGATCTGTCCATGTCTTCTTTTCCCCTTTCATGCGTGTATACAGTTCTATTATCCATGTTTTCTTTTTGGATCTCTCAGTTTCTCTTAACATGGGGATTCCACAACAGAGGTTGCCTTGTAACGCCATCATCTTATTTTCTTAATGTATGCTCTGGTCTAACGCCAATATTTTATCCTCATCTCTTGTTCCACTTGCTTCTGTCTGGTTCTTGTCATCAGTTCAACATTAGTAATCTTGTCATCAGTTCAACATTAGTAATCTTGTCATCAGTTCCACATTAGTAATCTTGTCATCAGTTCCACATTAGTAATCTTGTCATCAGTTCCACATTAGTAATCTTGTCATCAGTTCCACATTAGTAATCTTGTCATCAGTTCCACATTAGTAATCTTGTCATCAGTTCCACATTAGTAATCTTGTCATCAGTTCCACATTAGTAATCTTGTCATCAGTTCCACACTGGTGATCTTGTCTTACCAGTTCACTACTTCTATTCTGTGCAAGCAAATAGTTTCACTGAAAATGGACGACATCAGAGTAAGCCACAATCTTAATTTAGACCACGTGATGTCACACCAATGGTTGCTGACTTGACATAAAGTGTCTATTTTGGGTTCCTAACTGTGGGAAGTTCAAAAGGACAGGAAAAAGGCACGCAGCGTTCAGCCAGATATATCCTGTTATCTCAGGGGGATTCCGCTCATAGAGGAATGAAAGGTGACTCGGGCCTGTGACTATAGCGTGCTAGGAAACTTCTGAATAGACAGCCTTCTTCCGTCTTTCAACGCTATTTATTTTTGATAATTAAATTAAATTTTCACGATGGCGGGTCAAGGACAGCTGCAGAGTTTTGTTCAGTTTGTCGTGCTTTTAAATAAGCAACAATGTTTCGGTGTTCAGTTTGTCTTGCTTTTTAATGCTCTACAATATTTCGCTGTTTAGTTTGTTGAATAGATTTACACCAGTAAATCACTAGATTCCGTGCGATGTATTTATTTACAACGAAAATACAAATATTGATGTCACTGAATGCTTCGGCCGGGGTAGCCATAACAAAGTGGTTGCGGGCCATTGTATGTTTGTCTGTTTGTTCTCATAGCTGCAACAAAATAATATTTGAGGTATTTATAAATATATATGCTGTGTAGATCCCAGGGGTCTCAGATAAGGCAACAAATTAAAAACAAAAAACCAACTCGTCTACTGCTCAGCCATCAAGCGTGTCGCAAAAAGCAACTAATGTGATTCTGTGGATAAGACTAGCTAACTCATCATGTAAACATATAGCTACAGATACCACTGCTGCAGGCGCATGTGCTACGATACAGGCTTGCTGCAAGGAGGCTAGTTGCAATGAGAGCTCTATGCTCTCTGTAAGTAGCACAAAAGAAGATTGCTTATAAATATAATCATTGTCAGATCTCACAGCGTTAAAGGCTTACATACATCAGTTACAAAGGTCCCATGTTATTCAGTAATCAACATTGGAGCTGTGGGCGATCTACTTTCGAAACTCTGAACTCTCCAAAGATCTACCATAATAACATCATAACTGTTTTCATGTTTCAGAGGATCTGTAATGGGAGTAAATACAACATATAAGTAACTTTTTTCTCTGATGGATAATATGGTTCCTGTAATCTGGTGGTTCCTGTAATCCCACGGTTCCTGTAATCCAATGGTTCCTGTAATCCCACGGTTTCTGTAATCCCACGGTTCATGTAATCCCATGGTTCCTGTAATCTCACGGTTCCTGTAATCCCGTGGTTCCTGTAATCCCATGGTTCCTGTAATCCCATGGTTCCTGTAATCCCACGGTTTCTATAATCCCATGGTCCTGTAATCCCAAGGTTCCTGTAATCCAATGGTTCCAGTAATCCCATGGTTCCTGGAATCCCACGGTTCCTGTAAACCCATATTTCCTGTAACCTCATGGTTCCTGTAATCCCACCAACAGAGCGGTGGAAAATTCAAACTAAATGATATTTTACCGATTGTTAACTCCCTTTTAAATAAAAGTTAACGTTCCTGTTTTATACAGCTGGCGACTAAAGTAAATTTTAGTTAGCAAGCCCGTGGATTTTCACAGGGAACGCGTTAAAGAACATATAATCCAGAAGATATTGCTCGTGTTGCCCCCCATGTAGTTCCCGGGGATCTCTGAAGAGACGAAGAAAGAACAGGCCTACTGCACCCCAGGCATGTCGTATAAGGCAACTAATATGAGGCTATGTATGGGGCTAGGAAACCTCATTATGAAAAAAAATAGCCACATAAACCTCTGCTGTAAGAGTACATGAGAAGATGGTGGAGGCCTCCTGCAAGGTAAACCAGCTGCTGTAAGAGTACATGAGAAGATGGTGGAGGCCTCCTGCAAGGTAAACCAGCTGCTGTAAGAGTACATGAGAAGATGGTGGAGGCTTCCTGCAAGGGAAACCAGCTGCTGTAAGAGTACATGAGAAGATGGTGGAGGCCTCCTGCAAGGGAAACCAGCTGCTGTAAGAGTACATGAGAAGATGGTGGAGGCCTCCTGCAAGGGAAACCAGCTGCTGTAAGAGTACATGAGAAGATGGTGGAGGCCTCCTGCAAGGGAAAACCAGCTGCTGTAAGAGTACATGAGAAGATGGTGGAGGCCTCCTGCAAGGGAAACCAGCTGCTGTAAGAGTACATGAGAAGATGGTGGAGGCCTCCTGCAAGGGAAACCAGCTGCTGTAAGAGTACATGAGAAGATGGTGGAGGCCTCCTGCAAGGGAAACCAGCTGCTGTAAGAGTACATGAGAAGATGGTGGAGGCCTCCTGCAAGGGAAACCAGCTGCTGTAAGAGTACATGAGAAGATGGTGGAGGCCTCCTGCAAGGGAAACCAGCTGCAGTGAGAGTTCTATGCTCCATAAGATCGAAGTTGGGAGCCGCGCTGGTGTAATGGCTACAACGTTGTACTGGCGACCAGGTGTTCATGGTTCAAACCTGGGCGTCGGCGTTTGAAGAAATGTTTACGACCGGAAATTTGACTGAATAATCTGAACGGCTCCTGCACATAAATCCCGTGTGGATGGGAAGGAGCGAAGCTCCTGACCGGGTTGGAAGGAAAGTCCACTGACCCCCCAGCCTCGCAATGACATGTCATTGGGCCAAAAGGGCTAGAAAGCTCGAGTGCCGCTGGTTATAGAAAAAAAAAAAAAAAAAAAGAAAGATCGAAGTTAAATGATTATAAATGAGGTGGGCGCGACCAGTTCTCTTCCTCGCTGCCTTTGCCTTTCCTAACTCAGGAGCAGAGTCATGCACACATTTTTATAAATAAGCTTGACGCGACTTCGTTTCCACCACGGTTCCTTTGCCTCGAAAAGAAAACGCTCTAACCACTACACCACTCGGACGCTATCACAGTAATAGTGAAATACAATTAAGGAAAGCGATAATATGATAAAGGAAAGAAACTGAACGAGCCAAAAATTTATTTTTTATTTACTTTATGCCGGATATTAGATAGTAGGATGAAACAAGTTAAAGCAAGTCTCAGATAGACACAAAGAAAAATACTCATTGGATATTACTTCAGTCCTGCACCACAAGCGCATGAATGCTTTAAAAACATCGCATGAACTCACACTTGTATGCTGTCACATCTACTGTTGGGTAAATATCAGAGCAAGATACAAAACATGCCGAGAATATTCGGGTTTCTAGTTGCAGGTAATCTTAACGTACTGTGCATAGACAAACATTAACCGTCAGAATGTAAAATATGTATTCACTGTCACACACGTGACAGGCATAATAGGAAGATCTGTATCTAATTCAGAAGTAGAGAAGACCAGCACATGAAACAAAAATAATGAAGATCCGTAAATCTACGATAGAAGAAGCGAAGATCAGTAAACAAAAACAAAGCGTTAAGACCAGCACTTAAAATAGAAGTATTGAGGAATTAAAATAGAATGAGTAAAGATCTGTGTAGGTAAAACAGAAGTAGTGAAGATCAATATTCCACAAACAGAAACAGTGAATAACTAAAATAGAAGTTCTTAAGATTAGTATACCTGTAACAGAAGTAGTGAAGATCAGTACATCTAAAACAGAAATAGTGAATAACTAAAATAGAAAATGTAAAGATAAGTATACGATACCTTACACAGAAGTAGTGCAGATCTGCACCTAAAACAGAAGTTGTGAATATCTAAAAAAAAAGCAGTAAATATCAGTAGAAGCCCAAGCCTACTTGGTATCAGTAATACTCTGCTGAAACAAGAAGAACTTCATTATATGGGAAGCGCTGTCAAAGATTACGGCAGATGAACAAAGAATACAAGGCAGACATTTTCAAAGATTATAGCAGAAGGGACCGAGAATACACAGTACGTAAAGTCAAAGATTACGGCAGAAAGGAAAGAGAATATATGGGGGAGAATATTTAAAGATTATGGCAGAAGGACATAGAACACACTGGAAGAATTTTCAAAGACTACGGCAGAAAATACAAAGGGTAACAAGGAATTTGATGTGAAGTTTGCCAAATGACATAGTTTTTTTCTACCAACAAGATCTACAGACATCCCATATACAAGTCAGGTGATCCGTTAACCAGATCTGAATATCTAAAAGCACTCAGTACATCAGTCATTAATCGTTAACACTTAAATCTGAGCATCGCAAAATACTCCCTACTAAAGCCATATCACCCCATCTGAAGGTCTACAAACATTTCAGTAGATAAGTCTTAGGATCAGCTAACCTGATATTTACATTTAAGAAACGCCACATACCTCAGTGACACCACGCGTTATCACGAAGTGTCGATCTCAAAGTACAACATACATAAGTCATTTGATCAGTTAACTGATTTCAGGACATAAAAACATTCTAGAGTCTGGTATCAGGTAATAAGATCAGTACATCAAAGAGAACACACCGTCATATTATTCCCATGTACAACTGTGAATCGATAACTCTGTCAGTGGAAGGAAGAAAGAGTGAGCTTCAGTGTTATATAGACGGGATAAAAATTTGAGGCACCTCCTAGTCCACAGCCGATTGAAAACCGTCAACGATGGCCACTTTGGGACCAAGCCATGTAACCGAACACGATGTAAGACATGTCAGTATTTAATCGAAACATGTTCAGTCTGGTTCCCTAAGGCCAGGTTCACCATCACCCATGGCTTCATGTGCGAGTCACACAACGTCATTTATGCTATTATATGCAAACGTTGCAATATTACTTACATCGGCCAAACGGGCACACGACTGGGCGACCGATTTTTATTATTTGTTATTTTAATTTTTAATGTACTATCCACTTCCGCTTTCCGGTTTAGTGGCAGCCATCTTTGCTCCAACATGTGACTGGACATAAGGGAGTGTTTTTTTCTCTTATTTTTATAGTTTCATGTTCTCTACTTAATTCTCACTTTCTTTCCCTCCTGTCTCTTGTTTGTCTGTCCCTGACGAAGGCCTTGTGGCCGCAACGTAGGTTTTTCTTGTCCTTTCTCTTTGTAAGACGTATTACTATTTGTGTGTTTTTGTATTTTTTTTTTTCATTCTACCGTTTTACCCCCGTCTTACGGCAGTTCTCCTCATATACTCATATCATACCCCATAACTGACTGCATTGTCTACCTGTTCGCTCACTTTTCACTTTTATCTCTGCTCTTACTTTCGATCTATTCACCTATTTTTATTGCTAGTTATTTTTTATATATTTATTTTTTATATCTTAATTTTTTTTATTTTTTGGTCTCACTGATTTCCCACTATGCCTTCACTGAAACACTTCATTAATTCACTTCGGTCTTCTATAACCACCTCCTTCAGCCTCTTACCACCTGATATATCTCGCACTGCTATTGATTTAGCATTTGCTACATTCAATAAAACTAGATTCACCTGCCATCTCCACTTTATCCGCACCTGCCTCCGCCTTAAAGTTCTCCCTCATGGCTTCACTTCCCACTTCAACCCCTCGGCTGGCCAACTTCACCCTTGTGAACGTCGCATCGACACCACATGTGGGTTCCAGCGTGTGCGGGCTGTCGCAGCTATCCATTTCCGCCTCCTGGCAGATATCAGTGCTCAGCAATCTCAGCTTCTACTCCGCTTACGTAGTCTCAGCTCCAGCTACTTTCCTGCCTTCCCCATTATCCGCATCATTATCCATACCCTCAACCGGCAACTGTACGATTTTTTATCCGCCCAAAAACAGGACAAACTTTCCTGCCTCTGTCCTACCCTGATACTGTCCCTGCCTCCTCTACTCCATCTCGCTCCCAGGTTGTTTGTATTCCCTCTGATCTTGCCCTCTCTGAGGGTGAGCTTTCGGTCCTCAGCAAGGGCCTGCACTTTGTCCCTCTCGAACCATCCTCTGATCAGTATAATCTCCTCCAAGATGTTCATCGGTTTCATCGCCGTCTGCGACTTCAATTCTATTTCTGCAACAATGATGGTCCTCGGAGATCGCAGGCTGAATCAGATGATGCCTTTGCACGCTTCGCTCCTCTTAAGAATAAGAATTTTACACCTTCTCTTCGGGCTTCCCACGCTCTGGATTTATATATTCAGAATACCCTCCACGACATTCAGCAACTCCAATCTCAACGCCTGCGTTATTTCGATCTTTCTTCTGATGAGTCCCATACCCTCTCGAAGCTCCGCCGCAGATATGACATTGTTAACAAACCGGCGGACAAAGGAAGTGCCATTGTGGTATGGCGCAAGGACCTGTACAACGCCTCATCCATCTTATGGGTTGCCTTAAACCCAACGGTTTGAATACCCAACATTATTTTGCCTGAGTCGTCTTTTCTATCTAGTCCCAGTTGTATTATGACTTTCTACTATGACTGCGATCACCATATTTTTGTTTTTTATCACTTTTCCTTCACTTATATATATATATATATATATATATATATATATATATATATATATATATATATATATATATATATATATATATATATATATATATATATATATATATTTAATTCATAATTACCTTATTCCATTTAATTATAATATCTAATTTTTTGTCTTTTCATTTTTTATGTTATTCTTCCCCCCCACTTTTTCATCACTCTGTTTTCCAGTCCTTGTTTTCATTGTTTGTTATTTTTATATGTACTTTTCACTTCCGCTTTCCGGTTTAGTGGCAGCCATCTGTGCTCTAACATGTGACTGGACATAAGGGAGTGTGTTTTTTTTTCTCTTATTTTTATAGTTTCATGTTCTCTACTTAATTCTCACTTTCTTTCCCCTTTGTCTCTTGTTTGTCTGCCCCTGACGAAGGCCTTGTGGCCGCAACGTAGGTTTTTCTTGTCCTTTCTCTTTGTAAGACGTATTACTAATTGTGTGTTTTTGTAAATATTTTTTCATTCTACTGTTATATAGAGCCAATCCTAACATACGGAAGTGAGTCATGGACAATTAGTAAACAAACAGGAAAACCCCTGGATGTCACAAAGGTGTGGTGTTACAGAAGAATTCTACGAAAACCATTGACAGCTAAAGAGATGAGAGTGTCCTGAATGAAGCCAGTGCGCAAAGAAAGCTCACTGCTCACATTTAAAGACAGCAATCCACTTTATTTGGCCATATTATGAGTAGAAGGAAGCTGGAACATACTGCAACAACAGGAAAGATTTGAGGAAAGAGAAGACGAATAAGAGAGACGATACTAAACAGTTTGACGTCCCGACACGAAAAGAGTTCAACGGAATTGATAAATAGTACCGGAGACGGAAAACTGTGGAGAGAGATCACCCACGTTTCCCGCCACGGTATTTGAAGAAGATGGAGACCTCAAAGAGAACCATAAAATATGTAATATAAGCAGTTATTGAGTGTCCGATAGACCGAGTGGTTAGAGCGCTGGTCTCTCGCGGCATAAGTGCCGGGTTCGATTCACGGTGTCGACACGCTCCAGTCTACCCAGCTGTAAATGGGTACCTGACTTTGGTCTAGAGCTAGGGAAGGAAAAGGCAGCGAGGAAAGGAACTGGTCACCTCCACCTCTTGATGCTGGACCTAGTATAGTGAAGTCTCTAACACTTCACTCCACTACGTCAGTATCTGCTATGGGACTACCTTTACATTTTCTTAAGCAGTCATTACGAGATTTTTACGATAAAATCACACAACAAAATAAGTCACATAATAAACTATTACAATTCGCGCACAAAACAGTTACCATGATTTGTCAATTGAAAACACGTTAAACTCGTCGCACAGACTTCTCATTTAAAACACGTTAAATTATTCGAACAGACCTCTTCTCGTTGAAAACACATTAGTCGCAAAGACTTCTTCTCAGTGAAAACACGTTAAATTAGTCGCAAAGTCTTCTTCTCATTTAAAACACGTTAAATTAGTCGCAAAGACTTCTTTTCATTTAAAACACGTTAAATTATTCGCAGACTTCTGGTACTCGAAATTAGAAACATTCACAACTCAGTGACTGACAGCACACTGCGACATGGATCATCTTACACTAGCTTCTACAGATCTGTTATTAACATTCTATTTGTTGTTTAGCATTCGTGTTTAACGATTTCATAAAAACAATGTCTACCTTGATTTCTGTCACAGAATATTGAAGATATATACTTGCATACAAAGATATACAGGGTGGTTGAAAAGTCTCTCCGTATTTTACATTTAATATTGTCACTTACTTACACCTCTTGGATATTCACGAAACAAATATGAAAAAAAAAATTAGCAATAGCTGCCATCTGATTAATACGCTGTTGTTTAACATTTATTTTTTCTGTCAACAAAATTTTAATAAATAAATAAATAAAATGGTAAATAAACGAAATTTACAATAAACAGAAACAAATTGCTGTCCGTTATTAAGTCATGCGTTGAACAGGCTTGGCTATAATAATGTAACGTGCTACTTTACGTAATAAAATATCATTCACTTCTCAATATCTTGATGTGTGTTTGATATAAATTAGAAGGGTAGTAGTGAAGAAATAACAAATTAAAAGCAAGAGGAGACTTTCAATCACTTTACATTATTATCACAACATACACTATCTAGAAGTTCCGTTGTTTCAACTCGGATCATATAAACACGGTTTTACATACGCGTATAATGAAAAAGTGCATCTCGGGAAATGTAAACACTAGATATATTTGATTTCTAACACTTGCCTTCCACTGAAGAAATATAACTACAATATTTATGTCCCTCAGTCGATGTACCAGTATCTCTTGGTCGTCGGCTCAGGTAGTGAAAATTGTCTCAACCAAACACAGTTTACAATAAGTATGAGGTTCAAAAACAACACTATTTATGAGACCTTCCAACTAGGAACACGTCACATTCTGGAACCGTGTAAACTTAACATGCTATTTTATTTTTAAACCTAGGAATCACCCCGCTATGTTTTTTGATAATCCTAAAGATAACATGAGTCATAACGTCACGGGTTGATGTACGTGTGTATCATGAGCTGAACACTCCCCGTGTACGCAGAACTGGCTACAAGCCACCAAGAAATCAAAAGGGAAAAAAAAAATACTGGGGGGTTTACGAAGAGGGCACGAACAGGTAAGAAATACCCGAAAGTGGATTGTTGTGCTCTACTGTCAATGACGTCAAATGAAATCCGTCAGTAAACGGGGAAAAAAAACAAAAACCACATACACACACACACAGAGGTACAAAGGAAAAGTTCAAAGTTCATGGGTCAGCGAAGGTATTCACGTCAATATTCACATATTTTTATTTTTTTTTTAACAAACGGGTCGTTACAAAAGAAGTTTTGAACCGTGCATAATTTATATTAAAACGAAAACTGGTTCAGTGGATTTGTGTTACATAAGTGACTCGAGAGAAGCAACAACTTATATCTTTCTAAAAATATCAAATTAATGTATATATAGACAAATCACAGTTCCGTATACTGTATAAGTCAATAAAATCAAATGCCTAGGCACTTTAATAACGTCGGATGGAAGATGTATCTCAGAAGTGAAGATAATAACATCGGATAGAAGATATATTTCAGAAGTGAATAGTAGAATAGTCCAGGCTAAAGTATTAGTCTATAAACTGAAAAATATTGTATGCAACCACTCTTTGTCAATGAAAGTAAGAAAGAGAGTTCTTCAGTGTTGTATAGAACCAATCCTGACATACGGAAGTGAGTCATGGACAATTCGTAAACAAGTAGGGAAAGCACTAGAGACCAACAGAGACGTAGTTTTACAGAAGCATATTAAAAAATACCACGGATAGCTAAACAGAATAATGAAAATATCATAATTTCTACCGTTCTTCTACAGTTCTCTTACGCTTCCAATTCTTCCCTTCCCCTGCGGGTTACAGTCGCAAGTACATCAGTAAACGTGTTTGTTTACTTTGTCATATTTTATTTATCTTATAACGTTGTCGCTTTAACACTCACGTTGTTTTCTTATTTGATTCTCCTTCTCGTGGCTGTGTTTGTTGTTACTCATCATCATCATCATCATATCCTTTCTCGTTCTTAATGAAGCATGAATCCACCATTGGAGATGGCCCCTTTAAGGAAGCTGACGTCAAAGCCCAAGATCTTGCTGTGGTGGTTTCTGATGCAATTTGTGTTACACAATGAGGCGTCCAGTCCCAAACACAACCGCATATTAGTCGCTTCTTACAAAATGCCTTAATCAGCTGTATTCTTTCTGTCTGCTTAGAAAACGTCAGAATCTTTAAGGAGCTTTGTTACGCACGGATCATTATTATTTTTCGTTTGTATAAACATTTTTCATATGTATGATCATTTTTTTGACTGAAGTGTGTATTATGTTTTCTATGGTCAAAGGGACATAATCCGAGTTATCGAAACTACAATTTGTTAGGAGTTGCCTTCTCTTGTATAGAGACACGTTCGGTCTATAATTTCTTGAACGAAGCGTGACCACATCTCCTTATTTGGTAGTATCAGTCAACTATGGTAGATGTCTGAAACCTTTCTTAACGCTTCTTTTCATGACCATAAAAGGCGCGACTGTGTAAGACTTTTATCTCGAATGTTCTTCGAATCGTCTTATTGTGAACGGCAACTCAGAGATTGTCGTTCTGCGCATGTCAAAAACCGGGAGTTCGTTCTGTGTGTTCCGCCCAGTTGGGCAGTTTAGAAATGGTTTAAGAAGCGAGCAGACGCAACTGCGTCTTGTGATTCTCTGAGGGAAATACAGTGTCTTAGTGAGTTAGTTAGCTAACTAGACTATTTCCCAGTATTATGCAGCCTGCCTGGAGGCATATGTTCATGGTTGATTTTCCGAAATAAGGTAATTCCTCTTGTATCGAACTTTATGCTATCGTCTAGAGGTTCGTCATTTTGTCGCCTATTTGCTCGCCTGTGTGATGCAAAATGGAGAGGTACTTTGACTAGGATTAAGTCACCAGTATCTGTATACCTGAACTAGTTAAATATATATGGGTCGCTCTAGACCAACAAGACTGTTGTCTGTGTTCCAGGATTCGTTATATCAGAGATCACGTCCAAGTCAGATGGTTAGACTTAGGAACATTATAAAGGTCGAGCTGACCTGTAGCCCATGTATGCTATTCACGTGCAGACAGTGAACGGACTTATTGTATACAACTGATCTGCTAGCATCAGAATGGGAGCATTTATTATTGTTTATGAACATTGAAGATCTGTAGCTGACACTGTTGCAGAAGTTATAGAAATTATTATTATTTATACAGCTTCACGAACTAGCACTCGATGATTGATGAATTTCTGAATCTATTGAACTGTGATGTCTTATGACGCATATATACAACAGCTATCATTGCTGACTACAGAAATTGTTTTCAATGTGCCAGATCATCTTGCTGAACTCGTTAACCATGTTGATGTCATAAGTATCATGACTGTTTTGTGGCGTGCAATAAATGAAAGAAACTTATACAACGAAGTTACCCTTTCTATGACTCTACACGTCATGTTGCCTGTGTGATAACCCTGTGAACTGTTCCACTACCACATACACAGCAACATCCTAAATCAGAGAAGACACCTACATCTTACACTTTAACACCAGGTGGCGATAAGGGTGGCAAGTTACCACTTCAGCACAAATCCACCCTTATCATTTTTGGTGGCCAGAGCTGGTTCTATCATCTGATATTTTGGCGCACCATATCATTTTTGGTGGCCAGAGCTGGTTCTAACATCTGATATTTTGGCGCACCATATCATTTTTGGTGGCCATAGGTTGGTTCACTCTGATTCCAGCTATCAAGGGGGTCAGCAAACCCAGACATCATCATCATACTAGATACAACTACAGCATCAACTACCACCTTACAAGAAATTTTATTGAAAGTATCCGGATTTTCTGACAGTTGCTGATTTTGAAACTACCCGGCGATGCTCGGCAATATTGAAGTTTATGTAAAATTAGAAGGACAAGTACCGAGCGAATGGATTTCCTGATCTGGTGAAAAGAAGGACAAGTGCCGTAACAACTGTTCCGGTCTCAGGGGTACTGTTGCGGGTTCAGAAGGTCAAGTGCCGGTTAAATCAATTTAGAAGATTCAGAAGGTCAAGTGCCGTAACAACTGTTGCAGTATTAGAAGCTCATTTCCTTCGTCATGGCTGTTTATGGGAGCAGAAGTTAATCAACGTTGGATCATTATCCTCAGAATGCTGATTACATCCTGTTCTGCACCGTGCTGACGCTGGATTTATAGAAGTTAAGTGGCCTGTTTTGTTTGTGAACTGTGCCCTTATGTTCTAACTGAGCCTTCTGTACTTGTATTTCACACTTTCTCCTATTGTTTTCATGATACATGTTTATATGTTATATGTTATTTGTTATTTGTATATTTATATGTTTATATTTCAGCGGGTTTTCTCGGTTGGGCGGAGTCTTACAGTAGAAGATACCACGTCACAGAGGTTCTACTGTTAGCGTTTTTCGTTAGGGACTGTGCGAATTTCCTACAGTGAAATTTGCTAGCGACAATCGTTGCTATATCTGTTTAGTTGTGACGAGTTGTGCTTTATTTTTGTTTCTTGTATATATATATATATTTTTTTCTTTTTTCTTTTTCTCTCTTTCTTTGTGTTTTTAGTTTCGATTTCGATTGTTTGTATTTGTAGGTCTCCCCTTTGCTATTATTCAGTTCTTTACGTATATTTTTGTGTATACACTGTAGCGTCATTTGTTAGTCATCTCTTCGCATATTTCTTTTTAGTTTTGCTGTTTGTGTATTTGACTTATGCGAATGTTTTCGTATTGTTTGATCTTTGTTGATTGTTTACATTGACTCTGATCTTTGTTATTGTTTACATTGACTCTGATCTTTGTTATTGTTTACATTGACTCTGATCTTTGTTGTTGTTTACATTGACTTTGATCTTTGTTATTGTTTACATTGTTGATGACCTTTGTTATTGTTTACATTGTCTTGTTATTGTTTACATAGTTCTTGCATAGTTAGCTTTCACTATTGTTGATATATGCTCATGCACTATTGGTCTATAGTGCACTTATCATAACAAACTGGTGTTTTTTGCTTATGCACTATTGTAGTGCAGTTATGATAAATAACTGATGATTATGCACTGATTTGGGTAGTGCACTGTTAATTAAGAGGTGACTTGTGATATTATTATACATTTGATAATACAAGTTGGTGTCAACTCCTGTTTCCCACAGAGATTGGGTTCAACATAGAGATTATACAAGCACTTTATTAAGTCTTGTTGCTATTTAACATTGAAATAAGATAATTAATTATTTCAGGTTCTGTACTCACATTTTGGACATCATGTCTACATTTGAGTACTTTATTGAGCAGGGTAAAGCCCTTGGGAAGACAGGTGATAAATTAGAAGAAATTGCGACTGTTCAATATGCCAAGGCATTGAAGTCGGAAGAAAAGAAAATGAAAGAACAAACTGAACAAAAGAGAATAGAGGCTGAAATAGAACAAAAGAAACTGCAGATGCAGGTGGAGGAAAAAAGATTTCAAATGGAAATGGAAAAACAAAAAAGAGAAGCTGAAAATAAGAGACTTGAAAAAGAAGCTGAAAATAAGAGACTTGAAAAAGAAGCTGAAAATAAGAGACTTGAAAAAGAAGCTGAAAATAAGAGACTTGAAAAAGAAGCTGAAAATAAGAGACTTGAAATAGAGGCTGAAGAAAAAAAGTTACAGGCCCAGGCTGAAGAAAGAAAGTTACAGGCTGAGGCTGAAGAAAGAAGGTTACAAAGAGAGGCTGATGAGAGAAAAGCAAAAATGGAACATGATGAAAAAGTCTTAGCTTTAGAGTTAGAGAAGTTAAAGTTATTGAACACTGGTAATGCTAATGATGCAAATAAGGTGTCAAATAAGACTAATGCTAAGGATTTCAAGCTTAATCTACCAGCATTTAATCCCTCAATCGATGATATAACATTTTATCTAGATAGATTTGAAAGTGCATGTAATGTACATAATATAGATAAAACATTATATGTGTATCATCTGTCCAAGATACTTAGAGGTGATGCTTTGACTTTGTTGAGTATGGTAGATGTGCCTGACAAAAACAACTATGAGGTTGTCAGGGCGGCATTGTTAAAGAAGTACCAACTTAACGAGGACGGATATCGTCTTAAATTTAAAACCATGTTACCAGAAACTGGAGTTGAATTCTCTGAATTCATCTCAGGCATCCGTCTTACTTTTTTACGATGGGTTGAGTTGTCTAAGACAGAAAATACATTTGAAGCTCTTATGGATTTACTACTTAGAGATAAGGTTATGTCTTCTGTTAATGAAGCTTTTCTATCTTTTCTTCATGAGCGTAAGCCTAAAAACATAAAAGAAATGGAAGAATACTGTAGCCAGTATGTTACTGCGCATCCGCACATAACCATTAGTAACTCTAAGGTGAAAGAAGGTCTGCCAGTTGCTTCGGCAGCACCTTATGGCCCAAATTTTATGCGTAAATTTCAGGGTAGCCAGAAAAATTTCAATAAAAAGAGTAATCGTAATTATGCCCAGAACCATAGTGATCAATTCCAGGGTGATTCTTCTTCCCAGAACTGGAGACAACCTAATACTACACGTTATTCTACTCCGGTTAACTTTAGAAATTTTCACAAAGGTAATCGGTATAGAGGAAAATATTTTATGCAGAGACCTCAATACCAAGATAATAGAGGTTCTCAACAGCATAGAGATAGTAATGACAGTTATGGAAACTGGAACTCAAACCAGGATAAAAATTACAGTAGGGACTTTAATGATAATTGCAGAGGCAATAATGGTCGCGGTAGATCGCAACATAAGAGAAAAAGATATCAACAGACAAACTCTGTTCAACAAGAATCTCAGGGAGCAGATAAACAGGTTAATAATGATAAAGACCATAATGCTATCGGATGCTCATCTTTTGATTTTGGTAGGGCAAATAAATGTATCCAATGCAGTACTTTATTTGATCCGAAAACCGTTAGTACTTTAAGCTGTGGTCATCCTTTGCCCGCTCTTCCTGCTAATGTTGCTCATGATGGGAGAGGTTCTCTTATATTACATAAGGGGCTAGTAAATAGTAATCCAGTCTCAGTGTTGTTTGATTCTGGATGTACTACTGTCGGCGTTAGGCAATCTCTTGTAGATCCATCCTGTGCTACAGGAAAAGTCATCAAATGTGTCACATTTGGTGGCACGTTAGAAAAGTATCCTACTGCTATAATACACATTGCTACTCCTTTCTTCACGGGAGAGGTCCACGCGTGTCTACTTCCAAACCCTATTGCGGACCTTATTATTGGTCGTATTCACGGAGTTAGGGAATGTACCCCACAGCAGATTGCTGTTTGGGAAGAGCAAAACATTGAAGCTACCAATGCGGTGGTCACAAGAGCACATGCTCTGGATCCACCTCAAACTTCATTAACTAATAATGATGAAGTAAATGACCAAGATAGTCACTTGACTATTACACGTGACTCATTTATCAAATTGCAAGAAGAAGATCCTTCTTTACAAAAATTCTTCATTCTAGCAAAAAAAGGTGATCCTAATCAGAACACTAATAGGAAATCTTGGATTTCTATGAAGAACGGCGTACTTGTACGTATGGTACAAGACTCGACTACGTCCACTCATTCACAAATTCTTGTGCCTAAGAGCATGAGATTGCAAATATTGCAACATGCTCATGACTCGCAATGTGCTGGACATATGGGTTTTTCCCGTACAAAGTCGAGGGTTCTTGCGGCTTTCTTTTGGCCATTTGTGAGCAAGGACATACGAATGTACTGTCGCTCTTGCAAAGTATGTCAGGAGGTCAAATCTAAAGGACCACGACATGCTGCGCCTATCCAGGCTGCTGACATTCCTATTCGCCCTTTTCAAAAAATGGCAATAGATATTATCGGTCCTTTTAGAATTAAGTCGGCTAGAGGACATCAATTTATCCTTACATGTGTCGATATGTGCACACGTTGGCCAGAGGCAATACCTCTCAAGAGCATCTCAACTGCTGATATCGCAGACGCTCTTTGGCTGATATTTTCTCGCTTGGGTTTTCCCGGAGAAATATTGTCAGACCATGGCACTCAACTTATATCAGACACTATGTCACAGGTAATGTCTATGCTACACATTAAAAGGTCTCTCAGCAGTATCTATCACCCAATGTCTAATGGGTTGGTCGAACGTTTAAATAGGACTCTGAAAACTTTACTTGGTAAAATAACTGAGGATCATCCTCAGGATTGGGACAGGGTCTTACCCGCGGCTCTCTTTGCGTATAGAGAGGTCCCCAATGAACATACGGGGTTTTCCCCTTTTGAACTTGTCTTTGGCGCGCAACCGCGCGGCCCTATGTCTTTACTTCACGATCTAATCACTGCCGATAATATTAGCGATGAGACTCAATCTTCTTATGAGTACGTCATTGCTCTTAGGCAAAAGATCATCGAGGCATGCAAACTAGCAACTTCGTCTTCAGAATTTGCTAAAGAAAAGGCAAGGCAGTTTGCAAATAAGAATAGATGTCTACGACAACTTTGTCCAGGTGACAAAGCTCTCGTTCTACTTCCTTCAAGGGAGAACAGACTTCTAATTGCATGGAAAGGTCCATATGCAATAGTCTCCAAAATTTCTGATGTCGACTATGTTGTCGATATTGATGGAAAGCATAAAACTTTCCACATAAATATGCTCACAGAATTTTATGAAAGACCTGACTATTTGCAGCCTATTTTCCAGGCTACGGACAATTCACAAGCAACTCATGGTCAGTACTCATCTCTGTCAGTTATACAGGATGAGGAAACTACTTTTTCTGATGTCAATCTTCCTCTTTCTATGGTCCCACTTTATTCTACGGAATCTTGGAAAAACGTGACCGTTTCTCCAAATCTTTCCGCTGAGGAACATCGACAAGTTTCTTCGATGTTGCAAACATTTCAGGATGTTCTTACAGACATCCCGGGACACACACATGTCATAGAACATGACATTGTGCTAACTGATCACAATCCTATCAGAGTCAGACCATATCCAATACCTATTCATTTCCAGTCTCAAGTCGAAAAAGAGTTGGATGAAATGATACGTTTGGAAATCATTGAACCATCCACTTCAGCATACTCTTCGTCTATGGTTATTGTTCGAAAGAAGGATAATAACATTCGCATTTGCGTAGATTATCGCAAATTGAACCAAGTTACGAAGTTCGATGCTGAACCTATGCCTTCATTAGAAGAGCTACTCAATAAACTTTCTAATTCTAGATTCTTTACCAAACTAGATTTGTCTAAAGGTTATTGGCAAGTCCCGCTAACTGAACGTGCCAAACCTTTTACAGCTTTTTCTACACCTAGGGGTTTATTCCAATGGAATTTCATGCCTTTTGGTCTTATGAACGCCCCTGCTACATTCGTACGCATGATGCGGCGAATTCTCGCATATCGTACAGATGTCATAGCATACCTAGATGATATCTGTCTATTCAGTGATTCTTGGGAAGATCATTATTTGGGTTTATACGAATTACTGTCTACTCTTCGCGAGTATAACTTGACTGCAAAACCCTCTAAAGCCTTTATAGGATTTAGCGAGATTTCTTTCCTAGGTCATCGGGTTGGTCATGGTCTTTTAAAGACAGAGGACCACAATGTTTCAAAAATACTTAACATTTCGGTCCCTAAGACGAAGAAACAAGTAAGGAGTCTATTAGGTTTGATTCAATTCTACGGACGATTCATTCCGAATCTGTCCTCCATTATGGCACCGCTTTCTACTTTATTGAAGAAAGGGTCGCCTAATCTGATCCGCTGGTCTAAAGAATGTCAATCCTCATTGGACCAGGTTAAAGCCCTATTTTCATCTCCACCTATTCTTAAGTTACCTACTATTGAGAAGACTTTTGTTCTTCGAAGTGACGCCTCGTCAACAGGGATTGGGGCAGCACTAATGCAGGAGTATTCTGATACTTTGCATCCGGTGATGTATATCTCTAGGAAATTAAACGCTGCAGAAAAGAATTACTCGGTTTTAGACCGTGAGTTATTGGCTATGGTATGGTCTATTCTGAAGTTACAAAGATTTCTTCTAGGCGCACATTTCATTGTGGAAACCGACCAGAAAGCGCTTACTGCTATTCAGAGCAAAAACTTGAAGAGCTCGAGGTCCACTCGTTATGCCATAGCTCTTCAACCATTTCATTTCTCGGTTCGAGCTATCCGTGGTTCGGATAATGTAATGGCAGACATTCTGTCCAGATGTCCACACGATTCCACATGATTCTTCTGTCATATATATATATTTCCTGATATACAGTCCAATGTTATAATGACATGTTAGTAGATTTTGTCTCACTTTTTTTTTTTGAGGGAAATTTATAACATTGTACCATGTAATTATCTAAGAAGGCTTAGTTAGTGATATACGGGCCAAAAGATCACTCGGCCACATTTAAATAAATTATTTTCAGGATTGTATTAAGAAATTTACCAGTTGTCTTTAAGATTTGTGTTATTGATATTTTCGCAGCACATCATTGAAGTCTGCGAGTTTATGTCCATTGTGGAACTTTGAGGATATCAAGTCCTGTCCTACATTGGGAGCGGATGATGTCCACATCTTCTTCTATTGAATGTTTTGTGTCACCGAAGAGCAACACATGTATTACTTATTAATTACTGTTACTTTATATAATGTAATAATATAGTGCGGTATATTAGTAAATTACACCGCTATTTGCAACACATTGTATGATAACACATAATATATTTAATTTCATATATTGGTATGAGTAATTTGATTGTCATTATGTTGTTGCCATCATTGTGGCGTGTGTTGGTGGCACCTTCCTGGAATATATCAGCGTATACTTAGATAAATTTTTTCTCTAAGGATCTGAGATATGATCTCAGTGTCGCTCCATGCGTTGAGCTAATTTGTTAGGTATATATCCACGCATCATACGTGCGTTAGGAGCCTAGATTTTTTTTCCGGCTCCAGGATTTAAAAAAAAAAAAAATGTTTCATTTTTTTTTTCCAGGGAGGGTGCGGTAATGTTACGCACGGATCATTATTATTTTTCGTTTGTATAAACATTTTTCATATGTATGATCATTTTTTTGACTGAAGTGTGTATTAT